>VDFB02047230.1:332984793-333165771 GCA_007258455.2 Sequoia sempervirens
CCGCTGTTGGATAGCTTGATCTCTCTCAGTTGTCAGGGCCAAGACCTGCTGTCTCACCTGGTCCCTCTCTGCCATGAGCACCTGGATATGACCCTGTAACTGTAAGATCTATCCATCCCTTAGGTTTGGCTATGGTGGTGGATGGACTGGTGGCTGGTCCTGATGACCATCTCTCGGTGGGGTCTGCTGCATTTCCTGGTCCTGATGACCATCCCTGGGCTGATCTTGGACATCCCTTTGGTCTTTGTGCTACTCAGGCTGCTACTTTGGCTGTTGTGGAGGTGTACCACCTCCTCCTCTGCCCCTGCCATCATCCCCGTCACTGTTCCTCTTGCCTCCTCACCCTCGCCCTGCTAATCGGCCTCTGGGTCTCCTCCGTGACAAAAGTGCATCAAGTATTGTCAATCTCATTGGCAGACGGATTCAATCCCTATAGGCCTAGGTCGTCCCTGGGTTTGCTGGTCCCTGATCATAAGGCCATGGCCTGGCCACCAGCTGCCTGAAACTCTGTATTGCCTCATCTATTGGGATGCTATGACCCCATGTTGTCTCCCTCATAGTACGTGTGAAGATGGTCATGTACTGGTCATCAAGACAGTCCAATGTGTCCCCAAAATGTCGTGCTACCTTGTCAGGAAGGTATCTCTCAATCATCGTGTGCTCGTGGCCCTGCATCAAATGGTCCTACCTGGCAAAGAATAACTGTTGAACATCATCATACCAGGCCAACATCCCAAGATAAGGCCTCCAAGTGAAAACTGTCATCTCATCGATGACCCTCCTCTAGTGGTAGATGCTTGCTACCCCTGTGTGTGAGAAGGTAAGTGCACTCCTGTATCTCCAGATGACGGGGTCATCCAACTTCATGTTTATCGGTGTAACTCTCATGGGTGGAGCACTGCAATGTGCTTTAAGGCCCAAATGTGTAGTAGTGTAACGCCCGATCCGATGACCTAGCTATCACAATACATGAACTCATGAAGATCATGGTAGAGGGAGGCCAGCATCACTGGCCCCCATGCGAAGAACTCTCTTCGTCAGAGCATCCGCTCCCAGGCCAGACCCCATCTCGGACTGAAGTATTGGCCATGCCGATTTGGTGCCATGAGCCCTGAAATGATGGCATCTACAATCAATCAGAAAGATGGTACCTGACCTCTGTACTGCTCTAGCTAAATCTGTCCCTCTGAGAAGACGATCTTGTCTAGGCCCATAATCTCGAAGCAGTTGTCTCTCCTGACCTCCACATCATATATAACTCTCTCTCCATGGATTGACAATCGTAGAATGTGCCACACGTCCTCTAGGGTCACTGTGGCCTCGCCTGTGGGGAAGTGAAATGAAGATGTCTCGCTATGCTAGTGCTTCACCAATGCTGTCATCATGCCAAGGTGCGTCCTGATCACTGGGTCATAGGAAACGTACCATAATCCAATCGCCCCTAGGTGCTCCTGGAGTACCTCGTGCGAAGGGGGATCCTACGACAATCTGCTCAAAATAGAAGATCTGTGCTCTCACGAGTGGACTAGCTCCATGTCCTCCTGCATCAGGAAAGTCATTGTCAAGCTTCGTAAAAAATTGGGATCCTGTTTAAAGTTTGCGCGACCAAAACAACAAATGAATTGCTATTTTCATATGCGTCACTATTTGAAAGTTCCAAACTGTGTTGTTGGAAGCCAAAAAGTTCCAAACTCTGCCATCACGGCGCAATTTGATAGCGATCCAATTTAACCTCTGGACCTAAATTCCAAACAAGATCATCGCAACATTGTTTGCAAGTGCGACGTACTTTGCAACTAAACCCTAATTTCTAAACTCCACCGCCACGATGCAACTCTCATCAGTGGCACAATTTATGCCTGCACGACGCCGATTTAAGGTTTTCAATGGCTCTATATAGCACCACTTGACTTCGTTGACCTCTAGACCCTAATTAATGTGCTCAAAAATTGAAAACAAAGGTCGGGACAAGATGACTTATTGCTGGTCCAGTGCAAGGAAGCCTTTGGAACACTCACACACACTTGGAAATGTGTCATGGAAGCATGCGTTGCACCATCTTGATCAGTCCTTAGAGCTCAAATCACAAGAATCACTAAGGATAGCAAATGAATTGGAAGTGGCCCCTCGAGGCCTATTTAAGCCTAAAAGTTAGGATTTTTTGACCCTGTTTAGCCGTCCAGCTAGGGTTTTGGACCCCCGAGTCTGTTTTTGCCCAACCAAGGGTCGTTTTGCATCATTTTTTTCATGTTTTTGCATGTTTTTGGCATCCTGGAGCCTTTCTAGACCCGTTCGGCACCTTGTCCTCTTTTTTCGTGAGATCACCCAAAAATTGAAATTTTTGTCTGATCTCTCGAGGGGCAGTATAGCAACATGTTTCTTCTCGCCGGGGTAGCAATGGGGCATTTTAAAAATCAAAAGCTTTTTTTGCGAGGTTATTCTTTGATCCAACGTAGCAGGTACATTGCTTCAAAGAGGGGCAACATGTAGACATGGAAAATGTACCAATTGATCCTATATACCTGATCTTGATTTTACTAACACCGCTTCGTCCTGGATCATCTCCTTTGCTAATCGTTTAATAAAATAATCTGTATTTCATTAAATCCAGCACATTTCATCTCTTAATTAAATAAATCAATTTTATTTAATTGATCTTGTAGTCTCTATTTAATTAAATAATTCGCTTTATTTAATTAAATCTCTAAGGTCATTCTATTAAATTAAATAAATCAATCTTTATTTAATTTAATCTAACATCATCTCCTTTTAATTAAATAAATCAAAATCTTTATTTAACTAATTCTACATCATATTCCTCTCATTTTGATTTAAATTAATCCAAAAATCTAAATCAAAATGGTTAAATCAACTAACCTCCTCTTAAAATTAATCAAATCCCAATTAATCTTAATCTCAATCACCAAATCCTCTAGAATTTGCAACTTGCTCATGAAAATCATTTCAATTGATTTATTAAATCCTCAATTACTTTCAAAAAGGCATCAATGTTGGAATATTCTCCATATTTGAAAAATCCCTCCAAAAGGGTTTGTACATCCAACAAGGCATTTAAACCTCTTACATGTCATTTTTCCTTGAGCCAAGTGGCATTAACTTCATTTTCTCCTCCCTCCAACATGTCATTTCATCAATTTTGAAATTCCACCTAATTGCATTTAATTGCACAATGACCAAAATGTGCTCCACCTTTGTCCACTCACATGTTGACAAGTGGCACTTGGTCATTGGTTGGTGTTTGATCCCACATTCATTCCTTTTGCCTCATTCTCCATCACTCTCATCTATAAATAAGAGGTTCTCACTTTTATTTTGGATCCACAACTTCATGCAAATACATTATCTAGAGATTTTGAATTTGCTTCATCCGTTGTTCATCCATTTTCATAGTTTTTATTAAGTTTCATAGCTAGGTTATGCCAAAATTGCATCAAGGAACTTCAATCTTCATCAAGTCATCACAAAGCTTACAAGGGATTGGGAAAGGGCCATTTTCCACATCAAAGTGGCACCAATTCCCCCATGGGATTGCGATTTTGCTTGCATTAGATAGGATTTGATAGTTTTTGATTGTGTTCTTCATTTCCATTTCCCATTTGTGCATTTCAAATGAATTATATGGGGAATGTTTATTTAACTTGCATATTGATCTAATTGTGTGATTGTTTCTCATGTTTGTGCAGGCCTAACATTGACATTTACACCTAGGACATGTTGATCAGGTAATTGTTTGATGTTAGGATGATGATGAGCTTTATGATAAATCGTTGATATAAACTTCACTGACACATTTACCTATGATCTAGACTTTAGATTTTGACACTTAGGTTCTCACTTTACGGCTTGATATACTTGTTTTCTATTTGTTTTGCCAAAGGGTGAAGGTGACGATTGATTTATTATGGGTGAAAGTTATTGCGGGTGAAAGCGAGATGGGATGGGTGGTTTTGGAATTTTTGGAATATTTCAATGTTTTGGTATTTTGAAGATGTTTTGAGGCTGTTTTTGGTCTTTTTGAAAGTTTATGTGGTTTTCGGTGATTTGAGGCTATTTAGGGCTTTTTCTGAAGATATTTGAGGTTGTTTAGGTCTTTTTGAATGTTTTTTTGGTGTTTTTGGATTTTCATATTTCAAATGTTTTTGGATTTTCTGATATTTGAATGTTTTTGTGTTTTCTAAATACTTGGATGTTTTAGGATTTTTTGAATATTTGGATGTTTTTGTGTTTTTTGAATATTTGGATGTTTTGAGGTTTTTGAGAGTTTTTCGACCAAGAACCTAACCTAAAGACCTATCCTAGGGGTCTCGGGGGCTGATCAAAGATAAGCCTTTCATACGTTATACACGTAGAGACCACGTAGTTCGAATGACTCGACTTATTGACAAGATGAAGATATGAACATGTGATGGAATGTCAGTTTATTATGACAGACTCCTAAAGGACTGACCTAGGATGTCTCGGGGGCACATCAATAATGGCCTTGCCTACTATTTTTTTGGATTTTTGATGTTCAACCTTTTTAGGATTTTGATGTGTTTTGGATTTTGGATTTTGAATTTTCTGAATATTTTTGGATTTTAGCTGTATTGGATTTTGCAAATGTTTTTGTATTTTCAACTATACAAGATTTGGATGTTTTTTGGCTTTTCGATGAGATTTTATGAATGTTTTTGGTATTTTCGATGACTTTAAGATATACAAGAACTCGATGTGATCCATAAAAAATTCCCCCAACGTGACATGTTAGACTACTTCGGTAAAGGCAGGACAAACTAACCTTTGGAATATGCCAAGTAGTACTAGAGGGATCACGATACTTCATAACATCAAGCCATCATAAGGATGCAAATAGGCGATGGATAAATGGTGGTGCAAAGAATGATAAGACCAAAGAGCCAAACAATAGACAAAGGTGCTTTATTTATGCAAGGTGCCTGTTTTCCAGGTTTTCACCAAGGTACTTTCCCAAAGTGCCACCAAAGTGGTTTTCACTAGAGGATGATTTTTTTCTTTACTTTTTCAATCCTTTTTCTCTTTTTTTTTGGATTTTGATTTTTTTTTGTATTTTCAGATTTACACCCTTCAAGACTAGGCATAAAACCTTTTAAGATGCAAGCTGTTGTTTGGTTCCTGCAAGGGTTCACTTGTAGGTGTTGACAATTGATATACTCTTGATCCATAACTTGTGATGACAAAGGGACCCAACCAGTTAGGCTCGAACTTTCCTTTATTGTACCGATCTGGAAGATTCTTTTGATTTTATTTTAGGAGAAGATCCCCTACTTGGAAATACTGACATTTGATCCTCTTGTTATAGCTCCATTTCAGTTGGTTTTGATATACTTGCAAGTGATTGAAGGTGTCAAGACGACACTCATCTAGAATTCTAACTCGTTTAGCTGAGATACTCTATATTCTTTATCTGTGATTAAGTTCTGTAATGGCACTCACAATGATGGGAGCTCAACCTCAATAGGCAGGATGGCTTCTAATCCATAGACCAAGGAGAAAGGGGTTGCACTTGTAGGCGTGCAGATACTGGTTTGATAGGCTCAGAGAGTGAGATTTAGCTACAGATGCCAATCACGACCAACTTCATTGACTGTTTTCTTTAGGATTTTTAGGATAGTTTTGTTTGTAGCCTCAGCTTGGCCATTGCCTTTGGGGATAATATGGGGTAGAGAATCAGTGTTGGATGTTGAATCTTTGGCACAACTCTTTCACATTCTGATTCTTAAAGGGTGTTCTGTTGTCTGAGATGAGGGTTTATGGAACACCATAATGACAAATTAGATAGTTTAGAATAAATTTAGCAATTTTTTTCCCTGTTATGTAGGTCATGGGAATGGCTTAAACCCATTTGGTAAAATACTTTGTGGTTGTAATGATAAATTTGTGACCATTGGATGAGGTGGGAGTGATTTTTCCTATGAGGTCAAGTCCCCACTGTGCGAAAGGCTAGGGTGTGATCATGGGTTGCAACTCTTGAGTTGGGGCATGGATATGATCTCCATGTTGTTGATATTGGACATATATCTGTATGTAATGATGAGATTCCTTTTCTATGGTTGACCAATAGTACCTTTTCCTCAATAGTTTCTTAGCTAACGTCATACTGCTAGAATGGGACCCACATACGCCATCATGTATTTCTTTTAAAGTAGTTAAGACTTCCTCTTGGTTAAGACATCATAGCAATGCCCCTTCAATGCTTCGGCGGTAAAGGGTATCACCTAAGATCACAAATCAGGATACCTTTTTAACAAAGGTATTTTTAAGGTTTGAGGTGATATCAGATGGGAGGGTTCCTCTGCTTAGGTAGGTAAAGATGTCATGGTACCACGGGGATCTAGGACCAACAATGACACACAAATTCTAGTTCAGGGATCTCAAAAGTTGGTACGAGAAGTTGTTCTATCGAGAATTCACATTGGAGGACGTTGTTCGACATGTCTATTAGTGATCAGATCATTGTCATGGCATCTGCTGCTCTGTTGTTTATGCAAGGAATCTACTCAAAAGTTATGTCTATAAAAAGGTCCTTGAGACTGTCTACCATATTTTTGTAAGGAGTGAGCTTATTATCCTTAGTTTGATAGTCATCATTGAATTGGTTGATAATTGACTGTGAGTCTCCATAGACTTTCATCTGTTGAATCTTCCATTGAATTGCTATCCTTAGACCTGTGATTAGGGCTTCGTACTCAACAATGTTGTTAGTATAGGGAAATGATAGACGGTATGAATTTGGAATGCAATCAACTTGAGGGGTGATGAAAAGAATGCCTGCTTCAAATCCATGTTGGGTGAACAATCCATCAAAGTACATCTTCCACTGAGCTATGAGGTTGATAAGGAACACTAACTCATTGGGGAATTCTCTCTACATCGATGGGTGCTTCTGCCAGTTGGTCTATAATCACTTGTCCTTTGATTTACTTGTGCTCCACATACTCTATGTCAAACTATGTTAAGATCATTACCCATTTGGCCATTCATCTTGTGAGAGTTGCTTTGGATAATAGGTATTTTAATGGGTCAATCTTTGCAATGAACTTAATTTGATGTGACAACATGTAGTGCCTAAAATTTTGTGAAGCAAAAACTACTTCTAGGCATGCTTTCTCAATAGGTGAATAGTTCATTTCATAGCCCACCAAAGTTCTGCTGATGTAGTAAATAGCTCTTTCCTTTCAGTTTTCATCATGTTGTGCCAATAGAGCTCCTAGTGCTACTGGTGTTGCTGAGATATATAGGATCAGTGGTTTTTTTGGTATTGGTGGCATAAGCATTGGAGATGTTAGTAGATAGTCTTTGATCTATTGGAAAGATTTATCACACTTCTCATCCCACTTGTCGGTTATCCCTTTATGAAGATGCGAAAAGGGGTGGATTTTATCTAATAGTTGCACTATGAACCTTTTGATGGACTGTAGTCTTCCTTGTAACCCTCTTGTCTACTTTAGTGTTTGTGGTGGTTCCATGTCTAGCATGGATTTTACCTTTTCCAGATCAATTTCTATCCCTCTTTGTGAGATGATGAAGCCCAAAATTTTCCTTGATGTGACCCCAAAGACACTTTTTTGGATTTAGCCTTACTTTTTATTCTTCTAGCCTATCAAAGATGGGTCTTAAGACTTGTATGTGCTCACTTCTTTTCTTTGATTTTTCCAAAATATCGTCCACATAATCTTCAACTATTTTGTGGATCATGTCATGAAAAATGAGGGTCATTTCTCTTTTATAGGTTGCTCCTGCATTCTTTAGCCCAATGGCATCACATTCAAGCAATAGGTCCCCCATGGACAAGTGAATGCAACTTTGTGTTGATCTTCCTTGGCGATTATGATTTGATTGTAGCCTGAAAAACCATCCATGAGGGATTTCATTTCATGCACAACTATTAAGTCCATAATGAGGTCGATATTAGGAAGAGAGAAATCATCCTTTAGACATGCCTTGTTTAAGTCTCTGAAATCAGTGCATATTTTGATGCCACCAGTGGGTTTTGAGACTGGTACTAGGTTTGAAACCCACTCAGGATAATCTATTGGTCAGGTGAATCCAACGTCTAGAAGCTTCTGTAACTTGAGTTTGACCAAAAGTGCTATATGAGGGTGCATGTTTCTTAATTTATGCTTGAATGGCGTAGCTTCAAGATAGATGGCTAAGTGACACACAACTACTTCAGGATCAAGGCCTGGCATATCTGTGTATGAACATGCAAAGTTATCTCTTTGCTCTTTCAGGAATGCTGCTAGGTTCTTTTGTTCTTCATCTAGCAAGGATTCAACATAGAAGGTGATCTTAGGTGCTTCTTCTATTCCCACATTGACTGGTGTGGCCTTTTCTGCTAGGATTACTAACTTCTTTGGATGCATTGCACTAAGGAGGAGATTGAATCCCTCATCCTTGAGCGTCTCAAAGAGGTTTTCATCGTCGGATGCATCCTTTGTTTTTACTATTTTAGGATCAGAGAGTTCCACCAAGTGGTTTTCACTCAAGGATCTGCATGTTAGTTGCATTTCATTAATCTTGTGACTGAAGGATTCAATCATCTCACATAGTATTCCTATGTGTCCAGTTCTATGTAAAAACCCAATTTGTGATATACCCATAGTAAGCTATCACAGAGTCCCATGAATTCTAAGATTGCTTCATCATTTTCAAAGAAATCAAGAATTGGTGGTCCCTATTGGTCCATGTCAATGAGTTAAGGATATACTAGGCATATTTTGGTTGGTTGATTGTTTGGAACAAAGGATGTTATGGATATCATAAAGAGGGTATTGTTCTCAAATAGGTTGGAAAAATCAAGAGAGAAGTCATCTAAGGTCGTATCACATGATGTAGGTAACCAAGAGGAATCCTCAACCTGTTTAGTAGAAGTACCTTTTCCAATAAGGGTGACCTTGCTAGTGGTACAACCTAGACCAAGATTCTTTAGTCATTTGTCAGGAATGATGGGTTCTAGCAAACCATTATTATTCTGTCCTAGCTTCTCATTCTTGTTGTATCCCCAATTCTGGATGAGCTGCAAAACTTTGTTATCATCTTCCATGGGAAGAATAGGGACATGTCGTTCATCCTAATAGAGGAGTTTAGAGACATCTTCTTCATTGATATCTTCCTGGGTCAAATCCCCCAGCTTGGTGAAGATAGTGGCTACCATCTTGATTGTTTTGGGTTCTTTGGTGCTAGATGCGGGTTTCCCATGAGATTGGGGAGAAATAGGTAACTCTCCTAAGACAAAAGTGTCTTTCAATAGCTTGTAGTTCCCACAATCATCTTGGATCACTGCTTTGACGTCGGGTATACTCTGCACAATAATTTTTTTTTCTTGTGAGGTAGATGCAAGGGATGATGGGTCAAAAAATGAGGTAGATGGTGTAGGCCCCTCATCATTCTTGGGTATTTGGGGTATCTTATAGAATTTTTCCTCAAGATTCTTGCAATAGTAAAAAGGCTCAAGATCTCCATGGATAGTAATTTCTCTTCCCTCGAAAGGAAACTTCACACATTGATGATAAGTCAAGGCTACAACTTTTAAAGCATGGATCCATGGTCGACCAAGCAAGATGCTATAAGGAAGATCGAATTCCAACACTTGACATGTAATTTCTGCAATGAGAGGGCCTACTTGGATGGGAAGTGTAATGATTCCTTGTGATACCCGTTCTTGGTCATTGTATACCCTGATGGTGGTACTCTTTGTCCTCTCAATAATATCCTCTGAATAGCCCATACTTTTGATCAAACGAAGGGAGAAAATGATCAATCCAACACCTCCATCTACTAAGAATCTTTTGACCTTGTTCTTATGAATGATAACCTCAAGGTGTAAAGCACGGTTAAAAGAGGGTTGTGATGGCAGGTCTTGCTCGAAGAAGGTGAGAAGATGATTAGTGATATGGCCTACCATAGCTTGAAATTGATTGTTATCAATATCCTCAGGAACAAGTGACTCTGATAAAGCTTTCTCCAAGATTTCCCTATGTGCAGATGATAGCCTCAATAGTTCTAGGACTGATATCTATGCGAGGGTCTTTTTGAGTTGTTCTAAGAGATTGTACTTGTTGGTCCTTGATGTTGGCGAAGTAGGCTGTGCCCTAGATTGGGGTGGGAAACCTTTGATGGTGACTTTACCACATCATGTGGTGAATCCACACTCTACACTATTCCCTTTAATGGTGATGATAGCGATGATGTTATCATAGGAAGCAACTACATTGGAATAGGTATGTTATACGTTCATGTAATCCTTAGCTTTTCCAGTGTTGTTTTCTTTGTTATGATATGGCATAGGGTTCTTGTATATCTTAAGATCTTGGTTCCTAGATGGTACCTCAACAGATATAGTATCATTCTTTATGAGGTCTTGTATAATGTTCTTGAGCCTCATGCAGTTTACTGTTTTGTGTCCTTTGATCTTGTGAAAATCACAAAGGTCCTTCTCGTTGTACCAGGATGGTTTCTCTTGTGGTTCTTGGTAGTTTTCAAAGTTAGGAAGCGTGATTAGATTTGACTCTACCAAATTTTTCATGATAGTTTCGATGGGTCCATATAGCTGTGTACTTGCATTTAGGATAGTTGTTCTTGTTAGGGGTTCACCTTTGCATTTCGGTGTTTTTGATCTAATTTTTCTAAGGTGTTGTTTGTTGCATAGTTGGTTGTATGTTAGCAACTTGATTGTTGTTTGGCCTTGAAGCACTCAAGATTACCTTAGTGTCTACCAAATTGTTATTTGTTACGTTCTTGTTCTTAGCCCAGACACGAGGCTTGTCATTTGAACTAGTTGATGGGAAATTGTCTTTGTAAGCTTGAGTATTTCCCTATGAAGTTAGAGCTCTCTCGATGTTAAGGGCTCTAGGGACAAGCTCATCATATGATGTGATGCACTACATTTTCAAGTGGAAGGATAGGTTTGGATCTAGATTGGCGACAATGATTCCCACTTGTTGTTCATCGAGAAGAGGCCACTTGCTCTTATTAGCTCTCTGTCTCCATCATTGTAAGAAATTAGTGAAAGTTTTTCCTTTGTTTTTCCTAAGAGTATATAATTCCTCTAGACTGATATCCATGTCAAGATTGAAGGAGAAATGATCGATAAATTTATCAGTAATTTATTGAAAAGTTTTGATACCGAGAGTCAGATGAGAAAACCAATCCATAGCAGGACCTGTTAAACTTTGAGGGAAGAGGAACATCAAATATGAATCATTGTAATCCACCTCCATGCACATGACATTAAATTATTTGATATGGTCCACATGAATTCCTTGCCCTCTATACTTATCAAATTTGGGTATTTCAAAACCAGGAGGGAATGGTACCATTGTGATGTTTCGATTGAATGGATATGAACACAAGTTCTATGTATGGGGCCTCTTTGCCTTGCCCATGTGAAGGTCCTACATTTCTTGTGAGAGTGCCTTAAATTGCGATGCTATATCATCTTACGAGTTGGGTGGAGGAACATATGGTGGGATGATGGATGAATTGTATGGGGTGTATGGTGGTGTAGGATTCAGTGAAGGTGATTGGGGTATTGATGTATATGTTCCTAATGCATTTGGATTGATGATGTTCGATTAAGGATTATAATAGGAACCTTGTTGTTGTTGGGCATATTGTTGAGGTAGTAAGGCTTTCTTTTGAGCTAGTTGTTGTTATTGTTGTGCCCACTAGGGCTTGCTATTGGGCCTACTATTGTTGTTGTACTGCTAAAGCTCCTTAATGGGCTTGATGTTGTTGTTGTACCACTAATGCTGCTTGTTGTTGTTGTTAATGTGATAATGTTGCTTGCTGTACTGCTAAGGCTGCTTGATGCTGTTGTAGTTGTTGTTGTGCTAAGGCTACTTGTTGTGCTACTAAGGCTACTTGCTATTGTTGTTGTCGTGCTAAGGCTACTTGTTGTGCTACTACTTCTTGTTGTTGTTGTTGTTGTTGTTGTGCCGCTAAGGCTTGTTGATAGGCTTGTTGTGCTTGTTGTAAGGCTAAGGTGTGCCCTTGCAATGAGGGATCAGGTGTCTATTGGGACATCAGTGGAAGATTATGGATATTGATGTCTTGAGTGGGTAATGGATTGGTGATGAGATGTTGGGGATTCCCTTGGTTCAACATTCCTTATAAGATAGTAGATTGGGGTGGAGGAATGTATGTTTGAGATCCTGTTTGATTTGGCATAGTAAAGGGGACTATGGGAAAAGATGAGGATGGTGCCATTAGATTATGCGATGCAAATGACACACTAGGACCTTGAGTCCATTAATTAGAAAGTCTTCCTTGTCCCATGTCTTGAGGATTTCCTTGTGTTAGGGATGTAGATAATGTATTACCCGTGTTGGCAAGATTTGTTACCAAGGGATTGCTTTGATATGGGTTGATAATGGATGTGATGGATGTGTTTTGTGAAACCAATGGTATGGATGAACTAATTGGAGGATTAGGTAAGGATGTCCCCATTTGCTTTAAGGGTTGACTATGTGGTATGGTACCGATATACCCTTGTGTGCTATTTTGAGATACTTGGTCCACACTACTTTTCTAGACATACTTGTGGTACTCATGGGTATGGATGAAGAAGGATTTCCCTGATATGTGGAAGTCATGGTGGAGTAATGAAGGTCAAGAGGTGTGTACGACTATTTAGGATCTTTGGGAATGGGAGGAGCACCAAAGGTAGGTGTCCAAGTGGTTGTGTGAGATGGAGGATTGGTTTCAATTGTACCCACAAGTGTGTTGCTTTAAAATGAAAGAGCATGACAAAAGTCTTGAGGAAGGCTTGTTGCAATATTGGGAATGTAGGTTTGATGTAGCCCTAGTGATGGAGTTGTGGAGTCCTATGTCAAATTCTGTGCAACAAATGATGGGAAGACAGGAGCTACATTTTCAAAGGCTTGATGTTTCATGAGTTCTTCCATAGTGAGTTTAAATAGATTGTTTGTGATATCTTCCATCTCATATGGCCCCAATGGTGATGAAGGTTGTTGTGATAGGGTACTTGACTTCTTAGATCGAATTCTAAAGGATTTGGATCACTTGAGGTAAATGTAACTTTTGTTTTCTCCATGATTCTCTTTTGTTGTGATCTCATTTTTACCATAAATTTTGTGTCACCTTTGGGAGAGTTGTGTTGTGATTTATGATGTTTGAACTCTCTAGTTGAATCAAATCTAGGTAAAAGGGATGCTCTAAGTCTTTTGGGAGCAATGGTGATAATGGGGAATGAAAAGATGGGTGATGTGGGAAGTTATCTTTGTAAACATTTTGGGACAACACTTTTGACTTGAGTTTGATGTTTTGATGTTGGGATAAATGATGTTGATGAACTTGTAAACCTTTAGGGTAGAATCATGACCTTCAAGATAAACTAGTTCAAAGATGATAACTAACTCCACTAAATGCATGGAAAAGGATACATTTCACATACAAAATAGCCAAGTTAGGGGGTTTATTTGATAGATGTTTAAGTCACTAAGTGTTGGTGTATTCAATTTTTTTTTGCAAAGATAGGTGAAGTGGAGGATGCAATTTTGATGAAGGGGTGGATGAGATGTTTGACCAAATTTTGACTTAAAGTGAACCTTTATTTTGACAAGACCAAGGTAGTGAGAATGATGCTAGACCTCTAAAGTTTTTAAATTCTAAAGAGTATGGATATGGGTATGTAAATATGTTTGGTTCCTCCTAGATCGAGCATAATGGTTTCTTAACAAGAGGTTGCAATTGTGATAAAGTATTAAGGCCCACTTCCTACTGAACTTGGAATTACAATACCTACATCTGTAATGGCGATTTGTAGATCTTCCCCTACGAATTTTGATTTTGTGATAGATCATTTAGAAAAAAATCAAGTTTATGGAAGAAAGGAAGATATTTATTGCCATGCAAGTGGTGGTAATGTGGGCCTTCTAGCCTTAATATCAACTTGTTCCCCTTCTTCGTCTAAAATGGTTGCTGCATTTCTCCACTGGCTAGGTGTTTCTTTGGTTTCAAAAGTGAAGCTTCTTAAACTGCTAGTAAGATCAATTTGTTCTTTGTTAATGAGTTCAAAGTTTGGTTGAATGATAGCACCTGGAAGATCAGGTTGTTCAACGGGAGCGATCGGTCTCCAAATAGTCATGTGGGGTTCATTTGTCAATTTATCTTGCTTAAGTGAATTTATTTTACCACAATCACTTGTCTTGATTAAGTTTTCAAACTAAATGTTTATGTCAAAAACATCATAACTTTCACAATGTCCATTTTGTGAAAATCATGAGGTTGAAGGCATAATTGCTTATTTTGTCTTTGGAAAATATGGATTTGAGATATAAGTCAAGATATTTAGAAATCTCTAAGGATATAATCCTTAGGACAAGGAGTAATATCAAGGATTTTTCAAAAGATATCCATATTTAAACTTGTAGACATCCAAATTTGGACACTTTCATTTGTCCAAATTTATCCCTTTTCGTCTAAACATCCTCTTATTTGCATTAATTAAGTAATATCATTATTATTTAATTAATACCTTCTAAAGTTCTTCTAATCCCTAAGGTATCTAGTTAAATAATTAAATACCTTACTCTTCAATCCCCCCTTTCATCAAACATTTATTTAATTCCTCACATGTCACATCTTTTTCTTAATCTTAATCAACCTCCTAATCTCATCATTAGGGATGTGCACACGCCTAATTCTTGATTAAGACATGTCACATCCTTCAACTTTTGCAGGTTGGTTTCTAATCTTCATTAACTACTAATTACCTTCTAATCACTGATCAGTTAAGTCTATTCAATACCTTGGTCAACACTCCCCATCCCCCAAGGAATTTTTAATTCCTTTTTATTCACCCAAGATTCCTCTCTTCCCCATGTGAATTTTTAATTCACATTTATCCTTTCAAGACTCTTTATCCCCATGCAAGCCTTCTAGAACCTTTGACCTCTCACATCACCCACATGTGTCAAAATCCTACCTTTATGGAAACCTTGTCTTATCCACTAGATTATTCCAATCATGTGAATTTTGAATTCACATTTATTTTCCCAACTACTTTCCTCTTCCCCATGGAGATTTTTGAGGAATTCTAAAATTCTTCAAGTGTCACTTTCATTCTCACTTGGGGACAAGAAGTTCCTTTTTGAGGAAATCTTCTCATCTCCCAATGTACTTTCAAGGTACATTTCATTCTTCCACATCACATGTCCTTCTTCCACCTCACCTACACCTCATCACATACTTAGCCACTTAACCTTCCACATGCCAAGATGTGAGGTCTTGTGAGTCAACTCACCATAGCCCTTCATCTTGGCCATGGTGGCTCAATCCTGGCCATTGAATTCTCTAGAGAACTCAATTTCCTCTATAAATACCCCCTCTTCTAATGCATTTAAGGGAATTAGCCATTTTTACACCCTCATGCTATCAAATTGTCTAATCATTTTGTAAGCATCATCTTCTATTTTCCAAGCCATAAAACCATCACCAGTATTAACATCTTAGTTCAATTTCATTTTGGCCATTGTAGATTCATTAAGACTCCATTACCTTGCATCCACATTGTCCATCTTGCATCCACCCCTTCATTTCACAACCATCCAAGGAGCACACAAGTCAACAACATCAAGGGCCAACCAAGGAGCTACACAAAGGGGCATAATCTTTATCTTGTTGTTATCTTTTCTTTGTGTTTTATTCCTTAGGCTAATCATTTGAAGTGATTCTTGTGTTTTCCTTTTTGCATTGTTATTTTGCATACTTAGGTTAGGGTAAAATAACTAGGATCACAACACCAAAGTGTTTGAAATTTTGAGGAAGATAGTGAATGTTTTTGTATCATTTTGGAGCCAAACAAAGTATTAAATTGACTCAATCATTTGCAACCCTCGTTTTGAAATGGCTATACTCATTGAATCCCCACTCGTATTTCTCCAAACATTAAGACATTGTGAATAGTTAGAGATTTGGCGACACTGGCTCCCCTACATGACACACACTTCTCCAGACCACCAAATCTCTAAATCCTTAAAATCCAAAGATCAAAAGGATTTTTCTGTTTCAACAATGAATAGTACAAATGTGGGGCAATTTTAGAACGACTGTTCTTGCACCAACAAGTATTAAGGATTTTGGCTTCTAAACTAGGGTTCATAGTAAGGGCTTCCAGTTTAGGGGATACTATGATAAACTTCGTCAAGAGGTCTCCCAACGCTTAGAACAAGGGCTTTACACATCATAAAGATACTAGGGGAGAGCTATCATGTACCACATCCCATTGATCACAATTTTCATTGCAACCACACATTTATATAGTGGTTTGGAAGAACTTGGCTTTAGTTCATTACCGCTTTGGTCATTCCCTCCTTTCAAAGTGGGAAGGCAGTCCCTCTAAGGATAAACAATAGTGAGGAAGTACATCTGTAGTTCGATTATCTCCATTTGTATGAACAAAGAGAGAACACACGCTATTCCTCTTTCTCACACTCGCAAGGGGTTCATTTTTAATCCAAATTGAAAGATGTAGGTGATTATACAAAGTGTTAAGGAATGTTTCTATTTCTCAAGGTCGCCAAATGGCACGAGAGAATTGCATACAGATTCAATGACATAAGTGTAAATAACAAAACATAACAAACAGTTGTAAGTTTTAACCCCTAAGTTAAGATGAATTCATTTTATGCACCAAACAAAATATGAAGTTGCCTTGTTCAATTTTAAACGCAAAAGACAATGATGAGATGAGGGTTCGATTTTAGTCCCGTTTGAGCGTTCGTTTTAACCCAATTGAAATTTAGTGAGGTCCTAAAGTATAAAGTAGAAAGCACAAGAAATTGGGTTATAATTTCCCCAAAAGCATCAAACACTTGTTACAATCATAGAATTTCAAGATAGGAAGGATTTCTTCACTTTAGCTCCATGTCGTCCAACCTACAAAACCCTGTTACTCTAGCAACCAAAATAATGTTAGAAGTGCATTAGTGATCTGACGAATCGAGAAAGTTAAAGCACATGTCGAAAGAATGATCATAAAACTTCTTACTAGATTGGGCATCATTGAACACAATAGTGTCACGATTTGAAATATGAGCATCGCTCTGGTGAATTTGGGCGTCGCTTCGCAACAAAAACAGAGAGCACGATAGCGTCACAATTTTACCGGGCGTCACTCTAGTGAATTTGGGGTGTCACCGTTTAAAATCTTCGATACCTCTATATTAAATCAATATCGCTATTTATTTAATCGACGTCACGGTTTGAAATAGCAATAGCATCACTATATAGTGACACACTTCAAAGGTGTTGTATTTGATTTGGCCATCGTTGTATCCTGCAAAAAAACAAACAAACAAAATTCGAGATAGAAACTGGTTAAATTATCGGTTTTCCTTCCTTCTAGCGCTAGAATGTGGACTGAGGATTCTCAGTGTGGGTTGATTACACTTGATCCATGATGAACTGAAGCATAATTTAGCCACTAAACCTCAATCTCAAACAAGATCATTCAAATTGAAAGTTAAACTAAGCATTTATTGAAACTAAAATTACAAACTACAAAAACAGTTAAATTCCTATTTTAACCCATTTGAAACTTATCCTATTTTGGAATTGGTGTCATGTTGATGTGGAACAACAATCCTTTCCAAATCCTGTGATTAGTGAGCCTGTTTCAATCGATTCTATTGAAGAGAATTGATGAAAACATGACTTATGCTAAGTTGAACATGATGCAAGCTAAATTAACATGATTTTATGGTAAAAATGATCTAAATATGCAATTGCTAAGCTAATATAAGCTAATTCTAAGCTAAAAAATGGAAACCCTAGTTTATAAACAAGCTAAGATGGATGCATGGAAGCTTGAAGCTATTATGCAACTAAAAATGAACTAAAATTAGCTAAAAAGTGAGTAAATTGAGAGTGCGAATGCAAGTGGATTCAATAGCATAAGTTTGCAATTGAAATATGGATCTATTTATCTCCAAATAGTGTTCTATTTCTAGGAGAGCAAATGAGAAATGAAGGGTTGAGATTGAAAAAGCTAATCAATGGTCCAAGATGGAGGAAATAGAAGGCATGGACCATGGATTCTCATCAATGGGTGAGAATGCAATATGAGAATTAATCAAGGGCTCACACTTGTTCCCAACAAACACACTTTTGACCTACACACACATGTCACAAGGTGACTTGCTCAAGAGGTCACAAATTTAACTTGTTCAAGAAGCCAAGTGAGATGATTGGAGGAGAGAATATTCTAAATATTCTCATGGGTGAGGATAAAGATATTTTGCAAATTAAAAGAAAGTTTTAATTGTGCAAAAAAAGGATAAGGAATACCTTTTGGAGAAAAATTAGTTTAATTGTTAATTAAATAAGGTTTAATCATGCAATTAGGGGATTTGAAGAATTAAAATGATATTCATTAAATGAAATGATTTAATGAAAGGGGGAAAGGTGAGATGATATTTAATTAAATAACTTAGGGTTATTTAATTGAATAAGATGACTTTAGGGAATTAAATTAAATATTTTGATCTATTTAATTTAATGAGATGAAATGTTAGCATGAAAGGGGGATGAATTAACTCGATTAAATGCGTCAGATTAATAGAGAAAAATGATGCAATTAATTAATTAGCTAGGATAATTCAATTAATTAAGTGAAAAGAGGATGGGTTTCGAGAGGAAATGATGTTACTAAACATGATTTGAGTGTATGATCTATCATCTAGGGCATTTTTCAGTGTCTACACATAGTACCCAAAATAGTCATACTTTTGCATGCTTAGGGGTTTTGAACTTAGTCATGAAGGATTGCCCTATGATGACTATGCTGTCCTCTTTAACATTTGCTATTGTCATTGTCTTTGACTAATTAAGACTTCTAATCCTTGCTTTTTCCTTTTTTACACTAGTCATATTTTCGTTGCACATGCTTAACATCCTCTATATCAGTTGCATCATAGCTTCTTATCCTGATCGATTTTTGGTATTGTAGACCTATCATCTCATGTAGACTTCCTTCTCACTAAATACAAAGAGTTATCTCTATGTTTCCATAATGATTCTATGTTTTGATCCCTAAAAGCATCTAAACCAAGCTTTACGTCAAGTTTTCCACATGGAGGAGCATTCACTATAAGACAAATGCTAGCCCTCCCACTCCTTACTTGCCTTGATTCCATCTCTACTTTCTCCAAATCATTGCTTGTATCATTGCTAATATGCACTAGAGGATCAGGAGAACCCTTATGATTCTGGGGCTTAGGAGAATGCTTGGGCTCTTTATTTTGAGAAGGCACCACATGCGCATCATCCTCAGAAGACATGTGATCATCTATAGGACAAGTCACGCATTGTTCAACCTTTGGAAGGGTTTCATGGTATTCATCTTTAACAGGTTCAAGTATTTTATCTTGTTCATATATACCACTTCCATTTGACATTGTGTTAGATGCAATTCTACTTTGTAAGGATAAAGTTGCAGCCTCTTCAACACCTAAAATTGATTCAAGCTGCTTAAGCTATGTTTGTATATGCAACCAATATGGTTCCAAAGAACCTTCATATGATCAAAGTTATTTACAATCAACAAAGCACATTTGTGCCTCCGCCACATACCTCAGTTACAAGGTTGGAGCTTGAACATAATCATTAGTCCCTTCAAGAGCCTTGAATATTTGTGACAAGGTTTCAATCCATTTAAGAAGCTCAAAAGGATTGAGCCTTCAGAAACATGATATTGGAAACAATAGGATCTAGGAAATTCATGAATGAAACACATCATTTACACATAAAGTCCTATGCTCCTCACATGAAACCCTATGTCAAACTACCCTAAAAACCTTCTAAGACATATGAATCTTCATCAATATAAATCATACTTGGAAAAGGATGAGAACCATGTAGAATCTCATCTTGAAATGATTTGAACGCATGAGGATAATCTACATACTCTCCTTTTACATGCTTGACATGGTCTTTCATCTGCAACTCCCTCTCTTGCAATCATGCAATTAACAAAGTGAAACCGGTAGCGGTAAAACCTAAAACCACCTTCTCCACGTGAGCTTTCTTTGATTTTGCTTTTTCCTCCATACTTGGCACCTAAACAAGAGCTTTCTCTTTTGCAACATGAGTTCTCCCTTGCTTTGGTGTATAGTGAGGAATAATGTTTTTTAAAAGAAAACTTTTAACATGATCTTTTAAATTAAAAGATCAACCCCCTCTTTTAATTTTTTTTACTAAGAGCTACTACATTACTCAAACTTAAGTAATGATTAAAAGACCAACGCCCTTTTTTCCAAGGAAAAAATATTTTAAGAAAAAAAAATGTTAAAACAAGACATGTTTTAAAATAATTGTTCAAAAACATGAAAAATAAACTACAAGAATATCATAATTAAATGACTAAAATTTTATAATTATTGATATATACATAAAAAAATCTATGTAAAAAAATCTATGTAAAAATGTAGAGAGATATAAGATGCTAATCGTGCAGTTTTTTTTTTAAAGATTGGTGTGCTCTTTCGCAAATGTCCAAGCCTTTATGTATAGATAATATTGGTGATGAAATTTTGTCTCTCACCTTCTTGTTGCTTTTAGTAGTTACTTAAAAAAACCCCAACTTTATGTTCTTAGTTTAATAAAGAAATAAAGTAGATATTCTAAATGGTCACTATTACTTTCATGCATTATTCAAAGTTAAACTAGGAATTAACAAGAAAATGGATAACTAAACATATTAGAAAATATTTTCTATCCTCGTCATTTTGTTGAACTTGTCTCTTACATGCTTATCCTTTAATTAAAAAAAAATATTATAAAAAAATGAAAAAAGAATGGGCGCTACAGTAAGCCTTGCCCCTTAACCAAAGGTATCTTACACTGGCCTTTGGTTAATCTATTCTCCTTCAAAGTGTTTTACTTATAGTATCATTTATGGTTAGTTGGGTTTTTAGTTTTAGATTTCATTATAGTTTTTAATTTTCCAAAGACATTAATTCCTCTTAACCCAACCCCAAGCTTTTACTTTAGGATTTTTGACATATTGTTTGGTTATTTTTGCTTGCATTTCTTTTTACCTCCAATATGAAACATTTTTCCTATCGTCAAAAATTATATTAATCTAAACATAAGAATACTTGTAAAATTTAACAAAATTAAATACTCCAATAGGGAAAATACATTTAACACATGATTTGTTGTGGGAAACCCTTTCACAAAAAAATTAGCAACCAATAGCATCACTTTGATTATATTTGTAGTAATGAAAAAATTATAATATAAGAGATATCTTGATTGTGCTATCGAGGGGAATTCAACTTTGACCCTTCCTAAAGAAATTCTAGTAATATGCACCTATTTTAACAACCAACAACATATTCCATCCCAAGCACTTTATTATTAACAAGAGACAAAAAAAAACTTACTATGGAAATCTACTAATAAAACTTAGCATGACATTTCCTAAGGTGGGTGCTCAAGTTTGGCTCTACACCCAATAGTCATTACAACCTCCAAGAAAAAACCCATATGAGTCTTATATAATTTTTGAGCTTAAGATGAATTATTTTCATGTCCCCCATTCACATTAAATGAATTTCCCCAATGTTATATACAAGAACATGTTGACCCTAGTTTTTTGTTCCGTCAAAAGATCGATCTATCAACGCCCGATACAAATGGTAGAGACATGGATCACATGGGAGGTGGTTAGTCCCTTGTCACGAATCCTGAGGGGAGCGTTGATCATCTACCAACAATCTCCCCCTCAACATTACTCGAGGGGATTCAAACCCATGACCCAATGCTCTGATACCAATTGTTGGCCCCAATTTTTTGTTGCGTCAATAGATTGATCTATCAACGCCCAATACAAATGGTAGAGACATGGATTACACATGAGGCTTTTCACGAATCCCGAGGGGAGCACTGACTATCTGCCAACAAAACAAACCTATGAAAATATTCTACTACCCGAAGTGTGGCATTTCACATTAGGTGTCCACCACAACTTTTCATAATATAATAGTTATGCAAAGTTTAAAAATCCTTTCTCAAAAATTCTCACACTTGTATATATTGCATAAGGAATTAATGTAGGCAAAAAAAATCCGGTTTCTTAAGGGAGACATCTTCATAATTGTCTTGCTCCATAAGAACTTCTTTGTGCTTATTAGCTTAGTCAAAGAAGTTTTAACATTATCTAAAACATTCAACTTCTCAATCATTACCATATTGTCCTCCACCATGTCATGAACTGAACTAATTGTCTTGTTCCATAAGAACAAAATAATATTGCACATCAATGTTCTTTATTTGCATGTCAAAAATAGGGTACCTGGCCAAACTAATAGCACTCTACCTATCATAGTCAATTTTTAATAAATTCTTAGGCCAACATCTAAACATAATATCTAAAGCCACACTTCCTCCCTACAAGCATGACTAGCTATTATGTACTCAAATTTTATTGTTGAAAGAGAAACCATAACTTTGTTTTTCTCATCCATCTCACTACACCATTGAACATGTTAAACAAAATCACTAGTAGATCTCTTTCTATCAATATTACCTACTCAATTTGTTAGAAAATTCATATGCAGTGTAGAACAAACAAAGAAAAACAATAAGCAACACACAAATTTATGTGAAAAACTTGGTAAAATTATACTAGAAAAACCCATAGACAAAGATCTTTCATAATTTATTTCTCAAGAAAAATATACAGTTAAAACAATCTTAAAATTGTACAAAAATATGACTTCAAAAATGCATTATAATATAATATAATATTATATTATGACATATAATATTATAATAAATTATAAAATATTATAAATATAATATAATATATTTATAATTTTTTTTATTTTTTTTATTTTTTTTAAAAAAAGGGGTAAATGTGGGTGGTAGGGAGGGCACCACTCCATCTCCCATACGCTTGTATGGAGTGGCCAGGTGGCAGTTTTCTAGGGTTTGAGGCTGAGTTGGCACCACGGTTCACGTGGCTTTGGGGAACTCTCTAGACTATGTAATTAAATGATTGCACATTGGCATAGTGAAATGTGCATCATCCTTCACCGGACGGTTGCCAGCCCATACATATTTATTGTCGAGCATGCAGTGATGGCTTTCATTGCAGTTGGTGGTGGTTATATTTCCTAAGCGGAGTGGAGGATTTTTGTATTCACATTCTGTATGTTTAGTATCCCGTTTGGCCATGAGCAGGATTATTTTATTGCTATTGATGAAGGAGTTGGAGATGGGCGATATGGTCACTCCAGTGTAGCTGAAGAGCTCAAAGCGGCAAATGGCCTTTGAAGGCTAGGTTTCCTCCCTTTGGCTGCAATGAATCATTAGACATCCGAATTATCTAACCTTTGCCGCAATTAAATGCATTGTTGGGAAAGGTTTTATGGAGGATGCAAAAGGCTATCAACTGGATTCTGATATCTCTTCCTGTGTCTTGGCTGGCTTACTCAACATTGGTGTTTCTAATGCAGATTTGAGGGTCATTATGAAGAGGCTTTTTCGAAAGGACATGCTGGTGGGCCTGGACAAAGCTTTGGCCGCCGCCTCGTTGGGCAAAGGCATACCCCGCCCTCGTGATTTGGCTCTTCTGAATGACCCAGAGGCGCTAGTGAGGTTCTTCCCATTTCTCTTGGATGTCAATGGCTTGGAATTGGTGGAGCATAGGCATTTGGCGACTGTAGGGGTTGAATTTCATAGGAAAAAATTTCGCTTGGTTCTTGTTGCTGACTCGGCCTGAAAACGAGAGTTTCGTGTGTTTGCACAACAGAATGTGTGGTAACTTGGGTTTGGGTGGTGGGTGCGTCTGTGTCAGTATAGGCTGCGTTTCTGGTTATTTGTTAAATCTTTGCTCTCTGTAAGGGTTTCTATAAATTTTGTTAACAACTTTTCGTCTCTGGTAGCATGCTTAAAATGGTTGGTAGTTTGGTTTTTTGTCTTGGCCGTGTCTATGGGAGGTATTATGGAAATCTCGGATTAGAAATGTAATGGGTGTAGAAAGTCCTTGTTGGCTGCCCAAGATGAACTCGAACTCTGTATCTTGAATTTTGAAGGTCACAACACAACAACTCAACCATCACACCATTCCATTATTGACTATATTTATAATTATAATATAATATAATATAATATAATATATTATATTATATTATAATATATTATGTAAATATAATATTATATTATAACTTAATATATTATATATTATATATTTATATTATATTATATTACATAAATACATTATATTTGTGAAGGAGGGAAGAACATTTCAACTGTCTTTACAGCTTTCTGTCTAAAAACAGGAAGCGAGACCCACATAAGACAACACACACTAATCAATACTTAATGTGCTCTTTAAGCCCTGCCATACTAATCGTGCAGATTTTTTTTTTTTTAAAGATTGGTGTGCTCTTTCTCTAATGTCCGGGCCTTTATGTATAGATAATATTGGAGATAAAATTTTGTCACATAGCATGGAAGATAATGCAATGGCTTTCAATCCGCTTTTCTTTCAAAATTCAGACTTGAAAATGACAGTTGAGTAACTTACAAGATCAAAATATCGAACTGCCCAAATGATGTTTATTAACTGAATCCCATAACATTTTCAGATATGGACAAATTGTCCTTCAAAGTGTGGCGCTAAAGAACAAAAGGCATGTGAGCTTAAAAGCACTTCTCCTGTATACTTTGTCTAATCCTGTAAATACAATAGACAACAGTCTACATCATTATGTATTGAAGCTTCAATTATGCATTCTAATGCACATGGTGGGCCACGTGAATTCTTACACTGTTTTTGCTGTCAGCTTCTTCACATGTAATCTTAAGGACAACAACATGCTATTGCTCAATCATTCCTTCCTTCCAATCTATCTATAAAGCTCTGCATGGGTTTCAGGATATCATCAAGTTCTTTTAAAACTTAAGTACTTCTTTAGTTTTTCTGGTGGGGAAGATTGTTTGAGTTGTTATCTGTGCAATGGCAAGATCTGTGCTTATCTCCTTTACACTCCTGCTGCTGCTCTGCATAATATGGGAAAGCCAGGTATCTATTTATTACAGGAGACTGATAATTATTTCTAATGGGTTTCATATGTTTTTTGTCACAGTGCATTGTTGTGGGTGTTGACTCATGTCATGGCTGATTTTGCAGGGTGATGCTGTTTCTCAGGGCAATGAGCATTCCCTTATAGCTTACCCTGTGAGTTCACTTCTCTAACTAAATGTTTGTCCTGTAGATTGTAGATATAGAATGTGGGTTTGTAGGCATATGCCCATTTGAGATTGATTGGATTGGGACAATAAATTTGAAGGGCAGATTTTAATGAAGTTACGATTCTTAGTTGGTATGAGTTTTCCACAGTTCATGAAATTAGAGAAAAAGCTTTTGGGTTCAACTGTGTCTGTTCTTTTGTCGTCATTTCCTCTTCCTGATGATGGATCACCGAGTGTGATCCAAAACGTCGACAAAAAAACAGACACAGTTGAATCCAAAAGCTTATTCTCTAGTTATGATTCTTGATTATATAAAAAGAACAGCAAAATATCATTTAATGAGCAAATGACTAAGAGAATTCACTGTGTACTAAATGCAGTATGGGAGCAGACAAGGCAGCCTTAGACCTGCAGGTATGAACCTTGACTCCTCTATCCAGCTTTAGTTATGGCTGTTTTGATATTTTTCTATGATGGGCATATGAAATATCCTTTCCATACAATACAGCAAGTGTATGAAGATTATGTTTGTTATATTTTCAGAATGCTCTCCAAAGTGCTCATCGAGGTGCTCAGCCACTGCCTACAAAAAGCCCTGTCTGTTTTTCTGCAACAAATGCTGTGCCAAGTGCCTCTGTGTTCCTCCTGGAACATACGGAAACAAGCAGCTGTGCCCCTGCTACAACAACTGGAAGACAAAAAGAGGAGGCCCCAAATGCCCTTGAATGAATTCCTTGCAAGTTTGGACCTTCTAATGTATAACTTTGGCATTTATAAGCCAATATTTATGTCTATATTTCATATATATAACAAGTTTTCAGCATTTCAGCAAAATGGGTTTTCAAAGTGAAACAGTCCATATCGATCAAAATAACTATACATTTTTCATTAATCTATTTTTAAAGAATAAATGATCACTACACAAGGGAATGGACTCTCTACATTCAAGGTATACAATCTTCCAAAATATAAGTGTCTATGCTCTAGGCAAAAAAATGTGTTTTAGTTATTAAAGGCATGATTGTGTTCATTTTATAATCATTTTATTTAACAATTATTCACAAATTCATATTTGATATCACATATATAAGTTTGTTCATACCTAAAAATTTCATCTTGTTTACAATACTCACATTTTTGACATTTTATATATGATGCACCATGATCCTATCTCCTAAATAGAATTGTGCACTCTTGTCTTATTAAAGGTATGTTTGTGTACGTTTTTTTAATCATTTTATTCAAGTCACACTTGATGTCACATATAATTATGTTCACACCTAAAAATTCCATCTTCAATCCCCACCTTTTTGGCACCACACTCCTATCTCCTAAATAAAATTGTGCACTCTCATGTCCTTTGCATTCAACTTTTGACTTTTTAGCCCAAACTTCTACTTTTGTCTCCCATTCCTCATACAAACACTAATATGCCTCCAACAATTACTAATGGCTAACATTGGAAGTTAATAAATATTGATTTAAAGGAAATAAATTAGGATGCACTTAGAAGCACAATGAGACACACAAACACATTGTAGTGGTAGTCACACATAATAGGTACCTCTATTATTATAACAACATATTCATTTTTACATCTACTTGGCTCACGAACATTTTAGAAACTTACAATAAATTATGTTGAATCAATTTATTAATTTGATTAAGGTAAATTCTCAAATGTGTCAAAAGCATAATCTACCAAAAAATAATCATTTTAATACAAATGTAGGTGAACAAACTTATACAAGATGTTACTATGGATGTACATGACACTTACATGCTAGTCAAACAATAACACAACCATACAAGACACCAACACACCAATAAGACACTAGCATGACTGTATGGACATCAACATGCATGACTCATTGCCTACAGTTCCATCCTAATTAACATAGAGGTAGAACATAGAAAGTAAAGTTTAAATTTAGTAATGGAATCCCTCCTCCCAATTCTCTCCATCCACCAAAAAAATCATTAGTTACATGCTTCTCTCACCTTCTTGTTGCTTTTAGTAGTTACTTAAAAAAAACCCAACTAAAATGGATATTCTAAACGGTCACTATTACTTTCATGCATTATTCAAAGTTAAACTAGGAATAACAAGAAAATGGATAAACAAACATATTAGAAAATATTTTCTATCCTTGTCATTTTGTTGAATTTGTCTCTTAGATACTTATCCTTTAATTACAAATATATATATTATAAAAAATTGGGTGAGCTATAATAAGCCTTTCCCTTTAACCAAAAGTATCTTACATTGGCCTTTGGTTGATGTATTCTCCTTTAAACTTTAAAGTGTTTTACTTGTCATGCATCTTTATCAACTTATAGTATCATTTATGGTTAGTTAGGTTTTTAGTTTTAGATTTCATTATAGTTTTTAATTTTTCAAAGACATTAACTCCTCTTAACCCAACCCTAAGGTTTTACTTTAGGATTTTGACCTATTGTTTGGTTATTTTTACTTGTATTTATTTTTATCTCCAATATGAAACATTTTTCCTAACTTCGAAAATTATCTTAATCTAAACATAAGAATACTTGCAAAATTTAACAAAACTAAATACTTCAATAGGGAAAATACATATAACACATGATTTGTTGTTGGAAGCCCTTTTACAAAAAAATTAGCAACCAATAGCATCACTTTGAGTGCATTTGTAGTAATGAAAGAATTATAATATAAGAGATATTTTGATTGTGCTATCAAAGGGAATTCAACTCCGACCCTTCCTACATAAATTCTAGTAGTATGCACCCATCTTTAACAACCGACATATCCCATCCCAAGCACTCTATTATTAACAAGAGACAAAAAAAGTTACTATGGAAATCTACTAATAAAACTTAGTATGACATTTCCCAAGGTGGGTGCTCAAGTTTGACTCTACACCCAATAGTCATTACAACCTCCAAGGCAAAGCCCATATGACCCTTATTTAATTTTTGAGCTTAAGATGAATTATTTTCATGTCCCCTCACTCACATTAAATAAATTTCCTTAATGTTATATACAAAAAATACCTACAAAAATATTGTACTACCAAAGTGTGGCATTTCACTTTAGATGGACCACAAATTTACATAATATAGTAGTTTATGCAAAGTTTAAAAATCCTTTCTCAAAAATTATCACACTTGTATATATTACATAAGGAACCAACTTGGGTAAAATAGATTGGTTGCTTAGGGGAGACATCTTCATAATTGTCTTGCTCCATAAGAACTTCTTTGTGCTTATTAGCTTAGTCAAAGAATTTGAAACATTTTCTAAAGCATTCAACTTCTCAATCATTACCATATTGTCCTCCACCATGTCATGAACTGAGCTAATTGTCTTGTTCCATAAGAACAAAATAATATTGTGCATCAATGTTCTTTGTTTGCACATGTGAAAAATAAGGTTCTTAGCCAAACTAATAGCACTCTACCTATCATAGTCAATTTTTAATAACTTCTATCTTAGGCCAACATCTAAACATAATATCTAAAGCCACACTTCCTCCCTACAAGCATGACTAGCTATTATGTACCCAAATTTTATTGTTGAAAGAGAAACCATAAATTTGTTTTTCTCATCCAACTCACTACACCATTGAACATGTTAAGAAAAATCACTAGTATATCTCCTTCTATCAATATTACCTACTCAATTTGCTAGAAATTCATGTGTAGTGTAGAATAAATAGAGAAAAATAATACGCACAAATAACACACAAATTTACGTGGAAAAACTTGGTAAAATTATAGCAGAAAAAATCCATGGGAAAAGATCTCTTGTATTTTATTTCTTAGGAATAATATGGAGTTAAAACAATCTTAAAATTATACAAAAATCATGACTTCGAAAATGCATAAGAAATCCAAGTTGAAGAGTCCTTGTCAAACAATTTTTTTCAAAAATAGAAAGTTCAATTCATGCAACTACAGGTCAAACATTTTTCAAATTTACCATAATAGTAAGTTAATTTTTTTTTGGCTTTGTCAAAAACACCTTCGACGTGGTAGGGGGCTATACCATCCCCTACAAACCCCTATCACTTCAACCTTTGATTGAATAGAATCCCTTTAGCCGCATCGAGCACATACCTAAGGAACTACCATGGTACTCAATGTCAACTATTCATCATTGCTTGAATAACAATAAAATTGACTTCATATTCCAACATAATAGATATACATCAACAAATTCCTAGATATCATTTGTCATGAATAAATTAGGTTTTCCTTGGTAGAAATTAGACTAATCTAAAGTGCGACAAAGAAATCTAAAGATCCTCTTAATCATAGTCTAATGCTCCTTGTCTAGGTTGGATATATACCTACTCATGACTCTTGCTGCACTTGGGAAATTTCTAGTATAGTGCACATCATTACATATATCAAATGAACAACAATACTTGTATATGAAACATGGATCATATCCTCTATTTCATTAGGTGTCTTGGTACATTTTTCAACTAATAAATTTGTTTCTATGTGAATAGAAACACTAATTGGTCTACAATCGTCTATTCCAAATCTTTGCAACACACAATCAATACACTCTATTTAACTTGACCATAATTTTATATTCGCTTCATCTTTCTTGATCTCCATTCTTAAAATGAACTTAACAAGCCTTAAATACTTCATTTCAAATTGAAGGAAATCTAAGTCTTAATCAATTTTACCATATATTACTAATAAGGAGCATGCCATCTAATAAAAAAAATGAAAATGAACTTCTCCCTTTTGTTAAAAATAAACACAAAAATTGGGCGTTGCTCTAACAAATCCCAGCTTCAAGACATAAGTATGCAATTTTTGCTGCCATATTTTAGGAGATAGTTTTAGACCATAAAGAAATTTCTATAGGCTACAAACTATATTTGTTACCTTTTTTATGAACTTTTTAGGCTATGCTATGTAGATTTCCTCCTCCAAATCACCATGAAAAATATTGTCTTAACATCCATTTTCTTAACCTCTAGATCACATGCAACAACAATATATAATAAAAACATATAAAATTTAATAATGCATTAGGAGATATATCTTATTAAAATATATTCTCTCAACTTGGAAATAACCCTTATCCAATAAGTGTGACTTGCATTTTTCAATCTTTCCTTCAAAATTGAACTTCTTAAAGAACCATTTATAACCAAAAAGTTTTATTTCTTCAAGAAATTGAACCAATTTCCAAGTTCTCTTCCGCTCTAAAACAACCATCTTCTCATTCATGGAAATTTTCTAGAATTTTTTATCGTTAGTGTGAAAGTGATATTAGTTATCTAGTTTACTTTCACCTAGTAGACCTATTCAAATTAGCTTAAGCTCACTTAAAAGTTTTCTATTTTATTGTCTCACCTCATAGGGACTTTGCACATGTCTTCACACTTTTCCTAAGTGTTCTACATGTGTCACACTTCTTAAATGGTTAGTAAGTAGTTTAATAATATCCTACTTCTTCCTCCTTGTCCTATAAATACAAGGAGTTCAATGTATATTCTCGGTTCACTTTTATAATAATTTTTGGCATAATTGTGTTCACATTCATTTGTGAAAGATTTTAGATTTTCTATTCATTTTATTACTATTCCAATATGGTATCAAAGCCATGAACAACAAATCCCTTCCTAATTATTTGAATCGTGCGTTTAGACATATCATCAGTGTATTAGAGCCAAATGGACACCACTATTAAGTCTAGAAGGTACATGAGAAAGTAAAAATTACTTGTCATTTTTTTCTATTTTTAGCATAAACATATTTCTCTTTTTTATATTCCTACATCATACAAATTTCCATATGGTCCTACTTGACATGGATTTTTCAAAACCCCTTTTACAATAGCCTAACTAGAGTTTCATGGTTGTTTTACAATGGTTCAATATTTTTCTATTCATGACATCACTTGACGATGTTAGGACTAGATCTATAATTCTTCGATGCCTCCTTTTTAATATTTTTGGTAAATTTGTATTGGTTCTGTAACGCCCTCGCCACGCAACCCTAGGGGAAGTTGTACTTAACAACATAAACGCAATAATTTTTTTTTTTAAAAGAAAACAGAGAGAATGAAGGTTCACTACACAATGCCAACAACCCCTAAGGTTACAAGACTGAGCTTACATTAACCCAATTATGAAACATGAATTAAAACCATTACATATATTTGATTAACAATTAATTGCACATACATTCCATACATGATAAAATTAAATCAAAGATATAAGAGTTCCACATGATACCAATGATATGCTTTACAATAAGGTTACAACACTCATTCCCCGAATGAGATACTTCCAAAATATAAGGTTACAATATACAACTTCCACCTCAATACAAAGAGGGGTATTAAATTACATTTATAACTGAAAGAATAAAACATGAAGAACTAGATCCCACGAGCTCTCCAACTGGAAATCTCATCCAAAGAACATAAGCCTACCCAACGGATTAAGATGCACGGTCCACCCAACCATGTGATACTCGAAGGCTCACCCCCCGTGCTAGGAGATAGTATCAAGGATTCCTAGACAAGACTATCAACCTTAAAACATAGGCTACACAAAACTGAAAAGAAATAAACACAAGTACCACATCACAAGAGCTGAATGGCCATACGAACAACTCTAGTATGACCCTCACACCACTGACATAAGTCACATTGCTTCTAGACATAAAATAGATCGAGAATGTCACAGGGACCAAATACAAACTGTTGACTTAGAAGGAGTATCATCGCATAGCTCATCAAGGGATATACTCTGGGAATCTTCCTAGGCTCCGACCCCCACCATGGGTTATCCTGGTGGCCTCTGCCGAAATCCCAGCACCCATGCTCACTCATGCGGAATCAACTACCTCTCGTGAAGACAAGATAGATGACCTTGCCATTCCAAGCCTTCTCGTCTCATCCCAAGTCTAGACAAGCCCTTGGGTCCATGAGCGAGGCATAATTAATCTTGTTTAATGTTTGATGCAACCTAAGCTTCTAAAAGTTATTATGTTATCATTGAATTAACCAACTTGCAAAGAGTTTCCCTGACACCACTTTGTGTGTCGGCCCCCATTGCAAGCCACTCCTCTAAGACAACTCATGGAGTAGATCCACACTCAAGGGTACACAAGTGCGACCTAAGGAGAATAACTCCTATACAGAACCTCAAGTCCACACATCCCGTTCTCAATAACTGGGATAAAGTTGGATAAGATTTGACGCACTACCCAAAGAATCCAAAGGTTGACTATCAAAATGACAACCCAAAACAATAAACGAACCTCTATCTAGAAGACTTCAAAACATTTACTCTATTTCACGAACCTCGAGAAAGAACAAATAAACACTAAAAGCATTTCGAGCAATTAAATAAGCTAATGTTCGGATTTCCTAAATCCAGTCAATCATAGTTTTCATTACTTGCATTTATCCAATCAAATATGCCAATTTCATTTCACGACATTGAAGTATTTAAAACCCGATCATTTACTCTAAGTTTCGCAATTAACTTCCATGATCCAAGCATCTTAATAATTAAAGTCATTTGACTAAAATGAATCATTCATTAACTCTAAGTTTAACAATTATATTCATAATCAAAATATTTTAATAAATAACACATCTGATTAAAATAAATCAATCATTAACTCTACTCCAAATTAATTAATCAACTAAAACTCATCTTTACAAAAACACAATATACACTAAATATATATATGACTAATATATTCTCAATGTATCTACTATTATTTATTATATATTTAAATACTTAAAATCTCATTGGTATTAAAACAATTTATCCAAACTAAATAATCTATTTAAATATATACAAAATATATATATAAATAAATTATTATTTCCATAAATATTATTTAAATATTAAAATAATATTATATATATATTTATATACATATAACATATATATATATTATTATATAATATATATTTAATGTAAAAATAATATTTAAAAATAAAAATAAAAACGAAATTAATTTTTTTTAAAACAAAGCAGCCCATATTAGGGCGCGGGCCCCTCCCATATGGGGAAGGGCGCTGCCAGGGCAACCTCCCCTGTATGGGGGGTGCTGTGTGGGTAGCGCCGCTGCTTGGGTAGCGCTGCTGCTTCCACACAACACCTCCCATGGGGGGGTGCTGCGTGGGAGCAACGCCTCCCATATGGCACGTGGGGGGGGGGTGTAGGGCTTCGGCCCTCCCCTCCATGCCCTAACACAAATTTTTTGGCATAAAAAAAAAATGTTTTAAAAACACTGCGGAAACAGGGCCGTCCCCTGTGGGTTTCAAAAAACAAAACTAAATTTTCATTTGTTTACCAGAACAAGAAATAAATCAAACACTGTATATTTATAAATATACTTGTGTGTATATTCATATATAAATGAAATATATGCTTATATACATAGGTATATTTATAAATTTTATACCCAAAATCTTCATTTATAGTGAAATTGTGCAAATGATCAGCATAATTTGCAAGAAAAGAAATAAATTTGTCCAAACAACAAAGGGTTTAAAAACTTAGCTTGAAATGGAGATTTTCTTCCTATTTTCATTGTGTTTGATGTTTTGGTTTTCATTTCTAAATCCAATAACAACTTGCAAGTTTTGAAATCATTTTTCATGAATTTTTCTTTGGATAAAAACAACATTTCCAGATTTAAAGCTCTTCTAAAATGAAATAAGAAAATAAAAGAAAGCAAAGAGTGAACCTAGTGTTTTCTCCCCAAGCTTTGAAGACTCCAACAATGGTGATTTCAATCTCCTCTTCAACTCCAAATTCAGCCACAACAAAACAAAACTCTCCACCAAAATCCAAAATTGCAAAACAAATGAAATTTCCTTTCTTACATAGAACTTTCCCCAAATTTGGTCAAACCCCTAAAATATCCCACCCACTAAATTTATTGGGCTTTTGGAGGATATTTTCTATTTTCAAATTTTAAAACAATTTACTTTCAAAATTTTAATTCATGCATTTCAAAATTTCATGATTTTATTTAAAACTAAAATCCCAAAGTTGCAAGAATATGATTTATTCAAAAACTCAAAAAGTGAAATATAATTCACATTTCTATTTTTTAATTTTAAATTTAATTCAAGTATATAATATGATTCTCATTGCCATTTAAATTTGAATCTAAATAAACAATAATGGCAAGATAACTATTTCAATTAATTTATGACCATTTGCCTAGTTTATCAATAAACTAAATTTTATTTTATTAATTAAACCCAAATAATCAATGCAATAAAATAATATTCAACAAGGAAACTAGATAAGTTAAATCATCACTTTATCCATACCCACCATTTAATAGCCTTAAAATACGAATGGAAAAAAGCTAACCAGAGAGGAATGAACCAATCAAAACTGTTAAACCAGACGACAGCTATGGCTAGGGTGACGACTTTACATGAAAACCTAGCTACTATCTCCCAATCGACAACCATTGGTAAATGGACACGCTCGAACCTGTGATGCCAGGTGGAGTCGATGTCCTGTACCTGTTAACCTGCAACCAAAGAGCATATCGAACGTGCAAATATATATACATAATAAGACACACCGTGAAGTGGAAGTATCAGAATCGTAGGGCGCTCACAAGCGAGTGATACAATCCCGTCCCCTTCACCAATACATGCTCTAAAATTGATGCGTCTAACAACCACAATATAATTAAAGCATAAAACATTTTAAATTAAATAATTGCTACACAAATACAAAACATGCCATAATGATAACATCTAAATAAAACTCCATCACATCAAAATATAATGTTTACATCGCTTAACAGATAGTGGTCAAAAGTAACCAAGTATCAAAATTAGAGTGCTAACAAAAGTGAAGAATACATAAAAACAATGATCGATCCAACAAGCAAAATGGAGGGGTGCTACAGGTTCAATTTGTTTTCTATTGTTTTTTGAATTTTCGAAAGGGTTTGCATTGCCAAACCTATCAACATCCATTTGAATTTTCATGCAAGTTTTTCATAACATTGACTATTCAATTTTTTTATGTTTGTTGTAGGTTTTTCTCTATAACAAGGTGCCTCCATATTTTTGACTAGTTTTTTCACCTATAAACCCTTATCTCTCACATTGTTAGAAATTTTGACTTTGTTTCACAATTCAAACATTCTATATTTTCTATTGCTAGGTTTTTAACCTACAATTTCATTACCAACAACCCCCTATTTTCTATAAATCAACTTTGAAGTATGATATGCATCTTGACTTTGAAGTTTGATCTACACCTGAAATTCAAAATTTAGTTTTCAAGCTAACTCCAAAGTGTGAATATGCAAACCAACTCTAAAGCCAACCTATAACCCAACATTGGAGTCCAAGTCTACAAGTAGGCTCCAAATTTCAACCTATAAGCTAACTCTAAAATTTAACTTGCATCCCAACTTTGAAGTTTGAATTGCATAAAACTATAAAGTCCAAATTACTAGAAGACTTTAAATTTTGAACTATCATAGACTTCTAGACTCTGATGCAACCTACTACTATGGGCTTTTGGACTCAAATTCACTATTGTAAAACCTACTTGCTATAGAATTTCAAACTACATCATAGGTTTGTAGTGTTTTTTCCTATTTCAAACTTCATGAATCTGAAGCACCTATTTAACATTTTAAACTTTTTGAATGTGATTCAACTTTACACGTGTTGTAATTTAACTATTTTTTTGAGCTTCCAAGTGAATATTATATTATTTTTACACATAAATTTACAACCTTGATAAAGCCTATATTTATAAAAACTTATAATTTGTTATTGATTTAGGCTTTCAAAGTTATAAAAATTATAATCAAACAAATATTATTTTTTGGGGGAGGATGCCCAGGCTACTTTTACATCACTAATCAAGGTTGGGAGGTTTGTGAGGCACAATTTCAGCTACCTCTGTGTGTTTCAATATGGATCATAAGATTGATCTCTCAAATCCACACAACTATCACACCTGGAAGATTAAAGCTCAATAAATTCTTCAATCTAAAGGTCTATGGCATGTTAAGTGAACAACAAATGCAATTTACAATGAAATATGAGTAATTTGTATATCAGAAATAAATAAATGAAGCCATGGGAATCATTGGCTTCAATGTTTATGATAATCTTCAATTTCATCTTGTAAGTTGTACATCACGTGAACAAATATGGTAAAAATTAAACGATTTATTTGGTATAGTTAATGATTTTTTCTCTTTAATTAGATGTTAAAATGATGATCTTACCTCTTGATGTTGTCCCTTCAATTGAAGACTTCCTAGTTAAATTTAAGTCTATGCTTTCTCATCTTTAAGGTTTTGGAAAAGCTAAGTTAGATAAAGAATGGATTTTCTTGATCCTATCAAAGTTGAAAGGCCCTTAGCGGGTATTTTCTTTCACCTTTTACTCTACAATTAATGCTCTTAGTGCAAAATATAAGATACCTAATTTTGAGAAATTTTGTGAAAGACTCATGAGGGAACAATCTAAGTTACTCTCCATGGATTTAATCACTTATTACATTTTTATAACCAAGGACACAAACATCTAAAGGCAATGGAAATAAGTCCTAAAAATCTAATGCATAATTAATTCTAGCAAATGAGAATACATTCCTCAAAGAATTTTTTTTATAAACAAGATCTACTCATTCTAATTCAAGTAAAATATCTTCCATGACAAAGAATAAAAGTAGAGGAACATTTAATTATTTTGGACTATAGAATCATGACATAAAATTTTATTATCAAAGGATTGTAGCCTTGGAAGAGGTCACAAAGAAACAAAACATTGATATTCCCAAACCTAGCAAGGGTTAGGCATTTACAACTAAAGGTTATGATTCATCCACATAGAGTTGGATATTTGGTTCAAGAGCCTCTCATGACATGAACAACTCACATAATCTAATTGAGAATATTTTTTACAAGACCAATTCTTAGATATTAGTGGGTAACTCTACATAGATTCTAGTTTTGGTGTCAAGTACTAGACAATTAAGATATGGTTACATTGAGGATGTTCTCTACATTTTGAAACTTTCTACCAATATTCTCTCCATATACCACAATTTTCATACTATGTATGAAAATAAAATTTATTTCTCCCCACATGATATAGTTATTTGAGAACTATAACATTCTAATTTTTTTTTCTTTAGGCCAAGTTGATTATTGGTCTAGATTGTACATGTTTCATAATGTTAAGTCATTTTATGGATCATTATACATTGTCCATACAAATTATTTGAGAAAACTTTGGAATGAGAGGTTTAGAAATATCAATTACAAGAATCTTCAACAATTGAGTACACATGATATGTTACTTGGTCTTCCTAAGGTTTCATGCAAAGAGGGGGTTTTTCAAGGTTGTGTCCTTGGAAAACATCATCAAGAACCCTTTGCTAAGGGTAAGGCTCATTGTGTTACAACCTTAATTGAGTTGGTACATAATGACCTCATTTCATTGCCAAGTCCTTTTCCAAAATCCAAGCATGTATCACATTGATTGATGACTACTCTGATCATACATTGGTTTACTTTATTAAGTATAAGAATGATGACATCACAACTTTAAGGACATTCAAGATGTTTGTGGAGAAGCAGTCAAGTTCTTCTATTCAATGAATATATAAATATAATGCTTTGTCTTCATGTGCTCTTCTTCTCATTTTGATACCTTTGGTGGTTGATGATAGTTCATATATGTATTATATTATATTTATCTATTTATGTCTATGAGCAGTTTTGACCCCAAATACTCAGATCCCCCTGTGCTCTTGATTTCTTTGTTTTTGTTTTTCTGCTTTGTGATGTGGTTTCTATGAGTTGTCCCTCACATGACAACATTCCACGAATACATCTCGCCATGTATCTCGTACCACAACATCTCTTGTATTTCTCTTCTCCTTAGAATGACATGTGCTCCTTTGCATAACACACATCATTCTAAGGGGGACTATCATATATGCTTAATTTTCAAAAAGTTTCAAAAGGATTCATTGATGTCTTATGTCTCATCATCTAGCTTGGGGGAAACTTGACTCTAGACTTGTCTTGTCTTTTCTGTGAATACCCTGCAACGTAGTTTGCAACAACCACATGCCTATATGCTTGTTGTATGGTTTCTAACCATGCTAGCCATACTTATCAACACAGTATTTTATTTGATTAGGCCGTCTTGTCTTGTCTATTAAAATTTTTATCATGTATTATTTTTTTATTTTTTGCCTAACATGTTTGTTTGTAGCTAACATGTTTGTGGTGAGATCATAGTCAACTTTGTGCAATCAAAGACCTGTGTCCTCTTCGTAGTTTGACGGAGCTTCTTCATGTCGGGTAGACCGGATCAAAGGTTTACTTCCTCTTTGTCCTAGGTATATTCTCTTTAATATCTTTCTACTTTAGCTCACACATGTTTAGATACATATGCTCGTTAAAGTGGGGGTAAAATGTCATGGTGTAAAATTGCACTCTTATGCAATTTCACATAACACCAACCTTCACTTTGGCTTAATAAGACGATGATGCAAAAACCTGCCTTCCTAGCCTTCATTTTCCTCCATGTCTTGTCATTTCTGTCGGTGGGGGAATTTTTATCTAGGATTCTTTCATGTTGCGCAAACGTCTACGCATCACATAAACATCTTGACAGGATTCTCGATCCTGTGGCCATTGGGACATTACTTTGTCACTTGCCCATGAAGTGTAATGCCTCTACAGTCAAAGGCGCACCCAGGAATGGCTCTTTGGCATGCAATTTGACCATATTCTTCCATCTCATTCTCATTCTATTCCATTCTAGCAATTCTATCTTACACTCTCTTATTCTAAAAATTCATTCTCACATTCTCTTCAATCTAGCCTTCTTCTTGTAGCTCTACACCTTCCATTCTTATAGGTTCAAGCTCTCTACACCACATTCTTGCATGACTGTCTCAATCTCTCAAAGCATTGCTCTTTCTCTTGGCTTCACCAAGCTTGTTGGAGGGAGGGTAACATTTACTATCACAACATTATCATTGTTATTGAATAGCATGCTTGTTATCTTGCATATTCTATGTCTTGTCTTATCACTTCTTTATTTATCTTTCTATATCATTGTCTATTTGGTTGTCCATGGAGGTGGAAACACCAAAGCGGGGGTTTGACTAAGGCAAACCCCAAAAAGTAACTCCAACACTTGTTTCTTTATGTTTGGGTTGTCCATGAGGAGCTTGTGGGAGGTTGGACATACCATGAGTTCATCTCTTTTCTTCCACTACTTGTCATTTTGCTTAATAGTTTATTTACTTGTTGTTTAAGTATTCTTCTTGTTGTAATTTCTTTCATTTTTAGCATTCTATTTAGATTAATTAAAACTATTAAACTTCAACTTTCGAGTAGTTAGTAGATCAACTTTCAAGTAGTTAGTAGATTCTAAGTGTCTATGGTAGCCGACTCTGAATTTGGTCCATACGAGATGCCAGCGCACCACATTGTTGTCCTTTGTCCACGTTTTTGTCCTCTGGCGGGGAGCTTGTATGTCTATCTTTCAAGACCTTTGAGGTTTGTTTGAACTCGGATTCTGAAGTCTATTTTCCATAAACATCCAGAAAACCCAAAAATATAGTTTAAACTCTCCCTTAACCATAGCCCATCACTTGAGCTTTTATCCTTGAGATAATAGAGATCCATTCTCTCCTCGTAGACTCTTCCCTATCCTAGAGACTCGCGAGTGGCAGATCCTCTCCATTACATAGTCTAACACTACTCTTTGCTTAAACATGTTTTTCCATTAATTTTCTCCACAATCAAGTGCACTTATGTTTCTCTCTCCTTAGTAATGATTTATTGGTGATCATATTTATAGTAAAGGTTGAGTTTTTATAATATAATCTCTCTTCTTCTAAATTCAATATTTCTAAAGTTAATATGTTTGTCTTCACCTTCTATTAAGGGTGAAGAGGGTTTGTGTAGAGAAATAAAACCACCCCATTACAAATATCTCAATGTTTAAACATATGAAAAATTAATTAAAATGGTGTATGAGATGAGATGAAAACATGTAACTTCAAATGATGATTGAAAGGAAGGGGATAAGATATTACTTAGCTATTTTATTGCAACTTGATGATGTGGTAGGAAGTTGTTGAATTGTGACAAAAAGCAACTAAACTTTAGATTTGTCATTCAATTAATATTTTGAATGCAAAGATGATAAAATAACCTAGGTTTTTATTATTTAGACAAAATTACATTCATGGTTTCATTCACCTCCATGTCCATCTAACATGATCATATTTAATGACCATTTAGATTTTAGAAACATATTCATCTTGAGATAAACCTATTTTTTTAAACAATGTGACACTTAAAAGCACCTTTATAGATTTACTATAAGAAAGTTGAAGTATGGATCTTCTTCAACTCCAAAATAAACCTCATTACTAATTTCACAAGATTGAAAAATACTAAAAACACACTTAATCTTTATTAATAAATTATATATTATTTGAATAACTACTTGATTTTCCTTTCATAGAGTTTATGATAACCACTTACTATCATCTACCAGTGCTCTATCATCTTCTAATGCTCTAAAACTACTTGAATTTCCTTTCATAGATAATGTTTTTAAGTGCCTAATTTTGCGTGAGTAAAAGTAAAATATCGATGAAACGTGAAGCGCCCGTGGCCTAATGGATAAGGCGTCTGACTTCTAATCAGGCGATTGTGGGTTCGAGTCCCACCGGGCGTGAGCGTGGAAATATAAGTGTTTTTTAACGGAATTCTACTCTATACTTTAGTGAGCGTTCACATGCGTTTTCTGAGTTATAAAGAGTTTAGCAAGTAAATTATAATTTTTGTGTCGAAATCTAATCTACATTAACTAAATGGTTCTTTAAGACTTGTCAAATATTTAAAGTTTTAGCGCTATTCTCTACTTTAGGGCCTTAGGTCTATTCTGAATAAGTTTAATAATTTTTTTCTTTATCAATTTTATTTTTTCTATATTAATATCATAATTTAATTTCATATATTATTATAAAAAATATATTTTTTATTTTTAATTTATTATTATAATAATTTTTAATTTAATATTATTATTATTATTTTTAATAGTCTTCATATATGTAAAGTAGGGGAGAGGGCCCAATAGTGGTGCACCCTAACTTTATGGGTCGACATAGCAATGAACATGCAACATTGACATTAAAAAATTATATACCCGAGTGGCCAGGGACGTGGACAATTCAAATATTTCATTTCACTCGCATAGACTAGAAAAAAGGTGTCATCAACATGCTTTTTGTTGAGGGGTCATAATAGACTCCCAAAAAAAGTTAGACCAATAGTGGTGCATTAAGTCATGTTTTTTAGTGTGTCAATGTGGCATCATATGATTTGTTGCATTTTGAATGTAATAGGCATATTTTGTTCAACTATTGGGTCCTCTCTTACAATTACTAGTTCCATAGTTTTAAAATATTGAGCTTTGAATGTACATGTACTATGACAACTATTGGTCCCTGCACCACTATTGGGCCCCCTCCCATAATCAAAATATTTATAATTGGTGAATACTAATTAAAGAGTTTATTTAAATTTTTCTAATAATTTATAACATATTATATTATTTAATATATTCTCTATTATTTATTTTTAATTTACAATATATAATAATTTAAACAATTTAATATTTCTATAACATTTCTACTTTTTTATATTAATTATAATTTAATATTATTATAATGATTTTAATATCTACATGAATTATAATAATTTTAATTTATTTTTAGTAACATACATAATGATATTATCTTTAAATACGTTTAATAATATATTTCACTATAGTATTCCCCATTTTATAGTATATATTATATTTTTATCAATAATTTTCTAATTACTATTTTTTGTTAAAATAATTTGAATTAGGTGTTTAGGAGCCACAAAACACAGGGGAGATGGGCCTATAGTGGAGCACCCTAACTTCGCGTTTCTCAAAATCCTATGTAGAAATTTTAAATCACTCCCAATTCTGTACAACAGTTTATTTGGCAGCTCATGTGCTTCTATATTTCGTTTTAGGTCCACATCAACATGCTTTTTGTTGAGGTATCCAAAAAGGCCTAAAAAAAAAGTGAGACCGATAGTGGTGCACTAAGTCATGTTTTATTGGTGTGTTGATGTGACATCACATGATTTGTCACTTTGTGCATACTTATTGGATAAAAAGTGTTTTGCAATTGGATATTAAAATGCTCCACTATGGGGCCCACTGAGGACTACTTCTATCCCCACTATTGGACCCTGCTCCATTATGGGCCCCTCTCCCGTAGTGTTAAGTGTGGGATTCTAGTAACATATAGTTCACACAAACTAATAAATTGTGATAAAATTTAATATTATCCTTCACAATTTTATCATAAAACTTCCTTTATGCTTTTATAACTTAGAACTATTCTACATCTTTTTAGAACTATTCTACATCTTTTGTATAGACTAAAAAATTATTAAGATTTCCACCTCAATGAAATTTTGTCTTACGCTAGATCCATCAACATAGTTTTTTGTGGTTTGGGGGTAAATTATGCAAGCCCCAACCAACCACACAACTTTGTTAATTAGAGACTACTGTATGTCTCCTCAAACTATTCACCCAAGGAGGACTTAAAACATTTCCTTTCTACTATTATGGCTTCTTATGACAACTTTATATTTAGGGTTGATGCCATGGTCTATGTAACTTTGTTGACCATGACAAGCTTGTGAAAATGCTCCAAGCAGTAGTCATGGAAAGTCTTCAACTAGTTTAAAATGTCAATATGTTGTGGTAAAGCATGAAAATGCTAACCACAATCGATAACATAGATGCACTACTAAGTGCCTACACCATGTTGAAGATGTTTATCCTCCCTTATGATTGTTGAGGGTCCAATAATAATGAACCCATTACCTCTTTTATTCCCACACAAGATATTCCATCCATGTCTTTTTCTAAGCTCCACATCCTAAAAACCCATATATAAAGGCCAAAATTCTTGATTTCTCCTTCCATAAGCTTCATAAAATCATCTACCACCTTATTCACATCATCTATGTCACCATAAATTTCTTTTTGCACTAATCTTTACATCTCTTGTCTAACTCTCTTTATTCCTTTGTCCTTCTCATTGCTAGAAGCTACTACCATGATCTAGCACTTATCAAGAAGGCCAACAAGAGCATTTAAGAACACCAACCACTACCAAATCGTTGAGGGCCAATATAATCAAGATCTCTTCCTAACTTAATGGTAGAGTGAAAAAGGAAAATCACTTAATTAATTATTATTAGGTCTTATTTACACTCGAAAGCTTAAGCTTACTTAAGTCATGGGTTTTTTTTGTCTCTAGTCATAATCTAATTTAATATTTATCTAGAGTTTCATCCTCATTTTTATAACAAGGGTTTCATTGTATACTATAATTAATCTTTTTACATCTAATGAAATCCTAGGCTTCATACTAAATCATTTTATTTTCTCCTATGATAGGGTTTTAATTATAGGTGATCTTTGAGGTGTTATGGGAGTTCAATCATCAAATCCTATTAGGGTAGGTGACATTTACCTTGCAAACCTATGTCATTTTAATGTCTACATGTTTCTTGGAAAGTATCCTAGGGGACATGAGAGAAATGTATTTAATATTAGCATATTGTATTATATTTTTGATAGGAAATTTAATGTTGGTGGAGGTTACATGTCACTAGAGGACAAAATTATCCCTCCTAGGAGTTCACATTGGAAATATGAAGGGTCTTGAGTAAGGCGCCAAGTTTGGAGGGAAGCAAGTGTCCATTGGTTCTCCATTTGGAAGTTGATCAGTCCGGAGCATCCTAAATGCCAAAAGTTGAAGGGGCTTTGGGTTAGGCACCCATGTTGAAGCCTTGTGCACATTAACTAATTTTTTATCATGAATATTGGTTTTCCAAGGAAGGGGTGTGGTTTTGGCACCTCTTGTTATGATTTACCACTATGGTTTTACCTCCCACAAGTTCTATAAATTGGAGCCTTGAGATGGTAGTATCATCTTGTGTTATTTGTAGGTGTATAGAAGCATCCGGGTTGTAGGAGATTAGAAATGAGGTGTATTGTGGTGTATCTCTCCTGTAAAGATAAAAAATATACTTGCCCTCTTTTCTCATCTGGAGTTTTTTCTCGAAAGGGTTTCTCCACATAAATTTGGTGTCATATTTGTTTGCTAATTTTTCTACTATGGTGAATATACAATCACATACATATAATCAGATTTGGTAATCTTATTTTTAGATTTGAATACACATACATTTAATTTAATATTGTAGCTTAGTTCCACCTTGTTTTCAACAATCCAACATAGTATTAGAATTCCAAATTTGTAATTTTTTATTCATTTTTTGAGAAATTCAACCTTGAGCATTCAAATAGTGCAACTTGAAGAAAAATTAAAATCATTGTTGTGTCCAAGAGGTGTCATACCCAAAGATTGCCTATCCAAATTTCAAAATCAGAGCCAAAAAAAATTAGGGCAATTTTTTTGGGGTCTTAAAAATCTAGTTGACAAAATTTTGTACATGATCATATGGATTTATATAGTTCTATAGTTCATTCATCATCATACACCATCATAGTTACCATTTCTATAGATCTATGGAAAAATATTATGTATAGGTCAAAATTTAACAAACACAATGGCAAAAATTAAAAAAATCAACGATAGAAAGTTGTGGAAAAGTTTTGGGAAATTTGATTTTTTTTCTTTGATAGTATATATACTACAATTTTCTGGTTTTTTTAACGGTTTGTGAGTGGGAGAAATCCACAAGTTGGAAGTTTTTTTAAAGTTCATGATTGGTCATGTGGGATGATAGACCTACAATTCCATCTAACTCTTTGGGGCTTAATATATAGGTTTGGTTGCCACTTTCTCTTCATGGGAGCCACTACCTCCTTGCAAGGGGCCATTTCCCCTAAAAATCACCACCCAAATGTTGTTGTAGATCCACTCACTTCTTCCCAACCAACTCATTTCCATAGGGCCAACTCTTCCACTAATGCTTCCATTCATCCATTGGCTTGTTGCCCATCTGCTACACCCCTAATATTAGAGTATGCATAAGGTTATGAGTAGTCGGCTTGTGGCTACCTTAACTCTTAATTAAGTCATATTATCATTGTTATATTGTTATTTAGTTGTTTAGGTCAGCCTAAGGCTTATATAGGGTTATCTAGGTCAGCCCAAGGCTTATATAAGGTTATCTAGGTTAGGCTAGGTGATATCCTAGGCATAAGTATGGTATATATGAGAGGTATAGGTAAGTTATTATCATCTTGCTGAGTATTGTGTCCTTATTGACCACTATTGGAGGCATCCCCCTTGAAGTGGATTAGGAGGTTTCCCCCTTGAAGTGGCATATTATTATCAAGTATTTGCAACTTATTTTATATTATATTATTATTGTGCAAGTTGTTTCATTACAAGTGGTATCACAACATGACCTTGGCACTGTGGAGGTAAGACATTTTTCTTAATATTGGAGGTGATTTTGGGGAAGTGCATATCTATCAAATTTTGACAATTTTTATATTTATAAAGGGTTTTTGAATAATATGTTCAAGAAGATACAATCTAGATTTCAAAGGAATCAGAGTATAATTGAATGATTTATTGTAGAATTAAAGTTTGTCTAATTTATTTGGAAATTGAATATCTCCCAAATCCTACATAATTGGTTCTTTATTTTTAGTGGGTTTCCTAAGAAGTAAGAGAGGAGCCTATAGTTTAAGTTTTAAAGGAATTTGAGTAGAATTGAGTTACTTATTAGAAATTAGATTTTTCAACAAATTAGCTTTCAAGGGTGCAAATCTGCTAATTTCTTGGATACTTTTCTAGGTAAGTGGTATCTTGGCCCTAGTAATTTATAATATAAATTTTAGAGAAATTATATTTTATTTGGGTAAATTATTTTAAAATTATTTATTTCTATCATGATGGGGCCTCAAACAAGAGACAAAAAAGAATGTTGTCACACCAAGAAAGCCTCTTGATAAGGATGACAAGGTAATAATTGAGGATATTACTCACAATGAGGAAATGAGAAAGTTAAAGGAAGATATTTCATTAGTGAAGATAGAGATGAGTTTCCTAAAATGAGATATATCAAACATACAAAACATGTTAAATTCTCATATAAATAGATCAAGAAAGGATATCTCAAGAAACCAAGGTGAATCATCCATGCCAACTACTATTGATCCAAATGTTAATACTCATATGGGATCTAGGAACTTGACACTAAAGGTGGATATGTGTAATTTTATGGCAAGGACCCACTAACATAGATAAACCAAATGGATAATTTATTTTGATGTACATCAAGTACCAAGTGGGAAAAAGGTCACAATGGCTTCCTTATATCTAGAACTAGATCAATTCATTTGGTATTGATGGATTTTTACTCATTGACAGAAAAAGGTTCTCACTCTCTCATGGTAATTTTTTACAAAGGAGCTACAATCAATGATAGTGTGACAAACAAATTCTCTAGCCAACTAGCTAAACTTCAACAAATAGGATCAATCAAGGATTATATTAAACAATTCCAAAATCTATGCTTAAGAGTGGATACAATCATAGAGGAGAACTTGAATTATTTATTTTTGGGTGGTCTCAAAGATCATATTCAATATGAGGTACACATATTTAGTCCTAGCTCTATATCTAAGTCTTTTATCTTAGCACATAGGGTAGGGGAGAAGTATTTGATTCCTAGAAAGAAGGTATTAATGGTATAAGAGAGGAAGGATCATACTAAACACCTTCCCTTCCTCAACCTACTATATTAATGCCATAAAAATTAAGGAGAAGTGAGTAAAAGGGTTATGATTCAATTATGATAGAAAATATAATCAAGGGCATAAATATAGTGAAAATAAATTGTTTTATATTGACAGTTCGAGTGAGGAAGAAGGGGAGGGATCAATATTAAATGGTGATACATAATCAAATGAGGAATCACAATATTCTCAACTAATTATTTCTTGTCATGCACTCTCATGTTTTACCACACTACAAACTCTCAAGGTAGTGGGTTTCTTAAAGAAGAAGAGAGTAACAATGTTAATAGGCTTAGGTAGTATTCATAGTTTCATCAACAAACAATTGGTTACCTATCTAAATTGTTTTATATATCTAGCTCTAGAGTTTCAAGTTTTGACTACAAATGGTTGTACTGTTAGTTGTTATGGGAAATCCCACAACATTAAATTGTCCATGGGAGATTATCATCTTGATAGCCCAATTTTTTTTTATAGCTATGGGTGTAGTAGATATTAATTTAGGATTACAATGGATAACTACTTTGGGAACAATTGAGATGAACTTCCAAGATCTATTCATGAGATTTCAATTAGAAGGAAAGAAAATGGAGCTAAGGGGGTTATGTGCAAAGTCCCCACAAATTGTAAGCTCTCATCAAATGAAAAATATAGGTAGTGTTTCCTATAAGCTCTATTTGCTGCCAAAAAAAAATATAAATCCAATTTTTCATGTTTCCTATTTGAAGAAGGTAATTGGGTATAATAGCACTACTCAAACAATATTACCAGAGATTGATGAAGAAGGAAGAATCATATTGGAACAAAAGTTCATTTGTCAAGCAGACACAAAGAAGCTAAGGACTAGAACACTCATTGAGTATCTTATCTAATGGAATAATTTACCAATTGAAGCTTCCACATGAGAGGATGAAGAGTTCAAGCAAAAGAATCCACACTTGATTAGTATCGAGGACAATGCTTCTTTGAAGAAGGGGGGCATGTTATGCCCCTAATATTAGAGTATCCATATGGTTATGAGTAGTCAACTTGTGGCTACCTTAACTCTTAATTAAGTCATATTATTACTATATTGTTATGTAGTTAGTTGGGTTGGCATAAGGCATATATAGGATCATCTAGGTCGGCTTTGGTGATATCCTAGGAATATGTATGGTATATATAGGACGTATAGGTAAGTTATTATCGCCATGTGGAGTATTGTGTTCTTATTGAAGAATATTGGAGGTATCCCCCTCAAAGTGGATTAGGAGGTCACCTCTTGAAGTGGCATATCACTATCAAGTATGAATAGTTATTAGAAAGCTGGTTTTGAGCACTTTTTAGCGATGCTTGTAATTTTTTTCAAAATTTACTATTGGTAAATTTGATTGCCTTTTAAATTTTTATTATCTTTATTTTTGTAATTCTTTTGATATTGAAAAGGTGTTAAGGATCTCTTCACATCAATCCATGCACTTTTTCTAGAATCTTCTCAGGTATCTTTTATTCAATTTATCACATATTTGAATTTTGGTTGATTACTTGGACATTTTAGCACCTAAAAAAGTTTTATTTTCATAAGATGACCTCATTTCAATTGATTTATTTGCAATGAGATTATTTATCTCTCATTTTATTATTTGAGAAGGTATAATGAGTTTTTCTATTCATATTTTTGTGGTAATCTTAAATAAGGATATTTATGAATCTTGGACAAATGGCATTCTGACACATATCATGTGTCTTAATATTTTTCCTTATATTTATGGATTCATACTTGAACTATAAACACTTGGGAGTGAGGTAATAATATTGATTATGTTGTAGGATTATATTTTCTAGTGTTGATCATGACATTGTTTGATATATCCAACCTTGATAGACTAGATGCACTTCATACCAAGATTTGGGAGATCTTTGGAGACCATTATATATATCCATTCGTATATGATCCTAATATAGATTTCCTCATTCCCTTTGATGATGTAGATAACATGCCCTTTTATGATGATAATTTAGATAATCTTGACTATATTGCAAGTCTTACATGTTATGATGACATAGAGACTTCTTCTCTTACTTCTTCTCTTCTTATTGGTATCACATCTTCATATTTTTTTGTTTCCATAGTCCAAATAGACTGGGATACCTAGGAAATGAAATAGGGCCACCCATAACATTCATTTCCTCACCTTGACATGTTGCACAATTAATTTGATGTCAAGAATGTAAAATATGACTCTTGGAAGCATTAGGCTAAATGTAAATGATGCATTTTGCAAGAATGCATTCACTATTGGCTGGTAAAACAATTTTGAATTAATTAAAATTGAAAGTGTTTATTTTGGAGGGAAACCACATCTAGCTATAGGTTTTTAGATGAAACATTTGTAGGCCCATGAAATCCAATAACTCCTCCATCATAGCTTCATAGTTTTATGAGCTTAGGTCTATTAAGAGGATTTTTTAGAAACTTGTAGCTAGGGTGGATTAAGAGACTTGGGAAATAAAATAGGGCCTCCCCTATCATTCAAATATTAGTGTGAATAAAGTCTTGTGCCTAGTTAATTCCTACTAGGGGACTTATGGGACTTATTCACATGTTAAATTTACTTAGGTCCTAAAATTATTTTTAGAAGTCTTAGTTGTCATTTCTAGATCTTATCTTATCCTAAGTAGTTATGAGTTAGTTGTCTCATGTTATAAGATTAAAACGCTTGTCACGATCTTCTCTAATTTTATCTCTCACCTTTCCTTTATAAGCAAGGTTCCTCTTGCATCTTGAAAGAATAATATATTTTTCACATATTGTGGATCTCATATCATATTATAATTCTTGTTTGGTGGAATAATATCTTCCATTGTTGCTTCTCTCTTTTGCATGTGAAGGTTATTTGGTGTTGCAAATTGAAGATCTTGGTTGTTCACTTCAACATAGTATCAGAGCATTTTTATTCCAACATGGTATCAGAGCTTTGAATCTCACAAGTAACTTCCTTTTTCTTAGAGAGTTTCTACCATCAAGTTTACTATTGTGATTTTGAGTTTATTTTATGAAGTAAATTCTTGTATGCTCTTCTCTTGCATTTTAATACTCGATCTAGAGAATTATAAAGGATTGGCAAAGATCTATTAATCTTATATTGCATGTATGCTTTTTGGTGAGATCTAGTGATTGCAACTCTTTTGGCTATAGTAGTAGTAATTTTGGTTATCCCATTGTGTCCAAGAGGCTCGAGAAAGTCATATTTTACTCAATAGTGACAATCCAAACTAGCTTTAAAGGCCAAGTGTTGCAAAAATGCAAGGATGATGAGTAATATATGCAAGTTAAGCAAGCACTCGCGAGAATCCGCAAGATGCAAGATATGAGGGATTTCACTTTGAACCCAATGGATTACTAAGGTATAAGGGAAGAATGTTTGTGCCTGACTCTCAAGAGTTAAGAAATCTTGTGTGGAAATAAGTTCATGAAGCACCATGCTCTGGACATCCTAGTGTGACAAAAATGTTGGCTAATGTGAAGCCATTATATTTTTGGAAAGGAATGAAAGGGGACACTGCTAGATTTGTGGCTAGATGCTTAGAATGTCAAAGGGTGAAAGTTCAACATCATCATCCTACAGGCTTACTATATCCACATGATATTCTAGAGAGTAAGTGGCAAGTCATTAGTACATGAAATTTGTGCAAGGATTGCCTATGTCAAGGAATAAGGACAATGCCATTCTAGTGGTTGTGGAAAAGCTTACTAAGGTAGCGCATTTCATACCTGGGAATCTAACTAATGGAGCTCCTGTCATAGCTCAAAAATTAATTTAAGAGGTGTTTAGATTGCATGGAATTCTTGAGAAGATTATCTCGGATAGGGATGCATGTGTGACCTCAAGGTTTTGGAAAACCTTATTTTCTACACTTGGGACTCAACTAAATATAAGTTCAACATATCATCCGAATACAGATGGACAAACATAAAGGGTAAACCAAGTACTCAAAGACCTACTAAGAATGTATTGCATGGATCAACAATACAAGTGAGAAGATTACTTGCCTTTAGTGGAATTTTCTTATAATAATTCCTATCATTCTACAATTAGGATGGCTCCTTTCAAAGCATTATATGGCCGAAAGTGTCAAACCCCTATAAGTTGGGACAAACTTGAGAATAGGGCGAGTCTTGGGCTAGAGATGTTAGCTAAAATAGAGGAACTAGTTAGAATTGTTAAGCAAAGGCTAGCTGAAGCCAATGATAGATAGAAAAGCTATGCAGATGCAAAGTGAGTACCCAAGAATCTTGTAGTGGGTGATAAGGTGTTGTTAAGGCTTAAACCTCATAAGAGTTCTATCAAGTTTGGAAATTAATCCAAACTAGCTTTGCGCTATGTAGGTCCTTTTGAGATTCTTGAGGAAGTGAATCTTGTAGCTTATCGAATTGCATTGCCACCAACTCTTTCCAAGATGCAATAACGTCTTTCACATTTCTTACCTAAAGAAGTATATACTAGGAGATAATCATGTAATTGATTGGAATTCTTTGCAGGTACAAGATCCTAGAGTCGTAACAATCGAGCCTATCAAGGTGCTCAGAACGTGTAAGCTTCACTTGCATAATAGAGAGGTTCTACAGTGCAAAGTCCAGTGGGACTAGTATGCAAAATATTCTTCTAGTTGGGAAGCCTATGCTGAAATAGAGCAAAAATTTCCACATTTCTTACGTGCTTTTGAAAGTGCTTGAAAAACAATGTTTTGTTTGCATTATTTACTTTGTGTTTGCTACATAAAATCATTGGGGACGATGATTCATAAGGGGGGGAGTATGTTACACCCTATTGTGTTCTTACCTATTTACTATTACTATGTTAGGGTAAATTATTGCATATGTGAATGTATTTGGAATTCTGATTGGAAATATATAAGGTTGCACTTTGTTTATCTGAATCATTGGAAATTATGAATGAATGTTTATTTTATTTGATGTTATATAATGGAATGGATATCTGGAATGAATGGTTATTGAATTTGATATTCTAATTGTGTAACGTATAATGCAAATGCTTGTTTTGATGAATGGTTGACTACTATGAAAATGTGTTAAGTTGGATGCAAATTCAAAGTCAATCCTCTGGAAGTGAGAGGAAGTATCACTCAAGAGAATAACTTGGTCAGGTAACTTATAACGAAACCTAATTGAGCTTACACTCACTCACTTATAGAATGGTTGAGTCAAGACATAGTTTTGAGAATTGGTAAGTCATCCTTTAGCATGTTGTGTTTGCATTAGGAAGGATCTTGATTTCTGTTAACAACATTCTTGGTTTGAGTTTAGTGCTTGGTGCATATGATTTCTTCGTATTGCTTAAACTGATTGATAAGATATATATACATAGTATGTACATATATGTATACATATACATGAACTGACGATAACCCATATGCGTGAGATAATATGTACATGAGAATATGTAGGTAGACATACCTACACACGCTCATGAACAGATAGCTCATGGGCATGGTGATATCAAAAGGACAATAAGAAATGTATGTATATATATATATACATCACATGTATATATACCTATCGATAAGATAGCAATTATTTACGTGATTGACTATATAATCGAATATATATATATATATATATATATATATATATATATATGAGATATATGTAAATATACATATATATACACATGTCGATATACGTGTATGTGTTGAAAAATGGGAATGTCCATATGAGTATGTCGATATATGTATATGTATGTATACATGAATATAGATATGTATATATAAATGATATTGTATATGAAATGTTAACTTAATCTCTTTAAAGCAAGTATCAAATGGATTATTTAGACAAACTTATTGTCAAGGAATATATATATATAATATATTCTATATATATGAATATGTTTATAGTCTTTGTTAATAACATTACATGCTACATATATATATATATATATGTATGTATGTATGTATGTATGTATGTATGTTGGCATATGGCTTGGGGAGATTGTTTATGGCTTCTAGTGTTGTCATTGATGGCAATTGAAGTCATTATCTCAATCTGCAGATCAAGATCTACTTATACCGACAGGAAATGTAGAAGACAATATGTTACCCACAAAAAGCATGAAGAATAGGGTATCTGGTTAGTTAGTCAATCTGAATGCTTCACTGGATCATCATTTTGTGTTGTGGATCCCCAAGAAATTTTGTTAAGCATGCATGTTACCTTATTGGTAAGTTTTGTGGTGTTGTAGCAATCGGTGTACGAGTTAGGAGATTCGGTAGAATGATTTTCTGTTTATTTGCTCATTATGGCCAACTCAATGAATGTAGCGTGTCGCAAATGTATAAGGAGTAGTTGTTTAATTGTTTCTAAGTTTGAGAATATTTTTTTGGGTCCTAGCTATGTCTTATCCAACTTGTGTGGGTACGCATTAAAGATTGTTCATGATTTGAGCCGATTGATGGAGAATATTTCATGTTTTGTTAAAGCCTACTTAAGTGATTAAAATATTTGCTAGCGGATATATATATGAGATCAGTAAATCATTTTGAAGTGTGGAAAAATGATGCACAAAGTGTAAGTGTGTGAAAAGGGAAGATAAAATGTGTATGGGTGAATATCAGAAGATCTGTTGAGTGAATTTTGTTTGTGCAGCATAAGGGTTTTTGTGTAGCAGAGTAGAGTAGAAGTGCGAATTGGATAGAAGGTCCAAAATCTGTTTAAAGTGCTTCATCGGAACTGATGTCAGGAATTTGTAGATGCTATCTGCTCAGTTCAATTTTTGTTGTAATCACAAACACTTTGTAAGGCAGTGAACCTTCCTTAATTTGAGCAGTGAGCTCTAGGTAGTGTGCGTGAATGCAAGTGTATTCCCTTTTATTCATACTTTTAACAGAGTATAAATTATGGATTAATCTCCACCATGGTTTTTCCCCTAACAGGGTTTCCACAAAAATATTGGTGTTATTGTGTTTTGATCATCTTGTTCATGTGCTTGCATCTTTATTTTTGTTAATATGTTATAAATGGTTTAAAATCTGAATTGAAAGTTTAATTTGCTGAACACTGATTCACCCCCCCTCTCAGTGTTCCTTGAGTCCAAAAATTGGTATCAGAGCTTAGTTCCTCTGTATAAGTTTAACAGCTTGAGTTGGATCTTGGAATACAATGGACTCTGGTGGTATTCAACAACAACTTATGGTGGCACTTGATGATCTTGATCAGTCTAAAGTAGAAGTCATGGAATTAAAAGAAAATCTTGTGGATGCTGAGAAATTCATTCAATAATTGAAAGATAAAATCAATGAGTCAAGAGAAAAGAGGAAGGAACTCTGTGATTAGCTGAAGCAGAAAGAAAATAAAAAACTTGGAAGATGCTCACCTGAATTAGACCCTAAAAGAGATAACTGAAGAATGTGAAAAAATTGCTAGAAATAATGCTACTCTGAAGCTTGAGATGGAATGTGGCAATGAAGCTAAGGAGATTGAAGAAATGAAGAAGAATGAGGAGAATTTGGCCCAATCCTTAAAAGAAAAATCTGAAGAATGCAGCAGAGCAAATAATGGATTCATTTAGCTGGAGATGAATTGCAACAATCCAGAAATAATGAACAAGAACTTGAAAGATAGATAGTTATTCTCAGTGATGAACTCACTACTGCAAATGAGTACAAGGAGAAGTTTAGGATCAGTTCTGCTAAGCTTGATGAGTTGACTAAAGGATATAAGGATGCCAATGATAAGTGAAGTCTTGGATATGAGAAGGAAGAAAGCTTCAAATCTAAACATAAAGATTCTAGACAAAGAAATCAGATGAACAAAGGTAGAAGGTATCCATTAAGACAACCCAATGCTCAAAATTTTAATGGTTATTGCTTTGCTTGTAATAAATTTGGTCATATGGCTTCTCAGTGTAGAAGTAAAATAAATTCAAGCAGTGCATCATTTTTCGGTCAGTGTTTTAATTGCAAAAAGTTTGGTCACAAGTCAGTTGAATGTAGAAGTATGTCTGTCAGTTTAAGAAATGTTAAGTGCTATACTTGTGGAAGATTTAGGCATGTTGCTAATCAATGTAGATCAAGAGGAAATTAGTGGAATGAGTGGTCTAGATAGAGAAATCCGGTGTGTTATAGTTGCAACAGATTTGGTCACATTGCAAGATTCTGCAGGAGCATAAATAGAACTAAAGAGGTCTGGTATACAGAGAAAAAATTTCACAAAAAGATGACAAAGGAAAGGGAAAAGTGACTATGGAAGAGATAAGAGATTATATGAAGAAAACGTGGGTAAAGAAGAGTGGATCTAATGAAGGAAATAAGCCCATATCAGAAGCAACCTTCGATAATTCCTCCAGAAATTGATCTCAGGCCATTGGCCTAGGGGAGTTTTTCAAGGAAAATACTTTGGCCCCTTATCGGTAGCTGGCACTGACATGTAGAAATTTTTCAGTAGCTGTGATAAAAGTGTGAAAATGTATCAGTAATCACTTATGTAGGAACATGAGAAGTAGAAAGTCCGCAGATAAATTTTTCTTTTGTTGTCTAAGAAAACTGAGTTATCAGAACTCCTAGGGAAAATTATTTAATACGGTGAAAAGATTAGGTGCGCAAAATTATAAAAGGGTATTTGGAACCCTCATTTGTCACCTTGTATTGAAGAAGAACATAAGTAGAGCCTCTACAGTGAAATCTCAAAGGAGTAAAGCAAATTCGGCGGCAAATTCTTCAGGTATTTTAGTTGCTTGTAGAATTTCAAAATTTTGTGCTTGGTAGAAAACATTGTTCTGTACAGAAAGTAAAAATGAAGCAAATCAAAGGAATAATGAATTTGGATGAATATAGTAGTAGGAAGATCAAGGATGTAAGAAATTTGTTTCTAGCCGATGAATTGAAGTGGCTTGAAGGTGAAAAACATAAGAATTTGGACATCTGGAATGAGTTTCCTTATTTCGTCAACGCGGAAGTGGTCAAGTTTATCTTGAATAGATTAGATGATGATATCCTTACTCTGGATAAACCCTATCAAATTTTGAAAGAGGTGATAAAAAATCTAATAGGATTATGCAATATTGGAGATGTTCCAAAAAAGAAGTCGATTTAGAATCAAGTGGTCAAAACCCTAACTAGAGTGAAAGGAGATTAGAGATATTTGTTAATTTCAACAATCAAAGATCAAATAATGAGGTATATTGCACACAAAATTTAATATAAAATTTTCTTCAGAAACAGGGAAGGATCAACCTCGGCAGGCGCAGTGTATATCGCTTACCAAATGATAATGGAAGATGAAGACTTTGATCTGTGTGGATTGCTGAAGGATCAATTGATGGAAAATGTGCAATTGATGAAGGATGTAGATTAACCCTTTAGGTTTGGTACCCTAGTTATATGCATTATGATATATTTTCTGAATTGCTTGCCTCATAATGATAATGTGGTATGGAAGGAAAATGAACCCATTTGTAAGCAAAATTTTAAACATTTCAATACTCTAGAAAATTGTGAACAAGTTCATGAAAATTTCTTTAGAGAGTTGTTGGGAAAGTTTGAAATAGTTGGCATCTCTCTTCTGGTAAGAGCAGTTGAAGTTGGGTCCTCTTTTGGTAAGGTGGAGAAGAAGCATAAAAGGGCTCTAGATTTTGTTGATGCCATTCCTCCAGCACACAAATCTTTGAGAACTGAAGAAAAAGGCAAAGAGAAAGTAATTGTAGATATACCAAATGAAAATTCTGATGATTACACTCCAAGAGATGAACCAGAATTATTTGAACCGGATGTGATTATAACAAAAGGAAGCAATGAAGAAGGTGCTTTATTCAAAGCAAAGATACTGCAGATTGTTCAGGAGGCAGATGGAATGCAAAAGATTGTTGACATATGGTTAAATGGACCATCATATGAACAAGACTTCATTGAGGACACTCTAGGCAGATACTTTGTGCACAACAACATCAAATTGGAAAGTTTGCAGAATGTACTTCCAGAAGAATTGATTGAATGCATCAGGGATGCTATGGCCTATGTGCCTCAGGACAAGAAAGAGGAAGAAGTAATTTTACATCTAAAGAAGTAGTTTAGGCTGTCTCTCACCAAACTAAAAAATAAAATGAATGTGTTAAGGCAATGCATTGACTCAACAAATAAGGTCTACAATTATTGTCTTTGGTGGCCTCATGTGGTTGGTAAATACAAGGACAAGTTGGAGCAGATTAAGAGTGAGTTGAACAAAATTGGTTAGAATTACAATATGTTTCAGGACCAAGATGGATTACTAAAGAACAAAATTCATGAGCTGCAGGCTGAGCATGCAAAGGTTCACTTTTCCAGAAATACTCTTATGGACACTTTCTAGAAAGTGAAAGATCTAACTGAATGCAGATTGGAGTAGCAAATTGAGATTCTGAAGAAAGGAGAGAATTTGGAAGAAGCAATTACAATTATAGAATCCCTTATTCAGATCATCAACCAAACATCAGAAAACAATAGTTTGTTAATAATTATTGGGATTGTTGTAGATGCTTGGAAGAAATTTCTTCCGGAGATAAATGATAAGTATAAAATAATTTTTTGATTTGTACAATAGTTGCACTTCAAATTTTGAATTTTTGAAAGGGGAAGTGAGAGCTTAGTGAAGAATATATTTGTCATTGATGTCAAAGGGGGAGAAGAGCAATGAAAAATGTCTTGTTTTTGAAAGAGGAAAAAATGAATTTTACAGGGACCCGAAACCACAAAGTTTACAAAATATAGAAAAAGTCAGTAAAGACAACACAGACAGAAAGGCTGTAAAAAAAAAGAAGTAAATGACCACAGCCATCAAAAAGGCCAGCGAAGGCCACAAAACCAAAAAACCAACCAAAAAGACAGCAACAACTAAATTTGTGTCTTTAAAAGATCAACGGTCTCAACTTCTAGCTCATTCATATCCTGAACCCCCCTCTTTAAGATCTGAACCATCTGTGTAGTGGGAGGCTCTTTCCTTTTGAGGTTGGCTTGGGTCCTTTTAGAAATACCTTGGTCCTCATTCTTGCTTTCTTTTTTCACTTCCAAGTCAACAACCAACGAACCCTGTTGCATTTTTTCCAGCTTTTCAGACATAGCGTTGATAATAATGGCATTGTGCCTAGTCATTTTATGATTTTGTTCCAGAACTATTTTCAAGTTATTTTTAATTTTAACCATTTCCTCTTCCAGAGACTTGTACTTTTCCTCAATGTCTCCTCCTTTCTTACTAGTGCTGTTCTTATTCCGTTTCCCTTCTTCATTGCTGAGAGTGGCCAACTTCAGCTCCAACTCCTCCGATTTGCTATACAGAGCCTTGTTTCTTTGATTGAGCTCATTAATTTCTTGGTAGGCCCATTTCAAGACCTTGAAAATGTCACTAATGTCATTTCTAGCAGAGGCCAAAATGTCACCAGACTGAACCCGGTCTAAAATGAGATTAACATCACCCGGGTTGGGGGAGCTAGTAAATCTAGTACCTTCAAATTTGAAAGAGGTAGGAGGGGAGGGCACAAAATTTCTACTAGCTTTAGGGTTCTCGGCTTTGTCTTCCAAGGAGTCCGCAGAGTAGGAGACCAACTTGTTGGTAGGGGAGCCCTTAAGAACATGATTCTTTAAGGGGGCAAAGCAGTCGGGGAAGGTCTCAAGGTTATCTTTAGCAAGTTGGGGTTTTTAGACTGGGTTTTCTTACCAGACATCTCGGAGGATGGGTGGGTTTCAACAATTCTCTCTTGGTTTGGTTGAATCTCTGAACCCCCACTATTAGTATCATAGTCCTCAGACTCTGCAAAGGCTATAGGGTTAGATAAAGCCGACATGCTTTGATAGTGTTCATAAATTAACCTAATAAGACCAGGATGAAGAATAGGGTATCTCCTGGGATTTTTCTTATGGTCCTCCAGGCTATTAGTCAATGAACATAATAGGTAGTGAGGTATAGAAATCCGTACCTTATGGCGGAAGTGGTTAAGAATGGAAAAATAGTGCCCATACACTCTGGTAAATCTCACGTCCAGTGTGATATACTCCATTATAACATGAAGTACCTTTCTCCACAATGCCTTGATAGTGTCAATTTTGAAATAGCTGTTAGAGATTTTAACCAGTTTCAATTTCTCCTTGTCCTTCTTAGGAAATCTGATGACCGCCTCATTAGAAAACCTTTTGTCGCGATAAAACTTCACTCCCTTAGTGGACATACCAGTAATCTCCCCTATAATTTGCTCATCCAGCTTCACCTTCCTTCCAAAGAGAATGATTTCGCCGTTGTTCTAGTTCTTCTCGAAGTAGTCCGTGGCCACAGAATCGGGCCCATGAAGTTTTTCCAGATATGGAACCAGGCCACCTCTTACAATCTGCTCCCAAACCTTGTCATTCCTAGTGTGCACCTCATAGCTATTAGGCTCAACTCTTTTCCTTTCCCCCCCATTTTTGTTTGCTCGTTGCTGTCGACTCTACCAACACCGAGAACCTGTTGTAAAATTATGAAATTGTTCCAATGCACCCACAAAGCATGCTACTTTTCCTTCCCTTCTAAGTAACATGACGTGGCCACATAAAATCTCTTGATTTTGATGTACCTAGCCCCTTTCTCTTTAATCATTAAATATAGTTTCCTCTTTTCCATGCATAACATCATAATCTAGTAAGGCCTTAACTTCAGCTCTCAAGTTCCTACAATTCTGCCACATGTTCAATCCTTGCTTCCTAACCCCTTCATTCACAAATAAATCTGCCACACTATTAGCTTCCCTATAGACATGTGAAACTTTTACTTTTTCAAATTTTTCTAGAATCGAATTAGCTTCATCTATCCAATTCTTTATCGTCCAAGAGGGTGGGGTCCTCCCTAAAAGACAATCAATTATATTTTTAGAATCTCCTTGAAGCCATAAGTTTTTTATATTCAGATTATGAGCTAGCTTTAAAACTTGAAAGGCTCCTATAGCCTCCGCCACATGGCTGGTTTGGTGACCTAGGGATATAACCATAGCCGCCATAAAGTTACCATTTGGATCCCCTAGCATGCCTCCACTTCCTGCCATACCCAGGTTGCCCTTCACTGCTCCATCAAAGTTGGCTTTATGCTAGCCATTTGGTGGAAAGGTCCAACAAACACCCTCCCTACTTTTCTTAGCTAGCTTGGAAGTAGATGAAATATCCACTTTAATGTTCCAATCTTTTTCTATCCTTAAATCATAGGGATTGCACACCACAACTTCCAGGTTAAGAGCTTTTCGAGGAATCGCATTAAAATTTTCCTTTATAAGCCTAAAAGTTTTCTCAAAGACATTATTCTCCGATATCTCCTTGTCCCTAAAAAGTCTATTGTTACGTTCTTTCCACACTCCCCAAGCCACAAAAGGGAATAAGAAATCCCATAACCTTCGAATGTAGGGATTTTGAGTAGGGGCTTTCCATTGTAAAAAGAACCCTTCAATGGTCTGGGGGAACACCCAAGATATATTCTAGATAGCTAATAATTTTCCCCAGATTAAGGAAACAAATGGACAGTGGAGAAACAAGTGGTTGGTTGACTCCGTCTCACTCTTGCAGAGGTAGCATCTAAGTGAAAAATTTCTTGTTATTCTAAGGGGGAGCAATGTTTTGTTGTGTTTTGAAAATTTGAGTTTTGGTTCCAACACTTAGTCATTTTTCACTAAGTGTTGCCATCAATGCCAAAGGGGGAGATTGTTGGCATATGGCTTGGGGAGATTGTTTATGGCTGCTAGTGTTGTCATTGATGGCAACTGAAGTCATTATCTCGGTCTGCAGATCAAGATCTACTTATACCGCCAGGAAATGTAGAAGACAGTATGTTACCGGTAGAAAGCATGAAGAACAGGGTATCCGGTCAATTAGTCAATCTGAATGCTTCACCGGATCATCATTTTGTGTTGTGGATCCCCAGGAAAGTTTGTTAAGCATGTATGTTACCTTATTGGTAAGCTTTGTGGTGTTGCAGCAATCGGTGTATGAGTTAGGAGATTCGGTAGAATGATTTTCTATTTATTTGCTCATTATGGCCGACTCAATGAATGTAGCGTGTCGCAGATGTATAAGGAGTAGTTGTTTAATTGTTTCTAAGTTTGAGAATATTGTTTTGGGTCCCAACTATGTCTTAGCTGACTTGTGTGGTTACACATTAAAGATTGCTCATGATTTGAGCCGATTGATGGAGAATATTTCATGTTTTGTTAAAGCTGACTTAAGTGATTAAAATATTTGCTAGCGGATATATATATGAGATCGATAAATCATTTTGAAGTGTGGAAAAATGATGTGTGTGGAAAAATGATGCATGAAGTGTAAGTGTGCGAAAAGGGCAGAGCATATGTGTATGTGAGAATATCAGAAGATCTATTGAGTGAATTTTGTTTGCGCAACAGAAGGGTTTTTGTGTAGCAGAGCAGAGCAGAAGTGCAAATTGGATAGAAGGACCAGAATCTGTTAAAAGTGCTTCATTGGAACTGATCTTAGGCATTTGTAGATGTTATCTTCTCAGTTCAATTTTTGTTGTAATCACAAACACTTTGTAAGGAAATGATCCTTCCTTAATTTGAGCAGTGAGCTCTAGGCAGTGTTCCTGAATGCAAGTGCATTCCCTTTTTTTCATACTTTTAACAGAGTATAAATTGTGGATTAATCTCCATCGTGGTATTTCCCCTAACAGGGTTTCCACATAAAAATATTGGTGTTATGGTGTTTTGATCATCTTGTTCATGTGCTTGCATCTTTATTTATGTTTATATGTTGTAAATGGTTTAAAATATGAATTGAAAGTTTAATTTGTTGAACACTGATTCACCCCCCTCTCAGTGTTCCTTGAGCCCAACAATATATATATATATATATATATATATATATTTGGCCGATTTATTAAATATATGACATGGTCGATATAATGTGAATATAGTGCTACATATAATAGCATAATGATAAGCATTAAACCACATATATCATCATTGATAAAAGGAAATAGAAATACATAAGTTTTAACTTGCTCCGCATAGTTCATACTTAATGAATAAAGAAAAATGTAAAGGCTTCACATTATATAAAGTGACATGCTAAGTTTATGATAAGGCAACACTTTAATGAGTGAAGTCAACTCATTGAAATGTGTCGAATACCTTGGCATAGACCAATTCAACTATTTAAAATGCAGTCAAATGAGATTAGACTTATTCTTCTGATAAAACAACAAGCTGGTAAATAGGGTTCATATGGTGAATAGTTGGCGCCATATCATTAATTATGTGTTTCATTTAGAATTTTCTTGAGCCTGTAAGTTAATATCTAGATTAGAACATGTGCATTATGAATTAGACAACCTGTTGTTGGAAAGCAAAGAATCAATTTGTTGTCCTATTTGGGTGAGTATTAAGATAGAAATTCACCACCTTTTTATAAACAAGTTGAGTCGATGGAATTAGGCTTAGAAGTGTCATTTCTTAAGCCTTGTTTGTAGCCTGTAGACACTAGTTTTTGGGTATAAATAGAGGCACCCATACCTCATTTGGATACACTTCTTCTACGCATTATTACACTGCTCCATTCTGCTGCATTTTTATTGAGATTTTTTTTAATTTCTGAGAGTTACTTGTGAGGACACTTTAGTGAGAGGAAATGAGAGGGTTTTATTGCTAAGATGTTTTTTTTTAAGAGGGGGCCAAGCTTGGGATCCAGTGAGTTAGTTGGATTAAAGCGATTAACAGGCATGAGATTCTATTCTCTTTATGTTTATTTGAAAGATTGAATGTCTTGTGTGTTTTATTTGGAATTTTATTTGATTGCTTGGAATATCTAGTAATAATCTATTTTCTTATAGGAAAGGGAAATTATTGTTATATGTTTTCCTTATGAGTGTTTGTTCTTACTCCATATTAAGGAGTGATTGTTTATCATCTATAGTATTACATACTAGGATTGATGAAATGGGAATAGCTTGTTAAGTTATTTTATGCAAAGTAATTTTGTTGATTTAAAAAGCTCATATGGTATACCTGGGATTAGAATATCCATTGAAGGGGGAAACTTATGTTTATGCCTTGTGGCTAGAGATACCATTGTGATGTGGGAAAATGGGAATAGGTTATTTCTGAGGTTAATGATTACCTATTGAAGGAAATACCTATGCATAGATTATAATGGCCTAAAGTCAAATCGAGCTAGAGTAGTGTATGTGAATAGGATGACTATCACTCAAGATATTGAGTGCAAATAATTTGGCCAAAGTAGTGTGATTTCCTTTGGCTCCACTGTCAGTTCACTATGTTCCTTTTATGCATGCTAGTTCAGGATTGTAGTGTCTGCAAATTCTAGTTGTGTCGTAGAAAAAAAGGACCCTTTGCTTGACATAGGAATAATTCATGATAAAATAGAATTAATGAGGTTTTAATCTAGTTTTGTGAGGCATTTTATGCATCCACACTAGGTCTTGGACCCTTGCAAATCGAATAGCATGCTTTTAACGACGTCTTGTAAAGGTGTTGTAAGACACTTTCACGCTTTTATAGACTTAATGAACCCATTTCTCCCTAATTCAACATTATAAAATGTGTTTAATAACATTATCACATCAATTTAGAAGGCTTGTAAAACAAATTTAATGATAAACTAGAGTTGTAATGTGTCTTGCACATTCACATTGGTTCTTGTGCCTTCCTAGGTTATGTGGACCTCATTTTAGTGTTGTAAAGTGTATTTAATCACACTTTCACATTGAATTTTGTGTCCCAATCCATAATTACTCTTTACATAATCACTAATAGGCCCCTATTAACCCATATTGTGCATCCCGAGGCATAATTTGATCAAATAATTGACATAGTCATCATATAAACTTGTTTTTCTTACTTCTCGACATTCCAATTAGCAAAAATGGCCCCTGTGGGACCCATTCCCCATTAGTGGAAAATTAGTCCCATATAGGTGGGACCCATTTTCCATTAGTGGCGAATGAGTCCCATTTGAGCCATTTTCGGGGTATGAGCGAAAAAAATTAAGGTTTTTATTCAATTTTTCTTCATGTCGGCCTTGGGGGGTCCAATTTATGGGAAAATAAGGTAAATTGCCTATAAATACAACCTTATAAACCCTAATTCATAATAACTTAACTTCATTAGTCATTTGTCTTCCATCTCAAGTCAAGCAAGCTAGGGTTTTGTCATTCTAAGTCACCAAAGTAGCACTTTTCAGACATTCAAGAGAAAAATCTTCATGTTTTGCTGCAAACATTCAAGTTCAATCATCATTGCAAGGTAAAAACTCCATTGTTTCATGCTTCATTACATATTTTCATCATTTTGGTTTAATTACATAAAAAGGGGTTTGACCAAGGCAAACCCTTATGCCCTAACATTCACCATTTCTTTCTCTTTCACTATGTGTTTGCAAATTTAGGTGCTTGGATGGATTGGACATTATTGAAGATTAGTTTTCAAAATTGTTGAAGTCATCTCCACTTTTGCAAGGCCAAAAATTACACAAAAAGTCATTTACAACTTCGGAAATTAGGGTTTCAGATCGGGACACCTGGAGGTGCAAATTGAGCAGATCGAAAGCTACAAATTCCATTTTTGAGTTTTCAAAAAACCCAAAATGGACTAATTCTCCCAGAGTGGCAAATGAGTCCCACTATACTTGTTTCCTGAAGATTTTTGGAGATTTAGACACCCATTTGGCTAAAACGGGCCCCGATATAGTTTTCTAGAACTAAGACTAATTTTCCCAGAATGGCGAATGAGTCCTATCAGGCCTAAATTTTAGCATCAATAGAATTCTAGAAGTAATTTCTAGTCCTCATCAATATATTAGGTGCACACTTCCAGTTTCATTCATTTTTGTTAAGTTTTGCATTCATTTCGAGTTCGTTGTTGCATTACACAATGTGTTTTCAAACATAGCATAAATCTTAGTTTTGCATTCAAATTCATTCATTTAAATCATTCATTTGCATTTATATTACTTCATTTAGTTTAGAAAACATCTCACATAACATAATTTGAATGAAACCTTCGCATTTTTGGGCCCTATCTCTCTCCTTTTAGGTGAAAACCCTAGAAGAGCAAGAGAAGTCCATAGGAACCCAAAAATCTACAGTTCACTAGTTATGTAGGGCACAACACTATGGTCAGAGTGGTTTTTGTTATGAGGTTACTCCACCAATATCTTCGTCAAAGGGTAGTGCCATCTTACCATATGTGGTAGGTGTGCGGGGAATCACATTTGAGTCTGTGGTTGGCAGAAAGCGCTTGAGTGATGCTTCTCCTCCTCAATTGGCGACCAAGATTTGAAAGGAGATTCTTGGACCATCTATATCTATTGATTTGAAGCTCGATTGAGCTATGTATGTATTTTGTATACAATCATTGGAAAAGTCGTAAAATGTGGAATATTATATTGGAAATGAAATCAATGCTTGGAATTTGTTATGTCATTTATGCTCATTTGATCTCTTTTGGAAAGAATTTTTATAACAATGGTTATGAAACGTAGTTTATTTACTTGAAAGTGAAAACTTAGGAAATTTACTTGCTTGAACAACTGGCATGTTACAAATAAGAGGTGTGCAACTCTAGAGAAGGAAAATAAAGTGTTCAACAAGTAGGCTATAAATGACATAGAAGAAGTTTGTGAGGTAGAAGAAGAGTGAAGGAGTTGTGTGGATGGTCAACAATGGATAAGAGGGAGTTGTGGAATCTAACGAAAATTGAGAAAGTTGTAGGTTGTGGAGGCTAGACAAGGTGTTGGAGGGTAATATATGTCAAGGAAAGCATAAGAATTAATGGTGGGGAACAAAGGATTCCCTTGAAATATGGATGTGGCAATAAAAGTGCAATGTGTGAGGGGAGAAGTCATGATGCCCTCAATGTAAATATCTAGCAAAATTTTAAGGTTGAAGATATACTTGGGGGGAAGGAAAGAAGCCCCAAATATAATTTTTCTTGAAAGCATAAAAAAATAAAGGGGGAAGAAATGATGTCCTTGGTCTAATGTAATAACTCTAAAAGTGTGATATGCCAATGTAGGATAATATGTAAACTCTAAAAGTATGGTGTCACAATGTATGATCAATTAGCTATGATCAATGGTTAAAGGTGATGCATAAGCATCATAGTTTGTTATATTTCATAAACATAGGTATGATGATAAATTTGGACAAGAATAATAAAATAACCATAGTAGGCATGGGGATATTTTATAACTATTACAATAAAAATGAATAAGGAAAGATGAAAAACCAAAATGGTTAGGAAAGGGTCATAAAACCATGAATAAACAAAGCTAATACACAAGGATGTGGAAGCTAAAATATGAAAATAATAGGTAAATGGTCAAACCTTGAGTAGAAACAAAGGCAAAGGTTAGTAAACAATAGACATAAATAAATTCAAAACAAGAATACACAAGGAAATTTATGTCAAACAAATACCTTTGAGAAATTTCTACTAGAAGCTATAGATAGTTATGCTAATATGATTTAGATTTCATTTATAGCTAGGTACCTTATCCCTACTATCCATTATAGTCCATAAATCATTATTGCATGTGTTGAGTACTATGATTCAAGCTCACAAGTTATCAAGGGGGAATGAAGGAGAAGCCATTTCAAATAATAGATTAGTGTGGAACTAATAAGAAAAATGCTAGTCATTTCCCTAGGTTCCATTTGCCTCTCTAAGGAAACCCTCCAAAATTCCTAGAATGACGATCTTCTTCATAGGATCACTCTCTTGAATGTGTTGTGCCTCAAGGAACATATCAATCATTTGACTAAGTTTCCCATGCAATTAAATTTATTCAAGGTTGATATCACAAATGTTTTTAGTATAAGAACCTTCATTTTTGGGATGAAGGATGATTTTAATGTGTAGCTAAAGAAGTTGGCTCTAGATTATTATTTTTTTAGGGTTTGAACGAGAGAGAGGTCTTATGGTTTGACTTTGCTGATTACCTAGCTGATCATATCCATCAACAACTATCAAATTTGAGCTCTATTAAGGTTTTCAAGTATCCTTCACTTCTCATCCATATGATATTACATTAACTATATTCCAACCTTAAACCCACATTTATCCATTCTCAAGGGGACTATGACCTAGTAACTTTAGGTACATGCTGCAATATTGAAGATTTTAAGAGCAACCAAATATTAAAACATCATGAACACATCCACACACTCTAGATTTGTATTGATTGTAAGTTTTCAATTTAAATCTACATACTTAATTTGCTCAATAAAAAATAATAATAAGATTTTAAATTTGAATACAATTTTAATTTTATTTCCTTATTTTCTCACCCTACATTTTGACACGCCTAATATTCTATATTGCTCTTCTTGATATAATATGTCTATGCCTGCTAGTATATGGGAGTTACTTGTCTGCAAATGTTTTGATTTGAAGCAAAATTTATTAAAGGTCATGGTCTTTCTATTTTCATAACAATCAACTTCCATAAATGGATTCGAGACAATACCATGGTAAGACATTATATATTTGCATTTTCTTTACTCGTATTCTTGTGGAAACTCAGTAGTCTGTAGTATTGTTTTAAGAGACAATAGCGATAGTATCCCTCACATAATAATGCTATACTATCTTTGCTTATGAAAGCCATACTGGCATTCTATGTTGGCGATAATTTTTGAGTCTAAACTGGTGGATCGATGCTTTTAAATCCAGGCAAGAGCTCCAAGTCATTCTTCGAGTTAATCATAATTTTTTTTCGTATCGTTAATTAGCTTTTCATTTGTGCATTTCTTATGACCATTTTATTATATTTGGGTCATTGTATCTAAGTTTGTAGGGATTTTTGTTGCTAATTCATTTTGGGTGTAGAAGACATTATTTGTTGAAGACAAACCATAAAACTACTAATTCATGGTGACCGTAGGTTTTTTTTTAGAAAAAAAAATTCTAAAAAATTCTAAAACTTCTTGCACATATCTCATTTTCTTATGGAATAAATCTTTCTTGTGTGTCATGTATGCTTACATTATTTTACTTTGTGTGTTTGTGGAATAGGTTGTGCATTCTCTTCTCTCATGTCATGAGGTGATCTTGAGGATTAAAAGCATCTTTTTTCACTTGCATTTCCTAAAGGAACCTTGTGTATGCTCTCTCCTCACAACTTAGGAAAATATTGGAGATCAAATGCAAGTGTACCTCTAAAATTCAGAGGAAGATAGTTAATCTAATAACGATCTCTCCAATTTTTGGTAAGTTTGTCTTTGCTCTTTGGGAAATTTAGGGCCATTTCTCAACATAAGACCATAGTGAAAAATTTGTTTACCAACACAGGGATCACAAATTCTTCATGTCATCTTATGCAACAAAGTATTATGCGGTATGAGGTATGGCCACTGTCCGATGCCCGATGGGGTTTCTCTTCCAATTTTTGGGATCGTGGCATTCTTCCTTCCGGCCTTTCGACAAGCATTATCTAGTAGGCTCAATGCTCAATATCCAATGAGGATACATTTTTCGGGGCTCCAGACCATTTAATGTTCAATAGAGTGGTTTTTTCAGGCATGAAAGTTTGACAATACTCCGAAATGGTGTGTTTTCTAGCCAAAAATGCCATTAATGCTCCAATGACTTTTCCAACTATCTGATCTGATCCTTTAGGCTTTTAGGATGAAATTTAATGCATCTTACAGGTGGGATTAGCAACGCCCATGCTCATTTATTTCATGCAATTGTCCCTTCTATCACTTTTCATGCTAGATCATGAATTTTATGGGAGATCTTCACTCTTCGATGAATGAAAAAAACATGATCATCAATGTGACAAAGTGGGTGTTGAGTATCAATCACTCTTCTTGGGAACATTCTTTTGGGTTTATCTCATGTATAAAGGGTAGCCTTGTGCTCATTGTAAAGGGTTCTTTCTGGATTTTCTCTAACAGACTCATGCAACTTTTGCATTCTACAATTGTAAAATTGGCTTTCGTGCCTCTATGTTAATAAAATCACTATTTTTACCTCTTCTCAATGCTTGTATCCTATGTAACATTTGATGCCTCTATACATGCTTGAATTTTCATCATTTTTATAAGTTGTTTGATTGTGCTAATTTGTTGTAAGTGTTAAATGTGGGTAATTTGCACCTTTTTAGGATTTTTCATACCTCAGCCTTCATTCTCTTTTATAAATATGTTGAAATAGAGAACTATGTGAGCTCTTCAATGATTTTATTGATTATGTACATCACAAGTAGGAAGAAACATTTATAATCTCGTTGTATCACCTCTCATTCCTTTTTATGCAAATTCTTCTCTCCCTTTTCCTCCGTGAGTTGATTAGAATAGGATAGTGGTAGGATTTCATGTGTTGGAGACTTGACCTCAACTTGCAAGGTCCCACACCTTGAGGTCATTTCCATTGTGTCATTGGAATGTTGAGCCTATGTTTAGCAGGGTGCGATTTCATGTGACAAATTTTGGAACGCCTAGTGGGACAAGTTTAATAAGCTTTAATTCATTCTATTGAAGGATTTGGTGTGTCCCTTAGCATCTTTCCTTTCAGGTCAGTTTCACAAAACACCATGACGACTCTATGATAAAATCTACTTGTTCAAGTAGTGCAAGTTCTCCCCACCAACTATGACAACAGTTTTTGGAATGCCCGATGGACATGTTTAATGAGATTTAATTCATCATGTTGAGGAGTGGTTTTATTTCTCAACTAAAAAATTTCTCCTAAGTTTTACCACAAGTGAATTTAATCTAATTGTTAAGCTCAAAGTGATAAAAATTGTCTTTTCAAAACAAGATAAAATGTACATATGATAGCAATAAATTATATCTCATTTCATTCAACGATGTGTATAATATTCCCAAAGAAATGATTTCATAAACTAGATACAAATTAAATTTTCCATCTTTCAAAGAAATAGATACAAGATACATACATTGCTTATCTAAGCTTCATTGACACTAGAAATAAAAATGATCCAGGAAATCCCCTTTCAAATATTGGCTCGTCGATTAAGAGGAGAAGCATCACTCAAGCAATTTTTCACCGTCCACGGACTTACTGTGGTCCCCACACATCTACCATATATGGTAAGATGGTCCTGCCCTTCAACGAAGAGCTTTGGTCTAGAAACCTCAAAATACTAGCCAATCCTAAGTTGTTGTTGTGTCCTACATAACTAGAACTTTACCATATAGTGTCTATATTCTACTTGTATCACAATCCTGGACTAGCATGCTCTAAGGTAACACAATGAACTGACAGTGTAACCTGTGGTGAATTACACCACTTTGGCCAAAGTATTCATCACCCCTAACTCAGAATGGACGTCACATGCTCATCCACCATTCTAGCTCGATTTGTTGAGACCATTCATATTCTATGCATAGGAAATTCCCTCCATTGGATAATCTTTAACCCCAGGAACAACCTATATACATTAACGTCACTATGAATCTTCTAATAGGTTAAACATGTGTCTCCACAACATACCAATTCAAATCTAGCTTTAGATATATAGACTCCACTCTACCGACGTACTGAATATTATATATATACACCCACTCCTTAATATGGAGTATGTACAAACACTCAAGCAATAGAGAGTTCAAACCATAAACAACAAGTGGATTTCAATTTCACACAGGTTGAAAACAATCTTTCCCTAAAAACATATTACATTTTCCAAACAAAAAACAAGCAATTCTTATAATAATTCCAAAATCAAACAAGCATAAGAGAGTAAGATTGAGCATGCCTATAAGTATAAAGCTCCAAATCAATCTAGCTGGTTTCCAATCCTAGCCTCCTCGATTCAGCTTGCAACTTGAAAAAAAATCACTTCCACTCTTCCTAAATACCCTCACAAATTCTCTCACTAAAACTCTTGCAAAACCACTCTCTAACTCTCTCACAAAACTCAGAAGAATAGAGTAACTCTAAGAAAATAACAATATAGTACATATATATGTGTCCCTTTGAGGTAAAGAATGCATCTAAATTTATACACAAAAAATCAGTATCTACAGGCTAGAAAAAAGGTAAATGAATCAACATTTCTTAGCTCATTTGATTCAACTTAGCATGACAAATAAAAGGTGGAAAATAATAAACTTAAGACTTAGCAAAATAGAACAACATGCTGCTTCATTCATGGACAACAAGAACACTACTCAGAAATGCAAGGTAAATAATCACACATGTCAAATCTATCCATGCCAGCTTCTTCTTGACTTATTCTCCAATTTAATTTGGTTTCCATTGCTAGACAAAGCTCATAAAACAAACTTCTAAAGCAATGTAGTCATTCATAATTTGGTACCACATAAAATTCTTACGTGTTGTTTGGTATTTGCAGATAAAAGACCAAGTCAAAAATTTTAAATGCATTTCAAATTACCTTCAATACTCTTGACTATGTCTTATAACCATTTCCACGTGCCTTTTTAATGTGCTACATACATTTTGCAAAGCATGGTAATTCTTGTTAAATGTTTACAACGCTACCTTTAGTGTGTGCTATATATTATTGTTGCGCTTTGTAACACTATTTAAGCTATACAATATACACTATATTTTATATAGTATGCACTATGCATTAAAACATCAATGCTTAATATATATTCATCGCTTATTCAAACATTATAATTTATCGTGTGCATGGTATATATATTCTATTATACATATATATATATATACATACATATACATATATATATACATATACATATACATATATATATACATATACATACATATATATATATATATACACATATATATACATATACATATATATACATATATACATATATATGTTTATATATGTATATGTATATATATGTGTATATATATATATATATGTATGTATATATATATATATGTATGTATATATATATATGTATATATATATATATATATATGGTTATATGTGTATATATGTATATATATATATATGTATATATATGTATATATATATATATATATGTATGTATATACATATATATATATGTATATATATATATGGCGTATATATATATGTATATATATATATATGTATATATATATACATATATATATATATATATATATATATATATATATATATATATATATATATATATATATATACAACAATCATAATCATATAAAGCACCTCTAAAACTTGTTTGTTCCTTAATAAAAAACAATCATATAAAGCAAAATGGAGAAGGGCAATGAAGGTGAATCAACCATGACATATGAATTATGATAATATTGCTTCATTATTTTATGTTTCTATGTTCATTTTTGCTTCATTATTGGTTTAGGGCCTTTAGGCTTCGAGTTTTATTGATTCATGCCTTTTACCTTAATTTTACCCTATTCTACAACACTCAATTAGGGTTTAATTAGGGTTATGGTTCAATTATGGTTAGTGTTCAATTATGATTACAATTATGGTTCAATTAGGATTACAAATAGGGTTTAATTATGATTAGGTATAGGGTCCAATTATGGTTATCGTTAGGGTTAAGGTTACAATTCAATTAGGGTTAGGGTTAAATTAGGGCTCAATTAGAGTTAAGGTTACGGTTCAATTAGGGATATGATTTAATTAGGGTTAATGTTTAATTAGGATTATGTTTAAGGTTAATGTTAGGGTTACAAATAAATTAAGTTTAAAATAGGGTTTAATTAGGGTTAGGGTTCTACAATAAAACTTGAGATTATGGTTAGGTTTGGGTTTCAAATAGGATTAGGGTTAGGCTTATAGTTAGGGTTCAATTAGGGTTAGGGTTAGGGTTAGGGTTAGGGTTCTATTAGGTAAGGATTATTGTTCAATTAAGGTTAGGGTTCAATTGAGGTTTATGGTAAGGTTTAGAGTTCAAAATTAGGGTTAGGGTTCAATTAGGGTTATAGTTTAATTACTTGGTTAGAGTTCAATGAATATTATGATTGGGTTTAATTAGGATTACTAAATTATGATTTGAAGTAATGTTTAATTAGGGTTAGGGTTTTATCAGGGTTTATAATTTAATTAGGATTAGGGTTCAATTAGGGTAAGATTTAGGGTTAGGGGTACAATTAAATTAGGTTAGGGTTCAATTAGAGTTAGGGTTTAATTAGGTTTCAATTAGGGTTAGAGTTAACATTAGGGTTCTCCAACAAAGCTTAGGATTAGGGTTAGTTTTCTAGGGTTCAAATAATATTTGGGTTAGGGTTCAATTAGGGTAAGGGTTAGTGTTCAAATATGGTTAGGGTTCAATTAGGGCTAAAATAGGGTATAATTATGGTTAAGATTAGGTTTAGGGTTTGGGTTTTATGACAAAAATTGGGGTTTTGGATAGGTTTGGGGTTCAAAGAGGATTAGGGTTAGGGTTATCATTCAATTAGGGTAAGGGTTAGTGCTTGATTAGGGTTAGGGTTAGGGTTAGGGTTCAATTAAGGTAAGGGTTAGTGTTTAATTAGGGTTAGGGTTCAATTAGGCTAATGTTAGGGTTACACTTCAATTAGGGTAAGGGTTAGTGTTTGATTAAGGTTAGGATTCAATTAGAGTTTAGGGTTAGGGTTAGTATTCAATTAGGGTTAGGGTTTGATGAAGGTTCAATTAGGTTTTTAATGTTAGTGTTATTGTTCAATTAAGGTTATAGTTTAATTAGAGTTATGTTTTGGTTAGGGTTACTATTAGGATTAGTGTTAAGGTTCAATTAGGGTTAGGGTTATTATTAGGGTTAGGGTTCAATTAGGTTAAGGGTTAGTATTAAGATTAAAATTCAATTAGGGTTAGGGTTCAATTAGGGCTATGGTTTAATTAGGGTTAAATTTTGTTTAGGACTAGGGTTAAGGTTAGGTTAGGGTTCAATTAAGATTTAATTGGGGTTCAACTAGGGTTCAATTAAGGTTAGGGAACTTAGGGATCTCTAATAAATCTTGAGTTAGGGTTAGGTTTAGGGTTCAAATAGGATGAAGGTTAAGGTTCAATTAGGGTTAGGGTTATGGTTCAATTAGGGTAAGGGTTAGTGTTCAATTAGGGTCAAGGTTTAGGATTAGGGTTCAATCAAAGTTCAATTAGGTTATATAGTTCAATTAGGGTTAGTGTTCAATTAAGCTTAGGTATAAGGTTCAGTTGGGGTTACTATTAGGGTAGGATTAGGGTTAGGGTTCAATTAAGCTTACAATTTGATTAGAGATAGGTTTTAATTAGGATAAAGTTTAACATTAGAGTTAGGGTTTAATCAATGTTACAATTTAAAAAGGGAAGGGTTCAATTAGGATTAGGGTTAGGGTTCTATGATAAAGCTTGGGGTTAGGGTTAAGGTTGGGGTTCAAATAGGGTTAGAGTAAGGTTTAGAATTAGGGTCAATTAGGGTTGGATTCAATTAGGGTTAAGGTTAAGGTTAGGGTTCAATTAGGGTTAGGGTCAAGGTTCAATTAGAGTTAATACTCAATTAGGGTTTAGGGTTAGTGTTGTGGTTTAATAAGGGTACAATTAGGGTTAGTATTAGTATTAAGGTTCAATTACGATTAGGGTTTAATTGTGGTTATGGCTAAGGTTAGAATGAGGGTTCAATTTGGGTTCCAAGATAGGGTTTGGGGTTATGTTTAGGATTAGGGTTATTAATTTATTATAATTAGGGTTCAAGGATAAATCTTGGGGTTACAATTATGATTAGGGTTATAGTTAGGATGAAGTTTATGGTTTGGGTTAGAATTAGCATTTGAATTATGGTTATAGATCTAAGGTTATAATTATGATTATAATTAGGGTTACACTTATAGTTATAGTTCTAGAGTTAGGGTTCAATTAGGATTACATGGTAAGGGTTCAATTATGGTTAGGGTTAGTGTTACTATTTAATTAGGGTTAAAATTATGGTTAAGGTTGAATTATGGTTAGGGTTAAGGATAGAGTTTTAGGATAAAGCTTTGGGTTATGATTAAGCTTATAGTTAGGGTTCAAATAGGGTTATGGTTATAGTTATGGTTTGGATAGAGTTCAATTAAGGTTTAATTATATTTTAATTAGAGTTAGGGTTCACTTGATATCTTACATATTAAAATTATAGTTGCTACTAACATATAAATCTTTAATAAATATAGATAAAATACACTGAGAGATATCCTAATTCTATATCTAATTTTAAACCTTACCATAAGCCTAAAACTAACCCTAACTATAACCATAATCCTAACCCAACCCTAATATTAACCATAATTATAATATACTAACCCTAATTCTATATCTAACTATAACCCTAATCATAATATAATCTCTAATCATAATCCTAACCCTAATTTTATCTCTAACCCTAACCCTAAACTTAACCTTAATCCTAACCTTATCCCTAATTTTAACACTTGTACCCTAACTATAATTACAACCATAACCCTACCCCTAACCCTATTCTATCTCTAATTCTTACCCTAACCCTAACCCTAACCCTAACCCTAACCTTAACCCTAACCTTATCCCAACCATAGCTCCAATACTAACTCTATCCCTAACCATAACCCTAACCCTAACCATGGCCCTAAACTTAACCCTAACCTTATCTCCAAACCTGACTCTAATTCTAATTTTGACCCTAACCCTAACCTTAATCCACCCTAACCCTAACCCTATCCCCAACCCTAAACCTAATCCTAACCCTAACCCTAACCCTAACCCTAATTCTATCTCTAACCCTAACCCTAATCGTAGCCCTAACCCTAACCCTAACCCTAATTCATTTAATGCCTTACATGTTACACCGCGAATGCTACTAATATATATATGTTAAGCAATATCCTTCTTGAGGCGCCTATTACACTTTTATGTGAGAAATTGATTAAAAATAGGTGCCTTAAGAAGGATATCTCTCGACGTATTTTATAGGTATTAAATTAAATATATATATGCTAGATTACAAACATTAATACTTAGCTTCAATTTGGGTTACACACACAAATACATTACAAATCCTTCCTTACATTCACAAGATTGTTGATATTTCATTGAAATAATGACAACCTAGACTTACAACAATAGCCAATGGTTGAAACAAGATTATGGAACTTCCCCTATATGAGTGGGTTGGAAATACAACACAAACATTTGTATGACATCAAAACAAACAAGGAAATGAAAACATTATTCTCACAATTTTTTTTTTCCCTTGTTCTACACTTTGTAAGGGCGGGTTGTTATAGATGATTGCCTATGTTTTGGCTAGGCTTTGATTATTTCTTTACTTACAGTTGTAATAGGGTTTCAAGTCCCCTTCAAAACTTATTATATACATTTTAATGAAAAATGTACAAACTCAATATCACCAATATCTAACACCATTAGAGTCCAATACAACCTCTTAGTGAGATCACTCTTTTAACCAAGAGGGTTTTCATCTTTTGGTGAGTGAGATCTTCAAATTTTTCATTCTTCAAGCCCCAAAAAAATTGTGAGCTTTTTTCCTTAAATTTGGCTATTTGAACACAAGTTCTCAAAATGGTTTTCTAATTAGGGTATTTGAATATTCTATTCAAACTTAAATCCTTAATACCCATAAAAATAATGTTGAAAACTACATTTAATGTTAATATCTCATGATTGGTATGTGGTAGAGAATTCTCATACCTAATGGGCACTAATTTTGCCTTAAATTTCACTTGAAATTGTATCACATGTGCTTGGATGTACCTAGGATGCATGAGGGAATTTTTTCTATGATCTAGAAATATCCTTTACAATAATGGTGAGAGGTCCCAATAGATTTTGAAATCCTAACGATTGCATTAATGGTATCCAAGGTCGTGTCTTAATTTGTAGTGACAAATGCACGTGCATGGATCCATGGATATATTAAATAATTTTTATGGGAATAATAGACCCCTTAATTAGATGGTCTAATGTCAATACTAAGAATTAAAGGTGTTTTTTGATGTTCTTGGAGGTAGGTGAGATAAACAATGAGAAATTACTCGAGTGTCATAGTTTGGGTGTTAAGAATACCTTGTGACTCATACCACAAGTCAAGGATTGAGGTTCACAAAATCATATTGGTGAGGGGAAGTTTGACGCTCTAGTAAAGGCTTGGCAAGAAGTAGGGTTAGGTAGAAAGGGATGGTGGAGTGGAGAAATTTGAAGTACTAAAGGGAGAGGGAACTATGGTGAGAAATGAGAAAAAGGTATTCCCGAATGAGGAAGTCTAAATCCTCAACAAGAGCCACAAAAGGGTGGAGACAAAAGGAAAAGCATGCCAAGAGGAATTTTAAAATTCCAACAAGCATAAAGTAATACTAGAGTTGAGTGGAAAGAAATGCTATGATGGTGAAGTTTGGAAGTTTTGTGGGGATGAAGGAAATTTCAAACTTAGATGGGAAGGAATGCTTGTATGATAAACTTTGAACCTTCAATAACCGCAAAATACTTATAAGGTTGGGCATGTCTCCATGCTTAAAGACTCTAGGGACCTTACATTAACATAGGGAGAAATAAGAAGAAGAAGAAAACACATACAAAATCAAGTTAGTGGAGATGCATGAAATAGGAAGTAGGAATTTTGGTCCATATCACAAGTTATTACGAAAAGGGTGACATGACACCTTGGTTCTTCTATTTCTTATTTTGATTACCAAAACCTTTATAATATTTAGTTCCTTGATTTGTAGCTCGAATACATGAGACTTAAAAGGTTTTCTAACTATGCCCATTTGGACCAACTTATCCTGCTCCTTTGTGATTTCATTAAAAAAAATATCAAGAGAAGACATTTTGTAGGTGAATCCTAAGGAAATTTTAATAGCATAAAATGTACAAAAAAAATTTGAATAGTTCTGACTAAGTTTAGAGAGAATACTCAAAATCAACGGCTTATCTTTCTTCTAAATTCCACACTTTCAATTATATTCTTATGGATTGTAACTTAGAGAAGAAGTCCTAAATAATTTCAAAATTATAAAGACCTAACCTTATGATATTATTCTCCTTGATTGATGAACTCTTATTTAACCCTATGTACTAAATAGATTTTCTAAGGTGATCCACACTTCATTTGGGGTAGAGGAAGATTCAACATGATAGAGTAAATTTGGAGATACAAACATGCATAAGGTTCCAAATGCTTCATCAAAATTATTACATGCCATTTAGTATTTTTTATAATTAAGGATGATTTTGTTTCAAGACCCATTGTTACCCTATGTAATCCTTATTTTTTCAACTAAATTTCCATTTTACATTTTCTACCAAAATTATTGTAGGGTGTTAGAACAAGAACTATTAATTGATCCATTAAAAAATTGATTTATTTTTTGTTGTATTGTAGAAAAAGAGAATGCAAAACCATAAGAAAGAGAAACATAAACACCCCACCTTTCCATTAGTTTCAAAAATGACCCCCCAAAAATCACAAGGTTGGAACTTTATACTTAGTTTGTTTATAATGATTATACTATATTATAAGTTTTAGGGAACAAAAGTGGCTAAAAGACCAATTTTTAATACAAAAAAAACTCGATACAAATCTGAAAAAATAAGATGTATATCTATGTAGTGATTTATAACAACTTTCCAAGGCCTATTCATTTGCAAAAAAAGGAGATCTAGGGTGAAAGATATGGCACATTGAATGTGTGAACATGAAAAAACTTCAACTTATAATTTATGGAAAAATTAATAATTTTTTTGAGTTAAACTAGTTCCACCATGAAGTTCTCAACACTAGCTTTACACCACCTTTTCTTTAATGAAAATCCAACTTCCAAGGCTAATGTTATACCTTGTCATAAAAAACTAATCCTTTAGGTAAAAAAGGGCCCTCTTAGCTCTATAGGGGTAGTGCTCGGGCAACACCATCAACAAAGTAGTTGGAGGGTGGTGAATGGGTGGTAGTTAGGACACATGGTTAATTTGAAATTAGTAGTTTGAAAGCCATGGGTAAGTAGACCATGACAATTTTCAAGACTATGCAACATTTGGGCGAGGTAGGTACTATCTATGGGTGGTGCTAGGTGGAAGTACCTTTGGATGCTGCAACAACAATGGCATAATGGATTGCTTATTGTTTTTTTTTTTGAAATATGCTCAATATATTTATGACTTACACAAGGTTGTATGATTTTGCTAAGCAAAAAAATTCCTCCAAATCTCTTTTGTTTGATTTGGACAAATTTTATATCAAAATAGGGGTTTTTGGGTGTTTGAATGCATTGGTGAGATCCATTTGGCCTAAAAATATCTCATTTATGAGAAATTTGCTAAATTTGAGCTTCAAACCCCTATTTTATATTGTTTCATAAATCTTCAATTTGAGTGAAATGAAAGCCAATATCATTTTTTTTGTGCCTCCTAGACATGTTGGAATAGCTAAAAATACTACCAATATAACTATAAGAGGTGCAATCACTCAGATTTCACTAAAACACATATGCAATGCAAGAGATTAATTTTTTTTCATATATCCTTTATGATTCTTTAGATTGTTCAAAAATTTAAAAGAATAACACACAAGATTTTATAAGATCTTACAAAATAAAACTCTAATACCTCAATCAAAAACTCTAGATCTCAAAACTTTCAAAAAATAAGCTTTGATACCATGTTAAAATTTTGAAAATAAATGAAATTAATAAATTTTTATGAGAGAAATAATCTATAAAATTGTAAATGCATAAGCTAAGATAGAACAAAGATTTTGAGAGATGTGTAAAATACTAAGATGACAAATTTGCATAAAAATATCACAAAAAGAATTTGTTGAATCAAAGTTGAAAATACAAGCTATATAGTGACTATAAATAGACTTAAGATGATGACGAAGGTGAAAAGTCTAGCCAATAGGGAATGTCCACCTAACAATCTAACAATAGCAAATGTAACTCCCTTGGAAGATGACGAAACCTTAATACAAAAAAATACACTAATATAATTTTCAATTAAAAATTATATAGGTCGATCAACTTATTCACCAAATGAATAAGGCATCAATCTAGACCTTCAAGATTTATTTTGGGATCTCGCTATGACCACAAGGGGAATTTGTTGTCGAGAATGAGCCATTTCTAGTGCACTAATTTTTTGTGCTTTTGGATATCTTAGACATTTAGCCTTGAGTTGATACGCAAAATTCATTTTTTTGGGCCTAGAATGGCAAGTTGACCATAGAATTAATTTACAAATTACTCAAGTTTTAAAATTGATATTTGAAGTTTGACATCATCAAAAATTTTTATAATTCATCAATTGCTTCCATTTTTTCAATTTTAAGTTGTTTAGTTGAGAATTGAGTGTGGAATCATGATTTTGCCTATGCCTAGCATTCAAAGTCAAAATTTAAAATTTGTCAACTAGTCAAGTTTAGATAAATCATAATCAACTTCTAATTTTGATTTCAAGTCTATAAGGTGCAAATTGAACTCGTATTGAGTTTCTATTAACTACTTAAAATTGACAATATTTGTAAGTAGCTCAATTATTAAAGCTTTTTTTCTCTAAATTCTAATGTTTGCACAAGTAGTGGCAACACATCTTGCATCTTCTCATTAAATTTCAAGGCTCCCAAACATATTTTATGGTCGTTGCAACAATACCATCAAATCCCAGTTTAGCATTTTAATTTTAAACATTTTTTAAAAAGAAAACAAAATAATTTGTTATCGTCTTAATTACAAATAATGGATCTTAGCATTTCAGCTTAACACTTCTAAATGAACACCAAAATTATTTTATTGTTGAGAAAAATAAAGGTACTTTACTCACTCATATTTGAAAATAAAATAACTCTCATTGTTTTGTTATTTTATTGGCTATTTGAAAAGGGAAAGGGAAAATATAAGGCCTTGCATTGAGTTTTGGTTACACTTTTCCAAAAACTCGACGCAACAGTACAAAGCCTAAATAAATAAATCTGCATCTAAATTGTAGTGGCCCCCAAATTTTTAATTAAAATCTTAAATTTTGGAGGATTTTTAATGTAACTTTCAATTCTAAGGGTTGACATGATATTTAAATTTGGGGATCAAAAAAACCTATAATTCAATTGGAGACAATTTGGCAATATTTGTTTCTATATTCTATTCTTTGAGCTCTATAGGATCATGAGGGTGATCCTAATATAAGCTTAAAGAATGATATGGATCTTTGAGAGAAAATTTTACAGAGACAAAAACTAGTTCAATCAGAATAATGCATAAGTCCTATTTACCATCACTAAGCCATATTGTGTTGGGTTTGCATAAATCTATAGCTAAAGAACTTAGCCATGTAGATAATTGACAAATTCACATATGTATGAGCAAAGTATTTGATATTTAATGTATTATCCTTCATACCTTTACAAACTTTGTGAGTAAAAACATTTATTAATTTATTGGCTTATATCCTCAATTTAAATAGTAAAAGCGATGATGAACCAATAGAAATTTAGGTTCTTCCTTTGTACCTTTAAGCTTCATGAAGTAAAGCATTGAAATATAACATATAACTCTTTAGATGTTGTCACGTTAAATTTGAAATGATGGATCAAGAAAAAACAAAAGAGATTAATGCCTAATCTTTGACGAATATAATCAAATTAGAACTAATGAAAACAACACAATAATTCATAGTTTTATATTAGCCTAATTGACTTGGCTTTATCTTGCAAAGCTTACACCCTCAAATGCCTTGTTGCCCTCAATAATATAGCACATTCTTAATTTATCTCTTTTTAGTTTAACAACCCACATGTCAAGTTAGAAATATTTTTTTATCAAGACAGACTCATAATAGAAGGATTTATTGTATTCCTTGAATGTAAACTAGATAATCTCTAGTATAAATACAATGATTGTGCACCTAGTAATTTATAAAATTCTCTTAAGCATAAAAAATAGAGATAGATTAAATCATAAGAACAAAAAGATATCTTATATTGATTTACTAAAGAGAAATACAATACCAATTATATAAATTAAATTTAGAATAAGACTCTACTAACATTCTCGAAAGCTTTACACCTAATTCCAAATTAATTATAGACATAGACCCTATATTGATCTAGATGTTTCAACAATAGCTCGAGATACAACAAAAACCAACCCTTACAATGACAAAAAAAAATATTATAATTTTTTAAAAAAATTCTGGATTGGACACAACTAATAACTAGCTTCATCTAAACCCCAAATTTGAAACTAGACATGAACATATAGAATATGTCAATAACATATTTTAGTTCCTACTTTTGTCCTCATTCTGACAAATGTAACATCATTCTGACAAATGTAACATTATTTGCCAAAATATTTGAGCATACATTTCCCATGCAAATATTTTCTCACAAATTTTATAAAATTATGTCAAATAAAATATGAGTGCACTAATTTTAGCTCCTTTAAAAGCAAATATAACAGAAGCATTTCTTAAATAGTTAATTTGCACTCCCTATAATTTTTCCAATCTATTGAAACCTCAACACTTGAAAAAACTACTTAGTAATGTCTCTCTATGATTTTTCGGGCATTTATCTAGTTTAATCACTTTCTCACTATCAAGACGTATTTTCCCTTGGCATTATTTTCATACATGGCAATGGACAAAAAATTTCTGCCACCTTATTGTAGAGCACTTAAATTTAGTATTCCCAATTCATGCCTATGATAAACAAATCGAACTTCTACATTCCTCGCTAACCCATAAAAGATCTCTGCTCATAAAATTAGCTCAATCTTATTATGCAGCCAGAGTAATTTTTGAGACATTTTGTCAAACACTTTGTGTGCATCCATATGTCTAAGATTTCTGTCTATTCTTTTCGTAATTCTTGTGCAAATTATGCATCATTTTCTAGCTCATAATTTGTCTCCTTCGTGACTGTAAATAAAACTATTGTATTCGCTGCCAAGAATCATAGTCAATTCTCGTATGGGTATCTGAAGAATACAAACAAATATTTGTATTCATTTTATATATTTTTCTATACGGTAACCTTCCCATTTTTTATTTGAGTTACTTGTGACTGTTTATTAATTTCTCCAGAAATGCTCCAAGCAACTATGTTCATAGTATCCATTCCCGGTTGCTGCAAGATTTTTAGATTTAAATAAAAACTTTGCAAAATGAAACACCTTTCATTATGGATTAATGACTGTAGATTCTCATGAAATTTTCAGTCATAGAACTTTAAGTCTTCTTAGTACCATGACACCTAGCTTCTGCACTTTAAACTTTTGTTCAAAAGCTAAAAATAGAAGTTAAAAAATGACATTTCTTTTCATAGAAAATCTATGAGCAAGTAAAATATGAAAGAAATCAAAGAACTGGCGCATCTCTTGTCGCAGGCATCACCAAAAGTCTCTGCGCCTCCTTTTCCATATTAATTTACTACAACAAATCTAAGGGCGTGGCTTAACCAGCACACTCTAAGCGTTGACCGCTTAGGTGGCTGGTGTGGGGCCCTCTAAACCCGTCTCTTTTGCCGTTCCCCTCGCCGTTAACTTTCGTCCTGCGTGAATCCCACACAAAGTTCAATTTTTCAAATTTGTTTCTCCCGCCCGAAAGATCTCCATATGCAGATTTTTGACCCGAACAATTTTCATTTGTGCGCCTATTCCTGGCTTGTGCCAAAATGGGAGCTTTGGAATAGGGACGGGGCTTAAATTTGATGGCCGTATGACCGTATTTAGAGATTTCTGCCGTAAAATACAATCAAAATTTTAAGAAGATTGTATCAGATGAAAGGAGAGATTTTGGATAGATTGTCAAAATTTATATAGAATTATAATGATATATATTTGATTTATATATAATTTTACTTACACTAAGGTATATCATAATGTTTTAAGGGCACCTTTGAATAGATAACTGTCATTAAAAAATTTGTTGACAGGCAAGGTCGACTGTCAAATTTAAGCCCTGGGTATGGACATCCATCCAAATGTAATAATACACTAAACTAATCATGTAGCTATAGAAAATAATACACAAAATTTAAGATACACCATAATACAATTTTACCTGGGGAAAAACCTTTTGGGAGAAAAAATATATGTACTCCAAAAAAAATTAAATTAGGGGTAAAATGTAATGGTAAAAATTGTATACCTTTAAATTTTCCCTTTTTCTTTGGGATCACTTTGTCTAGGTTATCCTTTCTACAATGACAATCATTATAAGTGGTACAATTTCTACTCAAATTTGGCCCATAAATTGAACTTTACCTATTTCCATCTACATCATTCCTAGGAACTGATTTTGATTCTTATTTTTATCCATTTTCTACCCTAGTTTAGATCTAGATGGTTTGTGCAAGAGACCTAGGTTGGTTGTGTAATTCCCAAAAATGAACCAAGAGGTTTTTAAAATTTTAATTAAAATTTGGGCTCACTTCATCTGAGCACCTATAATTCATAGCACATTATATAACACCTCTTACACACATTAAAAAAATCAAAGTATTTTTATGTAGTAACAATAACTACATCAAAATCCTATGACACACTACATGACAACTTGTTTTTAATTTATGCACAAAAGTTGTTAACTTAATATCCTAAAATTTTGACGCAATCTAGAAATTTTCCTAGTCACTTGCAAACTCCTTTATCCACACAACCATTTGTATGTGGATTATATAAGTCAAGACAAATAAGATTTTGACTCAAAGATTAAAAAACTCAAATTCATAACTAAACTTTAGATCCATACAATAGAGTTAAATCCATAGTTGTATGATTGATTTTATAGATGCTTAGATCACTTCTATATTTGTTGAAATGAACTTAATACTTAGAATTTTTTTATAAGTTTTGATATATATTCTACTAACAAGCCTTAATTCCCTAGTACATGGGCAAATCAATTGATAACATATGATCCACATAAATCTATAAGTAAAATAATATTGTTGATTATTTAATTTCTCAACATTTATTTCAGATAATTACTTATCCTAACTCTTATTTCAATTTATCTTGATTTACTCATTCGTTTTCTGTAAAACACATTTATAAAGACGTCATATTATTTTTTACACTTATCAAGATAAAAATTACCATAATCACTAATTCTAATGACTATCATCATTAAATATAATCTAAAATAATGAAATCTGATTACACTCTACCTACCTATCACAATCTTCAACAATCACATGGCCAATAGCGATTTTATGCCTCATCCCTATAAAAAAATAGGAAATAATTGTACTACTTTTATTGACTAAATCAAGATAAAAAATTACCATAATCACTAATTCTAATGACTATCATCATTAAATATAATAAAAAACAAAATTAGACTATACTCTACCTTCCTATCACAATCTTCAACAATCACATAATCAATAGCGATTTTATTAAATTCCATTATTAAACTAAATAATCATCCAAGTATACAATATTTCCAAAACTCTCCATTTCAATTTAATATAATATGAAACTTCAGTTACATTGACATTAACCTGCTCCTTTGAAGAGCTAAAGCAATACATTATTTCTACAATATTTCCAAAACTCTCCATTTCAATTTAATATAATATGAAACTTCATATACATTGACATTAACCTGCTCCTTTGAAGAGCTAAAGCAATACATTATTTCTACTCCTGTACATATGGGAAACTATTTGATGTCCTTGTACCAATTGTTTCACTAGAAGTTGTAGTGCCAGACTGGGAGCTGCATGTTATTACAACCTAGTAGGCAGCAAGTAACTTTCTTTTCAGAGAATGCTGAAGTTGAACAGGGTCATGTTCTTTCATGTGTTGGCTAAAACTAGCATGAAAGCAAATATATACAAAAGATTCACTCACAGAAAGCTGTGACATATCCACATCTAAACCATGTCCTTCAACTTCCTCAACCATCTTCCAAAAGCATCGTGGCCTTCTAGTACTACTGATCATAACAACTAGAGTTTCTCCTCCTACCTCCACACCCACCTCAATAAGCTCTGCATCTTCCTTAACTGTCTTCCCATGATTTTGCTTTGTGCTGAGATGTTCTCTGTATTGCTTCAGTTGCCATATTTGTTCCTGCAGTTTTAGAATGTAATTGCAGGATTCCTCAACCAGTTCACATCGCTCAACCTGCAAATGGGCTCCAGGCAGTTAGTCAGCTGTATAATCTTGGATGGAAAACAAGGAATCTGATCTTATAAATAGTTTACCTTTCGTAAAGCAGACGGTATGAGGGATTCGAGCTTTGCATAGAGCCGTTTCAATTGATTCCTCCTCATTTGCTCTGCAACCTTTGTGCTTTCTCTTTTCCCAGCTTTCATCGAACGATTTAGTCCTTCCAAAACGACATCAAATAATGTAGATCCTCCATTATCTGCACTGATATTGATCGGAGGCTGAAATAGAACCCCGCTGGTGGGTTTCATTATTGGATGCTATTTCCTTTCGAAAAGGGGCTGCTCTTACAAAGCGGAGAATCTGTGACGTCCAAAACAGATCCACGACTATATAGAATGCGTTGGATTCACGTACAGTACCTAGTATTGTCCCTTCCTATGGATGTGCCGTAAAGCAACATTATTGTCGTTGAAAAGCGTGGTATACGCCCACATTCTGGCAATTTTGCAACAGGAATTCTAGAAAACTCTATCAACTTTCACATTGAAGCAGGTTATTTGGCTTTCCAAAGAAGGAAACCTTTTTGGCTTTACTTCGTACGCTATGACGTTCGTCTACGTTGTCTTATGCTCCTTTTGTGCGTCCGAGGATTTCCCTTCCATTATACTTGTGTTATACCGTTTATTTAGGACATTCTAGAATTCTTGTACTCCCTTTTTTTTTCTTCTTCTAATCAAATTCAGAATCGATCTAGGGGAGAGGACCTGAGCATGTTTCAATAGTTGTGATAGTAGTTGTTTATATAATGTTCAATGTTTTTATTAATATTGGACCAATAGTTGTGACTTTAAAGTTGTTAGTGTTGATGATGACTACTCATAATTAAACAAAATGTATTCCTTTGATCTAAAAAGCAAACAATCATGTGATTCCACATCAACGCTCAATAAAACATGTTGTGAATGCACAAATATTGGTCTCACTTTTTTTTTGGGGCCTTTTTGGACACCTTGACAAAAAACATGCTGATGTGGCATCATATTTGTTGATGTGGCCTTGGAACCTTAGTTATAAGCAAGGGACTTGCCAAGTAAGCTATTGTAAAAATTTGGGAGTGATTTGAAATTTCCACGTAGGATAATTAGAAGCGCGAAGTTAGGGTGCACAACTAATGGGTCCTCTCCCCTAGTCATTTGATAGGGGAGTATGTCTAATAGGTCGAAACCTCTTCACCTTAGAGGTAAGGATTGAGGGGTATCCATTTCATTAAAGTCATTCGAGACACAATTTCGATCTCATCTTGGTAGTGTTGAGGCCTTGCACTCAACAAGACTTTATCCCTTTTGAGTTCTTTTAGAACCATTCAACTTCACTAAGAGACCAAGGGCCTATTGACTATTCTTATTTTTTTTGATGGATGGTGTAGGGGTTTTATAATGGTCACAACTTTGTCTTTTACAACCACTATTATATTAGATGGTGAAGATGGCTTCCAAGCATGTAGAAAAAAATATCTTGAAAGATTACAACAAGATGTCTTTGGAAATAGATGTTATTTTCCCTAATGATATGTTAGATCATGTTTGTAATTGGTATGAGACATATAGTATTATTGTTTATTATGTGGGCCATGTCCCCTCTGAACAACATTTGTACTCTTAGGTTAAGAATTTATGTGAGCCCTATAATATTAAGTTGCCTAGGGTTAGGAATTTGTTTGAGGGGTTTTTTCCTATTTACTTTTCAAAACCCATGATACAGTTGGTTCATTTGAAACACCTTATTAGTATTTTCTTCTTGGACTTAAGACTTTAAAGTTTTGAACAAACATCCTTCAAATTTTCATCATGTGGGTTGAGCTTATTGGACTTTCAATCCTTAAGTGGGTCCTCTTGGAGCAAATTATTCATCCATTAGTTCATTTTATTTCTCACGAGCTAGATAAGTTCTTTAATTCTTAGCCCAACAAACAAGTTTATGTGGGGGTGGATCTCACCTATGATCTTAAGGAATCAATAGAGATTCAGAGGGGTGTCTTGCATGTTTTGCAAAAAGTCACATATATCAATTTTCCCAACATTTTCTTTTGGTGTCAAGCCTCAAACCACAAAATGAAGTCCACTATCCACTTATGCCTTAGCCAACCCCTCAACCAAGTCATATATGCTACCAACTTAAGAGGCTAGTTGTTTGATTATGGGTGGAAAAAGGTTCATAGTTCCCAAGTAATTCAATGTGAATGACCCTTTGTTAATGCCTATGTATATCCATAAATTTGATGTCACCATAATTTCTCCTCAACATGCAATAGTTTTGGCTTCTTAGCCACCCAATATGACATCCATTCAATTGGTTATAAGGAGTTCTAACCATAGTGATTGATGGGCACTTTGATGCTTCTCAAATGAGTGCTCAACCCTTTAGGTTATCTTGCAATCCTAGTGAAAATGAGTCATTAAGGGGAGATTATAGTAGTAAACACTATAGGGTCATCCCACAATAATGGGTTACATTTTTTGGCCAAACTTGACATTGAAATCAACATTTTTAGAGAAAACTTCACTTTCTAACACTTATAGTAGGTAAACTATTAGGAATTTGAAAATGATGTAAACTAGTGATTTGTGAGATTTTGTCTGTAGATTTTAAATGTATTTTTTTTTTTTTTAAATTGAAATTAAATTGTAATTTTTTAGAGTCTCCTTTGATAACTAGTTTTTAATAGTAAACATCATTTTTAAAAAGTGGTGTGTACTTCGGCTCGCATAAATTTTTTTCTACAAAGGATAAAATTCTAATTCTTTTGAATTTAGGTTGGTAACACAAGTATCTAGTTCTTTCATTTTGTTTCATAGCATTTTGTTGAATATTTTTCTTTTAATTAAGTTTTGAAGTCAAAACATTTATAATTTAGACATAGGTGTACTTCGGCTCGCATAACTTTTTTGGTATGCATTGAAATTCATTTTTTCTTTTTTTTGTTAGAACAAGGACATCAATACCTAGTGGATATATATTTTTCAAATTTTTGTCCTCAAATTTACTAATTTTCCACAATGATTTTTCATCGAACTTGACATTCGGTGAAAAACCTATGTACAGTAAAACTAAAAAATAAAATATAAAATAAAAACAAAATATATTAAATTTATAGTTGTTGGAAAGCATGTTTCGATCAACAATCATCCAACTTTGTTTATCAAGTTGAATCCATTTGCACCTCCTTCCCAAGCTTCGATAGTCAAAAAAATGCATAAATTTTGAAATGGTGGAGGGGAAGGTGATCAAAGGGGGTTCATTAGAAGGGAGGGGGGTTGATTAGAAGGGTGGAGGGTTCATTAGAAGGGGGGGTTCATTAGAAGGGGGGTGGTTCATTCGAACCCCCTTCATTAGAAGGGGTAAACCATTTTAAATTTTTTGATGAGCATTTCTAATTTTTCTTCATTCAAAAAATTGTAACCCACTATTGTGGGTTTACCCTACAATATTTCACTCATAGATTATATCCACCTATATCAATGACCTTTATTAGGTAATCAATTTGAAGCTTTAGCAAACATTGATGATGTTCATTCAAAGCACTTGAGAAAGGATCTCTATACATGATGTTATTGCCTTGAATGTTAAAGGCCTTATAAAAGCTTCCCATATTTTTTTTATATGGGAAACCTATAGATAGTTGGGCCCATTTGATATTTATTTGTTTATAAAAATTTAAAGTTACAAGTTTTATGAATATCACTACATATCTACTATGAATGAATATCACTACATATCACTACATACCTATAATATAGTACAAGAAGGTGAATACACTTAATATTAGAAGATACACATTTAATAGTACCTATAACTAGAAAGGTGTACAAAAACAAGACAAACTTGCATGGAGGTATACAAGGTTTGATTGTAAATAATAAAACATATTTAAAATCCCTCTTGACACTTTCTAAAGTATTGTAAGTTCAATAATAGCATAACATGATGTGCAAGATCCCCAAAATATAAGGATAACGTGTGGCACTTTATCTCAATGTGTTCACTAATCGAAAAGTGCATTCAATATATTCTCACAATGTCTAAAAATGACTACATGTTGAAAATATAATATTTCTAGAAGATGAGAGAAAATAAAAGAACTATTACAAAGTTCACAAAATATATGCAATTTCAAAATATGCATCAGAAAAGGATGTTCAAGTATACAAAATTTATGGCCCTTCTAAGTTCCTAAAATAATAACTACACATTAAGATAATTAAGAAAACTAAAATTATGGAAAAACCAAAAATTTAAATAAAAAATCACCAATACCATTGTGAAGAGCACAATATTCTACCCCATTTTACATAAATGCTCCTAAAAACAACCTTGTATGAGAAAGAATGGGGTCTTTGAATATCTGCTTCAAAACATAAACTACTAGAAGTGAAGGGGGAGGGGAATAAGCCAAGGTTTCTATTAGTGTCATTATAATATCACTATCAAATTTGATAGAACTACTATTAAACCTAAAGGTATTTTAAATCTAGAGTCTCTCCTAACTTTGGCAACACAACTAATTGTGAAGGAGCCACCAAAATAGTAAAACTAGAATTAGGTATGAATTTAATATTCTCTTTGTTGATATTTTTAATTGGATGCTTATCACCTTGCTTAATGTCTCTTATAAGATCACTATCAAAGTCTTGGCTCTAAAATTGTGCAATCTCCATCCTCAAATTGTGAAGCCTCAGAAAATCGGTTTCATAAAATCTAGATACATTTAAGATAATGTAATTGCATATTGGGACTTAGGTATGGAATGGGCTAGGTGCTCTCATCAATGGGATTTGTTCCTCAAATTTTATTTTTCTAAGTCCTACGACTGCATTGAATGGCCCCTTTATCTTAACTATGTTATGGGCTCTAGGATTTAGGCCTCACTTCCTTCAATAAATCACCATGCTATTTCTAGATGCCTTTGTTTGCAACACTATCAATGGTAAAAAATATCAATTCCTTTGGAATTTTCAAGTCCATTTGACAAGGTTGTCCTTTGTCTCAAGCTCTTTATGTGATTTCCACTAAAGAATTTGGTTATCTTCTTGCTCACTCAATGTATCAAGGGTCAGTTAAAGTTATATATCTACCCAATTCCTATACTTAGCTTATTAATGGTCACTTTGCAAATGATTATTTTTCTCACTATCCTAGAAAAGGAGAAAAAAATCAAATAGGCCAATAAATACTTAGATGTTTTTTGTAAATCCTCTAGATCTATCATGCACTGAAATAAGACTTAGAGTTACAAACAATCCTTCATCCCAACACCTTCTTGGCTCTACTCCTATGGTTGTAAATGTATTTTTGATGAAGGTTTTTTAGATTTATAGGCATTCCTTTTCCTTTTTAGGCATCCTTGTGGCAATTTGTTCTCATCAAAATTTAAAATAAGTTGACTTACTAGGTCAAAAAAACTCCTATCTATCAAGGAAATTTTAGGTTTATTCTAATACTCTTGCAACCACTCACGTTTATTATTATTTTATATTGGGTTCCTTCTAAGGTTTCCTACATGAGGTTGGACATTATTCTTCATGATATTATTTTGGATTCTTCCAAAAATCATAAGGGGTTCCATAGGGTGGCTTGAGAATTATGTTGCCTCCTTTGGGATTCTAGAGAATTAGGGATATTATCCACCTAGTTCTAGGATTTGGCTCTTTGCACTTAAATAGATCATTTGTAACCTTTAGGTGGACAAAGTCAAGAAATTCTTAGTGTGACATTACACCTCTTCTGGTCATCCTACTAGAAGACCCACTTGGAAGGGGAATAGACTTCAAACCCTTCTTATCATGAAAAATTATATGCATATCCAAGGGAATTTTGAGATAAAAATTATCTAGAGAACTTGGGAATCCATGAAACTTTGGCTTCTTTGGAATGGTTTTATATTTCGTAATGGTCTTTCTAATTAGAGATATCAAGTTTCCACAATCCATAATAATTTTGTAACAAAATTTTTGGATTTTGATTGTGTAAATTTTTTTGCATTAACGTTTCAAATCACACTCTGTGATCCATCATTAGGATGAAAGCAAAGAGCTGAAGGAGAATGTAAAGATGCAAACCAAGACCAACTTAAAAAGAGGAAGGATGAGAAGGATGGTCTTTTTATTATTTGACAAAATATCTAGTGGTCCCCCATTTTGCAAGGTCATGACTGCCCTTTGGCGAGGTTTCCTTGGGTTTGTTCCTTGAGATTTCATAAAAAAAGATTTATAACTATACAAGACCTTTTCTCCAAAGCTTCCACAAGTCTTTTGTCATGGAATGAAGCTAAATTCAAGTTTCACCTTTCTAATCAAGATCGTGAAAGTTTTGACACAGTTATGGGGGCCATTCTAACTCATATAATTCACAAACTTAGTATTAATTCCTACAAACCTTAATGGAGATATTGCAAGTGGTGTGCAAACACCAATTGTTAGAATTACAAACCACAAAAAGGATATTATTGGCTCTCTCCTCACTTTCCCATGGTTCTTGTTGACACCTATAATTTGATGAATTTCTAGTATATAACCATCCTTGATTTGGCAACATAGCATTATTTCTAGTCCCTGTGGCAACTAGTTGGCCTAAAACTTTAACATTAAATTGTTGAGATATGTGGCTTGTCATGAAAATCTAGCTGGTAGAATGTTTAGATAGTTCACCAAGAGTGTGCATACCCAATTTCATGGCTCTCAACTATGTTTTGATAGCAATTTTAATTTGTCGATATTTTTGATCATGTCCATAAGGTCCCGTAAAAAGTTTCAAATTTCTCTATTTTAGAAACAAACCAATTGTTCATTTGCCATCAATAGCTTGTAACTCTATTTTGTGGTTTTTCGAGAAATTTTGGGGTGTGAACCAAAATTTTATTAAACTACCTATTGGAAGGTCTAGTTTACAAAGGAACCCTTGAAAAAATGTTTTTTTGAACATGCTGAAATGAAATAAAAAGGATTTATGTAATTAATAACGACCCTCTACAAATGAATCTTGTAGTTCTTGGTGGTTGTATACACCTATGACATCAATATCGTCATTTGGCCTACAGAGAAATTCAACTATCGATTTAATGATTTTCAAGAATACAAATATTTTTAATACTTTATTTGTTTAGAAAAAGGGAAAAATAATAGTTTCAAAAAATTTAATATTCCCTTACCAAGACCATTCTATGAATTAATAATGTCATCGAAATTAAAGTTAATTATTTCAACATTAATGTTTTTGAAATTGGGGAAAATAGATTTTGATGGGATCCATAACCCAATACAACCAAAAGCCAAATAGCTAAAACAAGCCAGAAAAGCCAGACTGCAGAAAAGACAGCCTGCAGTCAACAAAAAACTAGCTCACAAGCAAACACCATTAAGTTTTACAATTAGAGTTTCATTTGTTGGAGCGAAGATTCATATCGAAAGAAGGCCCAGAGGGTTTAGATTTTTTTCCAATAACAGTAGTCCAGCCTTCTTCAACTTGTGCTGCCTTAGCCTGCCAAGCCAGCCCATTAATTTCCTGAGGATGAAAATCCGCAACCCGGGAGGTAACAACAGAGTTCTACTGAAAAGGTGTGGAAATAACCGGAGAGCAATCAGAGGTGGGACACACAACACCATCAATAGAGACAAAAACTGGTCTTGTAGTATTCTCAATATGATTTATTATGGTAGCTTCCCCAGCGGAGGAAGGAGAAACCCCAGCAGACGAAACCTCAGCATCCTGTGAATCAAAAGCCCCAGCAACAATTGAATCAAAAACCCCAGTAGCCTGTGAGTCAGAAGCTCCAGCATCATGTAAATCAGAAGCCACCACCTTAGAGAAGCTCCGAAGCGGACTAGACTTCTTCTCCACTGTGTAATGTTATTGTGAAGCGCCATTCCACCAAGTAGTTGTCTTAGACTTCTTCTCAAATCCACATTGAGCAGCAGCATGTCCTGTTTTGAAGCATCTTCTATAGCGGAAAGGGACCCCTTCGTAATCCAACGATTGGATCCAAGACCCCCTAGAAGATTTTAAGAGAACCTTAGCAGGCAGTCCTTTTGAGACATCAATTTCAACAAGTATTCGGGAAAAGGTAGAGTGATAAAGATTATAAAATTCGTTGTCCACCTTTAAAAAATCACCTAGGGCATCCCCAACCTCCTCCAAGAGAGAATCACTCCAAAGGTGAAGAGGGAGATTAGGCAACCGGACCCAAATCGGGAATTTATTGAAGGTTTCAGCAGCTGGGTTAAAGTTGGGGTGCCAAGATTTAACCATCAAATGGTATTTGTCCTCCCAGCTAAAGAAATTTTCATACAAGATTTTGTCTCTATCTAAAGTGTTTTCAAACTTAGCAACAAAAAAACCTTTGGCCATAGGGAAGATTTCAACATTAATGTTATCAGCAAGAAGCTATTTCATTCATTGGAGACTTTGGCATTTCAAAGCAATTCTTCATGTGTAATTTTCATTGTTTAAGTGATCTTCATGCATTGGTTGAGACAGGTTTCTATATGCAGCAACCAATACATGTGGTATAAAAGCACATTGTCACTGATTTGTGTTGAAAGAGGAAAAAAAGTTTGTGTTGGGCCTAAATTGGGTGACATGATTTTTATTGGTTTAAGGAATTTTTTGACTGGGTTAGAGGTGGCACCAAAAATTGATTCATACTCTCAGATACTTAACCATGATGGACTCCAAAAGTGGCACTATTATTATATCTTTGTTGAGGTTTCTTTGACCAGTGTATTAATTATTTGGCAGTTTTTCCACATGGCTTTGAGGTGCATTGTCATTTTTTGTGTGATGGTTGTTAAAAAAAAACTTGCACTAACCTTTTCCCTTGTGATATGAATATCATTGGTTAATGTCTTGCTGACTTGGCATTGAAGAGGATGTGAAAATGCTGAAAAAAGACTACCTTCTCACGTGCATGTCAAAGTTTAAGTCTGTTGTTTTCTTTCTTTTATTACACCACCATTTTTGGGGGTTGTTTATCCATTTCAAACCTGTAAAGAGTTGTTTCCAGTTCTGTAAGGGAGTATCAAATGCAAAGCAAGGGGTGCCATGATTTCAGTGGCTTTCAAGATCAGTATTTTTGTTTTTTTTGGTTCTTGTATGGTGCCAAAACCATAAAACAATATGAATGTGGCAGTTTTTAAAACTGTTTGCAAGCTGAGTGTGGTCATTTTCTTGTTCAAATTTCTTCCTAAAGTAGCTATCATGCCTTGGAAACCTTTTTATTGTTGCTTTGAACATTTTTTAAATGTCAATGAGCTCATAAATGACCCAATTATGTCAAAAACAACGCGTACATGGTTTTCCAATTGATCAATCAAAATGACATTTTCCTGGTGTTTTTCCTATCTCATTAATATAGGTAGAAAATCTCATGCGAGAATGCATAAAGAAAGGAAGAAAGATTTAAAAAATTGCTATCCCATCCAATGAATGGTGCAAATTTAGTTGATCAATGATAAGGTCTTTTACCTGGATGATTGATATAGTCAAATATGTCATTTGGCATAGTCCTTGGAGCTTGATGTTTTATTTTATTCAAAAGTATGTTACATTTATTGTTTCACAGAATCTCAAAGAGTTTACTAAAGTTTTTGAAAGAAAATCTAAGTTAAAGGAGTTTGGAAAGAGTATGCAGATCTAGGAAAGCACAAAAGAAGGGGGCTGGGAATCATTTACATTTGCAAGGTCAGATGAGAGTCCTTGAAAATAGGGCATTTTTTATGACATGATTTTAGCATTGACAAAGAAGATGAGTTAGTTGCAAACTAAAAATGCTTAGGTAGAGGGGTTACTAGAAAAAATGTTCGACAAAATGTCCAAACTAATTTCAGAGAGAATTTTAAGGGTTTAATAGATAAAATGCTAGTTAAAATATCAAGTTAAATGTATTATTTCAAATGTCAGTATGTGGGTAAAATTTTTGAGGATAAAAAAATTTCACTTGCAAGTGAAATGTGATTGGTAAAATAGGTAAAAGGTTTGCATGAGAATTCAAATAAACATAATGAGAAAACTAATTTTAGTTGCAAATAGATAGTAGAGAGAGGGAAATATAAAGTGAAATGACATATTACAAATGCCATTTAGTTGCAAATATGAGGGTTCAACTTATACCAGGTGTCAAATGTGTCTTCAATACAAGTATCTCCCTCTTCTTTAAATGTAATCTCTCTTTCATTTGTGGGAGAATTAGGTTCTAGAAAGAAAAATATGGTATAGGGGTGAATGTGCAAATGACATAGGTGAAATTTCATGTATGCAATTCATTTCATGACTACAATCTCTGTATTTTGAATAGGGAATATATGAATTGTTGGCAAATGGTCAACACTCCCCTCTAGATTCATGACATGGTTTAACCACCTCCCATGGATCCATTAACTCTAGTGGTTGTATCAGCCATTAATAGGTTGAACTTTTGGTGCAACGACAACCATGGGGCCAACAATTGGTATTAGAGCCAAAGATGTTGGGTTTGAATCCCCTCGGGTAGTTACGCTAAGGGGGAGATTGTTGGCAGATGGTTAGCGCTCCCCTTGATATTTGATACATGGTTTAACCACCTCCCATGGATTTGTTAACTCTGGCGGTTGTATCAGGCATTAACAAGTCGACCTTTTGGTGCAACGACAATCGTGGGGCCAACATGAATATCATACTACAAATGGGCATCATCTCCAACCTTGAAACACAATATTCTTGGACTAAAATAATCAAGGATTGTTGAAGTCTTCATTCACATTTGTTGTTCTGAATTTGTTTCATGGTTTGCTAATTGTTCAAGGAGTGGTGTAAATGCTTGACCGGAGGAAATGAGAATGTCCTATTTTCAAGTAGATTATTAAGAATGATGTCATTATAGGCTATTGTAGGTCATTTTATTATTATGTGATAAATTCTAGGTGATCATCAAAATATGTTTCAATTTTGTTATGAAAAATGTATTACATAGGACTTTGTAGCCCATGATAGGCATTGATCTAGTTATGTGCTTCTCTCATTCTCATAAACAACTTCTAAATTCAAACCAAAAGCTATTTTCTATAATTTATTTTAATTATTTTATACTTCAATTTTGGGTTTCAAAGATAACAAGGAACATGTTGTTTGTTCTTGTACATTGTGAATCATTTTCTATCTATATGAAAAAAAATTCAGGAACTATGATATAGTTGTAGTTAATATTCATGTTTAGTGTCATTAAGAGTGACCCCCTAGGTCTTGTAGAGCCTAAAGTATAGAGAGAATTTATCATTGTGGTGAGTTCTGTGTTCATTGACCACTTATTTGATATTCTTGATTATAATATATGGCTAACCTTTAGAGAAGATCAAACAATTAGTTGGAATAACCAATAATTCCCACTTTGAATCAACTTTGGCACTTATAGTCACCAATATCTATTTGGAAATACAAATTCCACATTAAATTATTTTGTCAATAATTTTGGAACCCAAATTGGCCCAGTTTTACTAGTGTATTATTTTCCAAGGCCTTCTCATTGGCCTTCTCACTTGTTATCCCATTTGGGATTCATCAACTCATGTTGCCTATTTTTTGGGTAATCAAAGTATCTCAAACACTTTTTTTAAATTTTTTGTAGAGCTCAAAATGTTTGGACCTAGATTCATGATTTTTTTAAGCCCTTTAGATCAAAACATTTTTCATGGCATATGGTTCTTTTAGGGATTTTTCCTCACATCCCTTACAAATTCAACCAAATTTGGCACAATTTCAGGGTGGAGATTTTCTTTAGCATATGGAAAGATATAAATTTGGCTATTTTTCCAGTTACTATGTTTGTTGTCATTTTTTTATACTAAAGAAATAATTTGTTCCAATGTGTTACTAAAATTCAAGTGTAAGCTAAATAAATTACATTTGAGAAGGCTCACTTAAAAGTGCTCCTCGACCATTGGGGCAATGCCCCTTGTGCAGTTGTTAAAGTTCCCACATCTCCATCTTTCTCTAGGGGTTGCTTGCCTTATTGTGGGTGTCATTATGAAGGTAGCCTCTTTACCCAAGATAATTAGGAGACTCGCTCCCAAGCTTCTCCTCTAGATATCAGAAGGGATTGTGGTTAATAGGGTTGGAAGCTTGACCTACTCTTTGGTGCGCCATCTCTCTACCACCTATGGCAGGAACTTTTGAGTGAACTACTGATGGTACTTCTAGGTGGTTTGATTCCAACAAGTTCCCTTAGTTGGCTCTTGTAATTTCTACTACCCATGCTACATAAGAAGAAGATAAAGATAAATATAATGATGGGTGGGAGCCTCCCATGGACACTTCAGGTCCCACTAATATTTCAGAAAACAAGATGACTAAAATCCCCCTCCCCAGTCTACTACTACTCTCCCTACCTAGCAACCTTGTTTATGTTTTTATGCTCTGAGCTTTAGCCCTGTATGGACTTTAGGTGTGTGAATTTTTCCACCCACCTTTTTTTGTGAATATGTGTAATATTATTTTATAAATTATAATATAAATACCTATTCATATAAAAAAGTATTAAAACCACTAATAAATTTTTAAATTGTTGTAAAATCCCCCTAAATGGTGGGTTGTATGGTAGGTAATATATTTTATTTTTTAAAATAAAAAATATTTTTAAAAAATGGTTGGTAAAGGGTTTTGAACCCCCTAACACCATGTCTACCACAACTTTGATATCATGTTGGAGAAACAGAAGAACTCAGAAAAACAAAATAATTTAACCAACAAGACCAAATAACTTCCATAAGAGATATGCAACAAAAATGATTGCTATATTATCGTAAAACAATGAATTTAGAATTTAGAATTGATTACAAAACAATGATATGACCTCATTATATAGGTGAGGATAAAACCCCATAAAAAACTAAGACTGTGATAATTTTTTAATCATATGATATGAGACATATAAAGTAACCAACCTAAGTAAACTTGAGTAACTAGGTATGAATAGTTCCTAATGTGAAACTAGTTAGGTAGTATACCATGTTCACACCAACATGTTTGGGTTCTAAATTGGATCATCTTCAAAAAAACTCTCTCTCCATTCTTGTTGTGTATTAGAGTAAATGTAATGGTTTAATCTCTATGCCTTGTAATTGAAAATTCTCCATAAGTTTTCCATGCCCACCTTATTTGGATGCATATGGCATTTCATTTTGTAGGAAAATATTGTATTGGTAGATTTTTAAGTTGATTTCAACCAACTAAACAATCCCAATTTTTTTATTTTGAATTTTATTTGTTTTACACTAAAACTATAATGAAAGTTTTGAAAACTATTACTTTATTAAAAAAAAATTGTGTTTGAGACTCTTAGCTTCAACAGGGTATTCTTGAAAAATAAAAAAAATCATGTTTGATAATTTAGAAATTTGTCATTGAAATTTAGGATTTTTCTAAAGAAAAGAATGAGTGTCTTGAAATTTTAAAATGTAACTTTTTTAGTCATTTGCATGTGTATTTTGTAAGAATTAGAATTTATTATGGAAATGGGATGGGGAATCATTTGGACCTATGTGTATCAAGATCAACTCTGAATTTTCATGCAATGCATTTTTGGTGTATTTGGTTATATGACTATAGGATGTGAGGGCTCTAGGTTAGGATGGAGTATCATATCTGCTTGTATGGTAAGTTATGATGAGGAAATGATAGTTTAAGATTAATAATTAAATTAAATGAAATAGAAATACATAATTGAAACATTAAAAAAATCCATATATCCAAGAGGATACATGGAAGCATTAAGGACATTGGGTTAGTCTATCATTGTTTTTAATGTCCTAAATGAGATGGGATACTCCTCATCCTTCATGTGCTTCTATATACTCATGATGGCACTCCATCACTAGATCTCATGATAATCCTCTCCTCCTTTGTATGTTGGGATATGAATCCAATGTATGCATATGATTCAATAGCACATGTTTTGGTTAGTGTGTTCTTTCTAATCTTGTAATATGGTTGTATCTTTTATGACTTGTTTGATAACTCATGTGTGTGCATTAATGGTGTTGTTAAAACACTCACATATACTTGTTAGGTATTTTATGTATTAATGTGATTAGCATATGTATGCATTGGTTATTGATTGTGTATACCTTATGTATGCTTTTCTTGGAAACTCTTAAATCATGAGATGTGGCTAGTATGTGTATGTTTAACAACCTTGTTTTGCATAAGTGTTGTTGGACTACCAATCAGTTGCCTCCTAGTTCAAAGGGGTGGGCCTAAGGGTTCCACATGGTTGGGTGATGTTGGACCACCTTGGTAACCACTACTTCCTTTGGAGGAGCTCCAGAGTATGTGTAAAGGGAATCTCATCCTTTAGTCTTGTAGCATTTTATTTTTATGTAATTTTATGGATGTGTGTAACTCAAGGTATTTTAGTCCTTATATGTAAATTTATAAATCCACCCACTTATTTAGTGTAAACTCTATCATTTATTTTAGAATTATTTGACCTTGGAGTGAAATGTGTATGGCGTGTGTAATAAAGTTCTTAATTTTGGTTGAATTTAGAAAACATGATTTATATACCTTGTGTAAATAAACGTGTAAATGGCATAGTAGTGATTCATTTACTTGGTTGTGAATGTATGTTGTAATTGAATATTGAAATGTTTACTTTTATGAGTAATTGTTTTCCTTGCATGCCCCATCATTCCCTTAGCAAGTGTAGACCAATGTGGATGTGAAAAACTTGACATTTAGTTTATATAGTTTTTAGGGTCCTTATGGTTTTCTTGTTTAGCAAATGAAGAGCCTATATGTGGTCAAGTGCTTGGCCTAGGTTATTTTTGTACAACAAGAAGAACAAGAAAGTTATGCCCTTTCATTAGTTCTTTTCAACTTGTAATTTTTGTACAACACAATATAGAAGGTACGACTTAAAATGATCAAAATAAACATGTTTAACTATATATAATAGGTCTAGACACTCATAGACATAAAATTTGGCACTTGAATTAGGAAATTTTTTGAGAACAAGTTTATCAAGTCCTAAGAACAAGTTATGAAAGCCAAGAATGAGATAAATTAATAAAATATGGTTTACAAAACTCTAGAATATAAATTTATAAATAGATTGACTTCATAATAATAAATAATATATGATGTAGGAGCATCCAGGGGTACCAAGGAATCTTGCACACCCAAAAAATTAATTTTTGTTTATTTTCTTTATTTTTGGTGTGTTGTTGGTTTTACAGGCATGCCACTTTTGCCCTCTCTCATTTTTAGCTCTTTCATATGGGACCCTTTTTCATAAATCAATAATATGCTTTGAATTTAAATTGTAATGATATTGCAAATGTTGCAAATTAAAAATTATACTTGGGAGGCAAAGTCCCATGCCCAATGTAAATTGATTTTTATTCATTTGTAACTCCCAAGAATTTGAATTTGTTTGCCATTAGTGCTGGAATCTTCTTGGTGCACATGTTGGAGGTAGTGGAGGTGCAAGAATGAGGTAATGGATATCAATTTGGGAAAATATTGAGAAAATTGTCAAGAAAGAATAATTAAGTGGTTGAATGCATGAATCCCATGCCTAGAATGGAAGAGGTAGAGGTTTTTCTAGCATTTTGGGGAGAGGAAGTTTGTCTGGGTTGTAACTGTGAGACCCGGTTTTAGTAAAAATGGCATAAATTTTTCATACGAGATTGAAATCAAGAATTCAAAAATGATTTGGAAAGATGGAAATGAGGTGCACCAAACCTAGAAACCATTTGAGGAGATTCAAAAAAATGAGGGAGCATAGGTAGAAAAAATGTGATGGGTTTTAGAAGTTGAGACAAAAAGAAGAAAAGGAAAACATGGAGTTCAAGAGAAATGTGCAGAGATTTTGGAGGAAAGGTATGAAGAGTTTTGGGGCAGCGAAAAGAAGCTACAGGAAGAGCTTGTTGAGCAGATTTGAATCCTTGATGGATTGAGAAAACCAAAAAAAGCAACAAAATTACTTCTAGAAAGAATAAAATCATAACAATACAAAAAAATAATTTATTGAAAGAAATTGATGAATATGCTAATGAAATAAAAGAAAAAATGAAAGGTGTCACTAAGATCCCAATTACATGGATATCTCCACCTAAATAAATTTACAACTCTAAATAGCAAGAAAAATATTGGGGTAGTTTAGAGGTTTGCCTTTGCGTCAAACCCTTGCTTTGGTATTTCTACTTCCACAAGAACCAAAATAGAGAAAATAAAATCATGTGTTCTTACTTAAGTGTATCTATAAAATAAGAATAGTGACAATGTAGATTATATAAACTAGAATGGGGGAAAAGGATGTGAGAATCCTAGGGTACATGGGGGCACAATAAAAGAAGTTACAATAACTATAATAAAACAAAATAAAGAGAAAAATAATAATATCACCATGAGAATTTGAAGAAGCCAAGGAGAGAAAATCAAAAGAAAATTAGTTTTGAAGGCTAATGTGCACATGAAGGAATCCAAGACAAATTAGAGTTCTTTGAAGTTTTGAAATTCCAAGGTTGCAAGAAGAGATCCAAGAGAGTATAAAAGTGAAAAATTGATTCAAAAATGAGAGAGGAGGTAAGAGGAAGAAGCTAATGATATTTTTGAATATGTCTTGAGTGAATTTCAATTACTAGGGAAGCTAACATGTGGAAAAATACTTAGAAACCACCACTAAATAAGAAACTATCATGAGATGATAGTGTGTCATGTGGATGTCCACATATTGTTCTAGCGTCGAGATAATTTTGGCTCAAAATGCTAGGACACTAGAAAAACACAAGGCTAAGACAAATGTGACATAAAAATTGGTAAAAAGAGACCACAAAAAATGAGAACCAAGCACCTTGAGAAAAGAGAAAGCCAAATGTAGGCACTCAAAGGAGCTTAGAGAGATGCTTAGTGAATAGACACAAAATTGAGCACAAAATGTAGTGTGAAACTATAGCGTATGAAATTATTGATATTATACATAGCATATGTGTTGATTAGTGTGTTATTCCTAATCTTCTAATGTAGTTGTATCTTTTATGACTTGATTGATATCTCAAGTGTTTGCATTGATGGCGTTTTTATAACTCTCATGTATACTTGCTTGGTATTACTTGTATTGTTGTGACTCACATTGTATGCATTAATTAGTGGTTGTGTATCCTTTATATATATTTTTCTTTAAAATTATTTTTATATGATGCAGTTAGTATGTGTATGTTCAACCACAGTGTTTTGCATGAGTGTTGTTGGACTACCAATCAATTGCCTTCTAGTTCAAAGGGGTGAGCCTTAAAAATCCAAAACTACTTTAGAATTTAATAAATATAAATTCTAACTAAGCTAAACATGAGAAAAATTAATAAAATACAGTTTACAAAACTCTAGAATATAAAGTTATACATTTTGATTTCAGAATAATGAATAATATAGAAAAATAATTTTTTTCCTAAAATATGGAGGTTATTGGATGAGATGATATCATTTTGTGCATATGTTATTGCAAGACACTATCATACCATATAGATAGAAAATTCAAAACATTATTCTATCTAGAAGAATACAACCTGCACCTTCAAAATGAGAAAACCAAAAAATACAACATTACCAATAATAAGAATAATTTAATAACCATACAACAAAATAATTTATTGAAATAAATTTATAAAAGTGATAATGAAATAAAATAAAAAAGGGAATGTATCACTAAGGTCCCAAGTATCTAGATATATCCACCCAAGGAAATCTACAATTGCAAAGAACAAGAAAAATGTTGGGTTGTTTGGGGTTTTCTTTCATGTCAAACCCTTGCTTCAATGTATTTCTACTTCCACAACAAAAAGGATGGAGAAAATGAAATATTTTGTGTATTCTACTCTAAATGCATCTAGAAAATAAGAATAATTACAATATATTATAAAAACTAGAATGGAGGAAAAGGATGTGAGAATCCCAAGGTACTTAGGGGCACGATGAGAGAAGAAGTTGCAAGAACAATAATAAAATAAAACAAACAGAACAAGAATAATATCAATTATGATGGTTTGAAAAAGCCAAGGAGAGTAAACCATAAAAAAATATTATTGAAATTTGATGTCCTTACACGAAGTAATCAAAGCTTGACACTGATGTACTCACATGGAGGAATCTAAGCTAGACAAGAGTTGTAGGAAATTATGAATTGTGGGGGTTCTAAGAAGAGAGAAAAGGAGTATACAAGTGAAATATTGATTCAAAAATTATAGAGGAAAGAGGAAGAGGTTGAAAAGCCATTTGAATTTGTCATGAGTAGATTACACTAACCTAGGAAGTTGAAAAGTACAAAAACATTTTAAAATGGTCACCAAACAAAAAAATATTACAAGACAATAGCATGGCATGTGGATGTCTACATATTATGTTATTATTAGGACAATTTTAGCTCAAAAATGATAATAAACTTGAAAAATGCAAGGCTAACACGAAAGGTGACATAAAATTTGACAAAAAGAGACCATTGGAAACAAGAACCAAGCACCTTGAGTAGGAGAAAGGCTAATTTAGGGGATAAAATGAGTTTAGAGAGATGCTAAAGGATTGGACATTAAAGTGATAAAAACATGGCATGGAATTGCAAGGGTAAGTAATTTTAATATTACAGTGTGTCCCCACTTTAATGGGCTTATGAACCGACATGAAAATGCATGCTAGATTAAAAGGAGAAACTACTAAAAAATAAAAAAGTAGAAAGGATATTATGGAGGATGTTGAAAGCTCTTCAAGCAGAGGAATGATGCCCTTGAATTGAGGACCTAAAAAACAAATACGTTAGAAAATAGAAACCTACAAGAGAACCATGTTAAAAAAATGTTAGAACATTACATAAATATTTAGAAGCATAAACAACACATACACAAAGGAGAAAAGTAAATAAAAAACAAAGAAATATAAATTTTTAGTTAGCCAAATGAAAGAGACCTCGATGTGAAAGGTGTCTCAATACTTTCAATCACTCCCAAAATACAAAAAAATAAAGGAAACAACAAATAAAAAAAATTCTTAAATTGAGAGAAAAATGTAAAGAGGTGGTTGATAGCTTCAAGTAGAGATTACATACAAATATGTAGGGAAGAAATCAATACAAACAAGGATGAATGAATCAAGCACTGAAATGCTCTATCGCTATAAATCATGCAAATCACAATATCCCCATGGATTATGGCTAACAAGTTGTGTCATGCTTGGTGACCATGGGTGTAAAAAAGTTAAATCATTTAAGCACACAAGCTAGCAAGTTGTTTTATGTTTAGGTGGCTCCTAGACTACCATAATAGGACATGTGAAGAGAACATAGACTAGCAAGTTGCATTATGTTGGGTGGCTGATATATTAACAATGCTATAGGGAGAATAAAAATAATTAATGTCAAAGGGGATGCACTAACAAAGGATGTCGCATGGGTTATATTAATAAGCAACATTACAAGGGACATAAGTATTAGCAAATGAATTGGACTTTTAGAAATATATCTTGAATCATTAACTCTATAGCCTGTATTGCATTGGTGCCAAGCTACTAATAGCTCTGGAAATACATCACAATTGCATTGGCATGACTTTCCTCTAAATTTTAGAGGTACAACTCCCTCATATAATTTGATTAATAATCAATGTGCTTTTAAATAGAAAGAAATAAAGGTGGCTAACATTAGCCAATAAAAATGAAACCAATGCGAAATAAACCTTGAGAAAATCGTTAATCTACTAGCACAGACTAGGATGATGAATGACCGATGTAATGAAAATTGGAAAGATTCATAATTGCAATAAATGAATTAAATGCAATAAAGAAGATTTATCACAAAAAAATACTATAATTATGCACGTGGTACACATACCAATACGAAAACATTACATTCAAGGCTCGCAACTCACATATTGTGAGTTATTGCAATATGAAATATACTCAAAACCAAAATAATTTTTTCCTCTCTTGGTTATAACATAGTGCACCCTCAAGAATGCAGACCCTCACTGACTTGTCCTCTACCTAGATGTAGGGGTCTCCCTCCTTTCTTTGATGATTACAAATCAGTTGCTAAACATAGCAACGCCTTGTTGTCATTTAACTATCAGTGCAAGAAAATTGATGGATGGGAATAATTAATGGCCGAAATGATTACATCACCAATGATATGACTTTAGGTGATAACCAAATGTTTCTTGCCTTTATTTTTGCCCCATGGTTGTCAATTCTTGTATAGTTTGCATGTTTCACAAACCTTACATTAAATAGCCATCTTAGAGGAGCAATGGGGTCACGCGTGCAAGTTGTCCAACCAGAAGATCAATTCAAACATTAATTAAATCTTGGTCATATCAGTAGTTAATTATGACCGCATTGCCAACCTATCATCTGATCAATCTTAAAGAAAACAAGTTTGGATGTCTCACCAACCTTCTATAAATTCAGCAGGCACCACCACACTTCACCATCTTGAAGTATCCAACATGGAAAGCACTCAGAGTGATGGCGTGTCCATGAATGACTTCATCGTCATTGAGGAGATCGAGTGCAGTCCTCTCTTTAGGCGACTATCCAACCAATTGAGAGAGATCTTCATTGTCCAGAGTGAGGTAGAAGGGGGAAGCCTTCCTGAATCAAGTGCATGTACACAACACTACACTCCTAGAGCGTTTTGTGTATATTTTCATTCGTACCCCTAGATGTCGAGACTAGGGAATGAAGGTAGTGGAGTGCCTGGTTAGGCTTGAGTTTCTCCACAGAGTTGATGTAGCCATCATTGGGCTCAGCAACTACCCATGGAATAGACCAATTGGTGATGCTATTTGCATCGTGACTGCCACTCAGAATGAAGCCACTGAAGAAGTTGTAACCCTTCTCCATGTGGGGTTGGCGAGGAATGACATGGGGTTGGAATGTTGGGAACACCAAAATATAAATGGTGAACCACAAAAACAAAGAGGAGGTACATAAAACGTCAAGTTCACCAAAATTCAGAAGGGATTTTTTTATTCGACTAAAGTGTATTAGCCAAATGATTTTTCTCTTCTTCTACATTCTAGGATTATCTAGTTTCAAATGATATAAATTTTGTTATAATTTAGTAAAGTAAAGCTAGAAATTTAGAGCTGATTTAGAACTTAAAAAATGTAAACTCTAACTAAGCTAAACATGAGAGAGATTAATAGAATATGATATACAAAACTTTAGAGTTACTTTCAAATAATAAACAATAAAGGAAAATATTTTTTTTACTAAAATTTGGAGGGTTGTGGCCTAGACAATAGCACTTTGTGTCAAAATTACCAAGATCTCTGCATAGAATGTTAGTATTAAGCTGAGTCACATAAGATGAAATTAAAAGAATGCAATGCAAAAGGTGAATGCTTGATTAGAAGCGTGTAAAATCCTCAATGAGGAGGATGTACAAATAGGATGATGAGTTTGAGTCGTTGTAGGAGTGCTCAACTCAAGGTGGCAACAAAGTTCCACCAAGTGGCAAATGGGGAATGCCACACATCCTTGAACAATTCAACTACCTCTTCAAGTGACACATCGCCACATAAGGTGGCTTAATACATAAATAGTAATAATAAATTAAATAATTATTATTTTACTCTAACACTTTGCACATACACTAGTGTGATATCTTGTCATTATGCGTGTCTAAAAATTGTGAAGCATCATTTCATAAAAAAAAAAATATAACCTACACATACAAAAAAGAGAAAACTATAAAATGCGACCAAATTACTAGTAACAAGAATAAAATAATAACAATACAAAAAAGATAATATATTAAAATAAATTGATAAAAATGCTAATGAAATAAAAGAGAAAATGGAAGGTATCACGGCCATGATCCCAAGTAGTTGGATATATCCACCCAAATAAATTTGCAAATGTAAAGAATGAAAAAAATGTTGAGGTTGTTTGGGGGTTTGCTTTCAGATCGAACCCTTGCTTTGGTATTTCTACCTTCACAATAGCTAAAATAGAGAAAATGAAATAGTGTGTTTGTTCTTACTCTAAGTGCATCTAGAAAATGAGAATAGTGACAATATATATTTATCAACTAAAATGGAGAAAAAAGATGTGAGAATCCCAAGGTGCTTAGAAGCACAACAAGACAATAAGTTACAAAAAGAATAATAAAACAAAACAAAGAGAACAATAATAATATCACTTGTGAGGGTTTGAAGAATCCAAGGAGAGCCAATCATTAGAAAAATATTGTTGAAGGTTGATGTGCTCAAATGGAGTGATCCAAGTTTAGCATTGATGTACTCACGTGGATGAATCCAAGCCAAACAAGAGTTGTAGGAAGCTATAAAGTGCCAAGGTTGGAAAAAAAGAAGTCAAATGAGTGTAAAAGTGTTCAAGATTGATTCAAAAATGAGAGGAGGAAAGAGGAAGAGGCTAACAAGCTATATGGATTTGTCTTGCGTGGATTTTGTGATTAGGGTTTAGGCTAAGAAACTATTGCGGGATGATAGTGTGTCACACGAGAATCCACACATCACGCTAGTGTCTAGACAATTTTGGCTGAAAAATAATGGGACGGGTTAGAAAAATACAAGGCTAAGACAAATGTGACATAAAAAATGAATAAAAAGAGACCACAAGAAATAATAACTAAGAACTTCGAAAAGGAGAAAGGTTAATTTAGGGGCTAAAATGAGCTTAGAGAGATGTTATGGGAATAGACACCAAAGAGAGCACAAAACGCTACGCGAAATTGTAAGGGTATGCAATTTTTGATGGTACACATAGCATACATATGTTGATTAATGTGTTATTCCCAATCTTGTGATGTGATTGTATCTTTTATGACTTGTTTGATATCTCATGCGTGTGCATTGATGGTGGTGTTATAACTCTCATGTATATACTTGCTTGGTATTCCATGTATTGATGTGATTAGCCTATGTATGCCTTGACTAGTGATTATGTATCCCCCGCGTATGCTTTGCTTGGAAACTCTTTTGATGAGATGTGGTTAGTATGTGTATGCTCAACCACTTTGTTTTCCATGAGTGTTGTTGAACTACCCAATCGGTTGCCTCCTAGTTTGAAGGGGTGGGTTTAAGGGCTCCACATGGTTGGGTGATGTTGAACCACCTTGGGAACCACTAGTTCCTTTGGAGAAGCTCAAGAGTGTGTGCAAAGGGAGTCCCATCCTTCAGCGTTGTAGCATTTCATTTTCATGCAATTTTATGGATATGCATAACTTGGGACATTTGAGTCCTTATATTTAAATTTGTAATCCACCCACACATGCAATGTGAACTCCGTCATTTTCTTTAGCGTTATTTGACCTTGGAGTCGAATGTGTATGGCATATGTGTAATAAAATTCTCAAATTTAGTTAAATTTGAGAAACATGATTTATATGCCTCGTGAAAATAAACATGTAATTCTAAGCATAGTAGTGATTCATTTACATGGTTGTGAATGTATGTTGTAATTGAAGGTTGAAATGAAATGCATACTTTTACGAGTAGTTGTTTCCCTTGTATACCCCATCATTCCCTTAGCAAGTATAGACCATTGTAGGTATAAAAAATTTGACATTGGGTTTATATAGTTTTTAGGGAGTTGAGAATGGACGCATAAAAGTTACCTGGGTAGGACGAGGTTTGAGCTAACGTTGGTCATTAATGGAGTTAGAAAAGGGTGAATCTGTTACATAACGACCATGTTCTCTAGTAATTGTTTCTTGTTAAATTAAGCGAAAGGTTTTTGAAGAAAGAATACGATACACGATGGATTTCAATTACAAGGACAAGAGCTACTCCTGCAATGAGGAGAAAATACACCACTATGTCAGAAGAGCAACAGCTATAGCCCCCAGCGAGGATCGAACTCGCGACCTTTCGCTTACGAAGCGAACGCACTACCACTATGCTATGGAGGCACAGACCTTTCCAAAGGCCGTTCATTTTATACTTTATCAATACTACGATTCCAGATTTATAGCTATGAAGAACGAGTAAAATTAAATCAAATATTTTCCCCCTCTTTTGTGTGTGGTGCGTGCCGGAAAAGCTCGTGCGCCATAATATGAATGCATCGACGACGGCAAAAGCTTCGGCGCGAGTGCGCCAACAAAACAAGCAAAGCTAATCGAAACAACATAAGCGTAAAACGCGCCCACCGTGGGGCTCGAACCCACGACCACAAGGTTAAGAGCCTTGCGCTCTACCAACTGAGCTAGACGGGCTGTTGGAGCTATCCTCGGATTTTACATTATAGTACCCTTAGAGTAGACGGAAATATTGTGTAGCTCTATTAAGTCTTCTTTATAGAATTCGACTGCATTGGACACTTAGGGCGTTTGGTCTAGTGGTATGATTCTCGCTTTGGGTGCGAGAGGTCGCGAGTTCGATTCTCGCAACGCCCTATTTCCTTCAAACTGATACGCTTCCCCTTTTTGCCTTGGCGCTTGGTTTAAGAACTAAAGCAATTTGCTTCACTCAAATCCTAACAGCTCTCTAAATCATTTTTATGTATGGAGAAAACAAATTATATTTATTATGTAAGTTCTGTAGAAGTTAAAAGGTTTGTCAAATAGACGGTTGTCATAGGTTTTGTATTGACATTCTACATCATGAAAAGTCATTATTTTTAATTTGAATATGCATTACATCATTAAAATTAATTAAAAAGTTATAAAAAAATTGTAATAGATTTTGTCTTTGTTTTTATCATTTAGTTTGTCACTATTGTTCTAATGTAAAGTGTTTTCATTGATCATCCGAGGTTCATCTCTTGTGTATCAACATTTTCTGAATAGTGCAATTGTAACTAAATGTTTATCTAGTAAAATCCAAATCATCTAGCATTGAATTCTTGCAAGTACACTACATATCAGTGTTTGTCATAGAAGTACACTCCATATCCTTTCCAAAATCTTGACTTTTAAATGTGAACACGCCTATGTTCGGACAAGTTCTACACAAATGCTAAAAATAGCTTTGCTGATTTTTCTTCAGAAGAAGGAATTTTTTTTGAAAAAAAGTTGAGGTCCAGGTTTTGTAGATAATCTTATTCTAAACAAACCCAAATCGTCAGATTTTGAAAAATCTGAGGATTTCTCACATTATTACAAGCTGGGCAACTAGCAGCGAGAAATTTTTAGCAAGGCTCAAGCCTGTTGAAGATAGTCATCGGTTGTTTGCTCAACTTTCAAACTCAAAGATAGAGCTAAATGAACCTATGAGGGAATTTGTGGCAAGGTTTAACCGCCTGGTCTCATGTCTTTCTCATACACTCAATCCATCACAATAGATTATGTTGAACAGTTTCATAAATGCTCTTCCATCTGAGATAGCCTTTTTCCTAAGATCAACTAATGAAACAAAATTAACAACTGCACAAGAAAATGACATCAAGATTGAGGATAACATGATTACTTCTAGCAAAATGAAGACAAATTCTATCAAGCCTCTAGTTCAGAGTTCTGCAGATCCACTGCTACAAAACGTAGCTAATGAGATGACTATCATCAAGAGGCAGGTGTGTGCTCAGGGATAGCCTACACTGCCTGCACCACCAGCAACATATCAACCTCAACAATAGTTTTATGACACCCATCATGGGGCACGAGGCATAAAACATCAAGAAATCTTATGCTTTATGACACAAGAATGACCATCTGTTGTCCTACTACTCTTGTTCAACAACCAAATCTTTTATTATCCAGCAAAGTCTTACGCAAGTAGAAGGCGAGAAAACATACATCATTAGTAGCCTAAGAAGTTTCGTGTTCAAGAACAAGGAAACACCACCTTAGTGGAGAAACGCGACTACTACTTTGGACGAAGAAGAATGAGAAGTTGATCTATAAGCCAGAAGACCAGTCTTACCACCTCCTTCTTGTGAATAGATAATCGTGGCTTACTGGGTTTATATAAGGAGGAGAGGCGTTATTGCAGATCTATTCTTTCAAGAAGCAGAAGTTGGAGAAGCATCCAACACAAAACTTGAAGAAGAACCTGTGATCTAGCCAAAAACAATGGGTGACAACAATGATGACAATAATCGTAATGGAAATCACAGACATCCACCCCCATTACCTTGGGGTAATAAAATTGGACTCTTATCTTTACAAGAACATCATGAGTTACCTAAAGGGTCAAGGAAGCATTTTCCTCGATTTCACGATGATAAGAATCAACACCAAGTCGGTGTCATTGGTCGATCAATTAATGGGTACCAAAAAACTGTTGGCATTTCAATTCACGCCTCTGGAATGTGGATTAAGAAACAGACAGGTATGCACAGTTAAAATTCTCTTCAAATTAGGAGGGGAAGCTCCCTCTTCGCTGATTATGCTTAAAAAGAAATACTAAACTAATTGTCAATCTTTTTATCTCATCTGAGAGCACAAGGTTATAAAACACTTTGCGTCGTAGCTGAGGTTTTCTCTAGTTTCATAAACTTTCAACTACAACTAGGCTTAAATGAATGACACTTCTAATAGCTCAGGTAAATTAAGAGCTTCAGAATTAGAAGTAAACAAGGAATGATTCATAACACAAAACTTAAATAGACTTGCTCCCAACTAACACCTAAAGACTCATTGTACTTATCAGGTGTAAGCTGAAATAAAGATTAAACAAGCAAATACATAAGATGAAAGTAGTGGAAATAATTGAGATGGTAGATCGAAGCAAGATAGGAATAAGATTTTCTTTCTCAATATTCTCCAATGACAATTGCACTTCTGGGACATCAAATTGTTGCAAAGGAGGCTTACAATATGTAATCAACCAAAATACATAAACAAATAATGAATAACAAAGAAGGAAAAATAAGCTCAACAATTTGCTATCACAACAACGGTTAAAAAAAAATGGGCAAGGCTACCCTTATTTATACACAAACAAAGGAGTAGGGAACCCTAAAATCTCCTTGTTTTTAACTAGCTTGCTAACATGCAAACTTTATTTCTAAGTCTAAATAAAAGATAACTAGCAGTTAACTAGAATACTAACATCGGTTAAATAATCTAACTACAAGGAAAGCTCCAACTGGTGTGATATTTCCAAATAATCAATAAGCATGAATGAGAACAATCAGTTTAACTTGGAAAAGGCATCAAGTTAATCGTTCTTTACTTAAGTTCTATTTCTGGAAATCTTTGCTTGCTCTAACTGGTGGTTCACTTATTGACAACTTGGGATATCATATCCTCCAAAAATTTGTTAATTGCCTCTTCATTGGGAATACTAAAACTCTTTAGAACAATGTACTATCTTTGCAACATCTCTTCACCATCCACAATTAGATTTAGAAATTCTTTTCTTTTTAGTTGCTTCATCAAATCTTGTTGACATTGTTGCACCATGATTCATCTTATAGTCAACAGGATCACCGTTAAAACTATGACGGACAAGGTTTTGAAACTCGGTCTGTACTTCATCGAGATCAAAGTAAGTGCAATCTTCGTATCGATATTGATAAGGAATTTGTGACACAAACGTGCTTACGAACTTGAGAGTACTAGCAACCTTCTGTCTATATTCAGTCAATTCTATAGATATTCCTTTGTAGGTTTTTACTTTGAAGAGGTGTTGTTCTCTCCAAGGAAAAAAACTTCTTCTTGTGTTCTTCTATAGTGACTGAATCATAAGCCATCCTCAAGTAGAAAATGGCGATCTCGTCTATTGGCTTCCTTTCCTCTATGTTATGCTTTGACTCCTGAATCCTTGATCGAAGATCATGGGCATTGTACCTCAATTGGTACATATCTGCAAGTATAAATCTGCCTCTAGTGATGAATTCTTCTACCCAATATCTCAAATGTTTCCCATATATAACCAACTGACTCAGCTGATGTTGATATGTAGGTGACTCCAGAATCTGTGGAAGCAAAGCAGTGATGTGTGAAGTACCGTGAAGTAGACTAGAAATATACTGTCGCAGTTGTCGATTCTCAGGCTTGAGGGCTACCTTATGTTCTCCATCCTTGAGCACTCTCTCCTTCAGGTTAGCTACTGTAACCTCAAAGAGATTCACATCAGCATGTCGGGCGCTTCTACCAAGATTGGCTTTGACTAATGTGAAGTCGTCAACCTCAACCTCATCGACGTTCTTGTCTTCTAGTGGTGTAGCAATCTCAATGACAACCTCATTATCAACATTCTTCTCCACGTGAACCTGCTTCTTGAGTTTCTTCTCTGGTGCATGTTGGTAGATGTTATCAAACTTTGCAAAGTCCAAGTGATAAGAAGGCTTTCTCCTCTTCCTGCCCAGGAGGTTCTCAAGCCAAGATGAAGGGTCTCTACTAGCTTCTCTAGGAGAATTTGTTCCAGCTCTAGCCACTCTTTATGGATTAATCAATGTTGAGATGTTGTGAACTGGTGAATCCACATCTGATTCTATGTGAATAGGAGAAGGCTACGGTGATGGAGGAAGAATAAGAGATGAAGGCTCTACCTCAACTTATGATACTGCCTCAATTGGAACTTCTGGTGTGTTTGTTGATTCTAGGTTCAAATTGATTTTGATTGGTTGATTTTATGTCACGATCATGTTGGTGCAGTCAAAATTGTCAAAATGGCGTTTATTCTCTGGTGGGTCTATTTCACTTTTTTAGAAGAAAAATCAAGACCTCTAAGGTCATCAATGGAGGATGGACAACTTCCAGGTGTTAGAATCTAAGCTCAAATGCCGCACAGATCAATCCATGATGAAAGATGCTTGAAAAGTGGTTAACGGAGGAGGAGAATCTAAAAATAGCCAAATTTGTGAAAATTATTCTAACACTAGAGACCTTAGGCACCCCTAGCCAAGGAAGGAGCCTAGGCTTCAATGCCTTAGAATGTTTTGGGCTTTCGTTCATCATGCATGTGAAATGATGAAAGCATTCATAGTCACCAAGGTGGTCACATAGTCAGCAAAGGTGGTGAACACGTGGTGAAGAAAGTTAAAAAAACTCATAATAAAAGGTAAGTCTGGTGAAGAAAAGTGCCCCAATTAGCCAAGGGTGCCTAGGATTTCAAGAAATCAAAAGTAGTTGTTAGGGTTTTAAAAATTGGTCATTCTTCTCATATTTCTTCAGGCTTTTCAATGCCATTAGCCGGTTCACAAGATCTATCAAGTGGTCGGAATTGCAAATCAAACAAAAGTGTTCATTCAAAAGGAAAAAATGAAAATCATCAAAATATTTCTAGCTCTGGTGAAGATGGGTGCCCCAGTCAGCTAGGGGAACCTAGGGTTTTAGGTAGTCAAAAGCAGAATTTAGGGTTTGCAACCTCCAAGAGATTTCTCTCATATTTTATCAGCCTCTTCAATGAAGTCATTAGTGAGCTCAGAGGATTTGTCAAACGCTAGAAAATGTAGATCAAACAGAGACAAAAAGCACTGGAAATGGAGAAAGTCAAAGGGAAAAGTTAAAAATCATAAAATTTTGGCTAGGTTTGGAAGGCTTAGGTGCCTTAATTCAAGGAGGGTATTTTTCTTCTCATGCCTTGGTAAATTTTTCATTCATTCAAAAATTTGTCAAAACATCTTCGTCTTCCAGGTTTTGATTCTCATGAAATCAGTCAAATGCAGGATCAGAGGTTGGTATGAGGTGTCATTCTTCTCATATTTGATTAGGCTTGTGAGATTGACATCCCTTTAGTCATAGTTGTTCATTAATTGGCAAAAATGGTGCTCAAACAAGAGGTACCTAATGTCGAAGACGCATAAAAGCTTAAAAGTTGAAAATATTGGAAATTTTTCTAACACTGGTGAAGATGGGCACCTTATTTCAAGGAAGGCACCCAAGTCAACTTTAGTTAGGAAATTTTTTTAAAATGTCTTCTCATATGCATGCTTTGGCTGCCCTATTTTTTAGGAATTCTTCAAGTTGAAGCAAACAAAGTTATATATTTTTGCAAGATGGCTCCTAAATTTTAGGGTTTTGAATGAAACCGCCTTTTGCTTCCAAATTTTATTTAAGAGAGCTTTAGGCATTCATTCTTCATTATTTCACAGGTTGACATCTAGAAGAAGAGAGCTGTCATTTTCTTTTCATCAAGATTTGAAGGCTCAAACAAAGATATTTTCCAGCGTTCTTTGTGGATTCGAGATTGGGAAGCATAGAAGCTCACTTTTTCAGGCTCTATTTTTCTAGGGCATCACTTTTCAGAAACAGATGGTCAAAATTTTCAAGTTTCATCAATCTGGGTCTACTCGTTCTTCTCTCCTCTTAAAGATTGGAAAATTTTATAATTTTCAAGAGAATCTACTTTTTCACACATGTCCAAGAAATCCTCAAAATTTTCAAAATATGATGATCTGGGTCTCTTCACAATGAGATTGTCTAAAAAACCCAGACCTCATATATTTTTGTCAAAAAATCTGCTTCACATTTTCTACTTTTTAGGGGATCTTGCATGCTCATGAAAAAATCAACTTTTTCAAAATTTGACAATCTAGGTCTCTTTAGAACAACATTGTCTACAAAACCTAGACCTCGGATTTTTTTGAAAAAAATTACCTTTTTCTGAAGAAAAATCAGCAAGCTATTTTCAGCTTGTATGCAAAACTTGTTCGAACATAGTCGTGTTCACATTCAATCTTCAAGTTTTCAAACATGCAATTCTCTCCACTAGAAATTAGGACCAAATCGGTCTTGCTTCATGATTTCTTGAAGACATTTGACACCGACTTGCATCGAGTACATCTAGTGGTTGATCTAAATACTTCGAAAGGCATAGACAATGTTACAAACAAGAATCTTGATCATTCCATGTTGCTTGCAACAACTTCTTTTCCCATCTCAACATAGAACATTGAGTTTGTGATTGCTTGTGTCAAGCATTACAATCCAACTTCATGATAAATCCAATCAATAGATGGGCGTATTATTTTGTTAAAAGGAATAAGACAACTAAGAGGGGGGTTGAATTAGTTGTCATCAAATACAATTTCAAATTTCAAACACATATCAACTTCACAACCACACAATTTTGTTATTAAGTATGAACATGAAATGCAGATAACATAAAGTAATATCAACACAATGAACACCCAATTTTACATGGAAAACCCAATAAGGGAAAAACCACAGTGAGGATTAACCCACAATATAAAGTGATTCCAAAACTGAATATATAAGGCTCCCTGCCCAGAATGGGACTCACTGTCTGGATACAATAGCTCACTACTTACACAAGGAGGCTCACTGCCTACAAAAAATATTACAAAAAAAAACCTAGCTTTACAACCAGAATGAACTAGAAGAGTACACCTAACAAGTGTTGATTTAGTTTCGATGATGCTCAATAAACTAACTTAACACACTTCATCTTTTTCGCACTTCTTCTCTTTCGCATCAATGCAATTCATCTCATCTTCAAAATTGTCTGACATATATATATGACCTAATCATAAGAATTAATTAGGTCGACCTAATTAGATGCAACCAAAAAAAAGGACTAACTGTTGGCTTCAAGCATTTACAAAATCTTTCCAAACAATAAGTCAAAATGTGTAGCACACTACATCATGTCAGCATAGACCTAAGATAGGTCACATATATATCCGCATAACAAAATTAATTCACCATAACACCAATTATTCATGAGGTTGGCCAGAGATAGGCTTAATAGAAAATTACAATCAGAATCATTTCGATACACCATATGAGCACCTGTGCATGAGAGATTTTGAACATACATGTTTCCAACATCCATAAACCATTTCCAAAAATTGCAAGCGGAAACAATCAATCGTGGAGGATTGCGAACCGAAATACTAGAGGGTGTAAAATTGTATACCAATTCAGATACCTGTCCAAAATACTAGATCAAAAAAAGACTTAGTCTTGTAGTTGCAACTCATATAAAATGGTGACATCAATGACAACACAAAAACTATATAGTTAGCCATTCTTCCAACAATCTCCCCCTTTGTCATTGAATTCTTGCAAGTACACTACATATCAGTGTTTGTCATAGAAGTATACTCCATATCCTTTGCTTTTGTATTATAAACCTAAAATATTCGTGTGAGTTTCACATTGTTACAATAATAGGTTGTTTACTTGATTAATTTAATTATGTTGATTAATTAATTAAGTCACCTTTACTTTATTTCACTTAAGCTAAACTTAGGAATCTTTATTCATGCATTATTAAATTAGTCATGGTGTCTTGTTCATTATGATCTTGACACTTGTCACATGCTAATTTAATCGTTATCCTAGGCTTTTGACTTTAGGGTTTTGATCTCCTTTCTTAAGGATTGATCTCTTTGTAATTATTCATTCTAGTTAATACAATTTATCTTGAAGCTTGCAGAGTACCTTTGCTTTTTTGTTTCCATCTCTTCCTTTTTGTGATAGGTTATTTGCATACAGGCGATCTTCAGGTTTTATGATGTTGGCTTTCTCAACTTCTACACACACTAGAACCTTTTAGCTATGTATATTTACCCTTCAGTATTAAAATTTGAATTATATAATCTTTAAGAAAATCACATAACCTAATTGGATATTGTAATGATGTATTGTTTTAGCATAATGTTGCTCTTAGTAAGGTAAAGACCCCTTGGAAGGTCTGCTTATGCTTACTTTGATTGTAAGAAATAATAATACTTACTAGTGGATTTACTTTATGATAATTTACACTTGAAGAGTGGGGCAATAAATCCTAGGAACTCATAGAAGGGATTTTCCATATGAAGATTTGTAATGTGATCAAGACAATACAAATACTATTAAAGTATCTCAAAAACTTAAATTATATTTGGAAAGAGATTTTGAACCATAGAGTCTTGAAACTTGAAATATAAGGAGATTTGAACTCCTAAACTAGAGACGTATGAATTTGATACATTTCCTTTTATACCCCGATGATAAGGGAGTCTTAGTGTCCTCCGAGTATAAGTTGATTAGTGATTGATGTGTGACATTATGACCTCATCATATTTTCATCAATCCATAAATGACTTGTATTGTGCAAAGAAGTATATATAACTAAATTTCAAGACAAGATATTAAAATTGATTAAGGAACCTTTGAGAAATGGAACTTAGTTGTAATCTAGACTAAAAATTGTTTTCCAATTATGATTTGCATTTAGTAAGTGTAATGCCCTTTTAATACGGTTCTCTTTAAAAAAAAGGTACATTTTTTGGGGTGGCATTACTGTTGGTGTTTCAATTCACACCTCTAGAATACGGATTAAGAAACAAACAACTATGCATAGTTAGACTATTCCTCAAATTAGGAGTGGAAGCTCTCTCTTTGCTGATTATGCTTAAAAACAAATACTAAACCAATTGCTAATCTTTTTATCTTAGTTGAGAGCAAAAGGTTATAAAACTCTTTGCATCGTAGCTGAGGTTTTCTATGGTTTCGTAAACTTTCAACTACAACTAGGCTTAAACTAATGATGCTTCTAATAACTTAGGTAAATTTAGAGCTTGAGAATTAGAAGTAAACAAGGAATGATTGATAACACAAAACTTAAATAAACTCGCTCCTAGCTAACACCTGAAGACTCATTGTACTTATGAAGCATAAGTTGAAATAAAGATTAAACAAGTAAATACATAAGATGAAAGTATTGAAAATAATTGAGATGGTAGATCGAAGCAAGATACGCATGAGATTTTATTTCTCAATATTCTCCAATGAAAATTACACTTTTGGGACAACAGATTGTAGAAAAGTTGTCTTACAATATGCGATCAACCAAATTACATAAACAACAGTTGAATAGACACTAAATAACAAAGCAGGAAAAATAAGCTCACCAATTTGTTATGACAATAACAGTTAAAAATAAATGGGAAAGGTTATCCTTATTTATACACAAGCAAAGGAGTAGGGAACCCTAAAATGTCCTTGTTTTAAACAAATAGTCTTGTCAACATGGAAGCTTTATTTCTAAGATTAAACAAAAGATAACTGACAATTAATTGGAATGCTAACCTTAGTTAACTAATCTAACTACAAGGAAAGCTCCAACTGGTGTGATATTTCCAAAGAATAGATAAGTATGATTGAGAACAACCATTTTAACTTGGAAAAGGAATCAAGTTAATTGCTACCTTTACTTAAGTTCTATCTCTGGAAATATTTGCATGCTCTAACTGGTTGTTCACTCATTGACAACTTGGGATGTCATATCCTCCAGAAAGTCATTAACTGCCTCTTCATTAAGAATACTGATAATCTTTAGAACAATGGACTTTCTTTGCAACATCTCTTCACCATCCGTGATCAAATTTAGATTCTTTTCTCCATTCAGCTACTTCATCAAATCTTGTTGAAATTGTTGCAACATGATTCATCTTGTAGTCAATAGGATCACCATTAAAACTATCATGGATGAGATTCTATAACTCTATCTGTACTTCATCGAGATCAAAGTAAGTGTCATCTTCATGTTGATATTGACAAGGAATTTGTGACACAAATGTGCTTATGAACTTGAGAGTACTAGCAACCTTCTATCTATATTCAGTCAATTCTACAAATATTCCTTCGTAGGCTTTACTTTGAAGAGGTTTTTTTCTCTCCAAGAAAAAATATTCTTCTTGTGTTCTTCTGTAGTGACTGAATCATAAGCTATCCTCAAGTCAGAAATGACGATATCATCTCTTAGCTTCCTTTCTGCTATGTTATGCTTTGATTCTTGTATCCTTGAGCGAAGATCATGGGTGTTGTACCTCAATTGGTACATCTCTACAAGTATAAATCTACTCCTGGTGATGAATTATTCTACCAAATCTCTCAAATGTTTCCCATTTATAACCAACTGACCCAGTTGATGTTGATCTTTAGGTGACTTCAGAATCTATGGAAGAAAAGAAGTGATGTGTGAAGTATCATGAAGTAGATTGGAAATGTACTGCCACAATTATTGATTCTCAACGTTGAGGGATTCCTTATCTTCTCCATCCTTGAGCACTCTCTCCTTCAAGTTAACTATTGCAACCTCAAAGATATTCACATCAGCATATCAAGTGCTTCTACCAATATTGGCTTTGACCAATGTGAATTCATCAACCTCAACCTAATCGGTGTTCTTATCTTTTGACAACGTAGCAATCTCAATGACAACCTCATTATCAACATTCTTCTTCGCATGAACCTACTTCTTGAGTTTCTTCTCTAGTGTGTCTTGGTAGACATTATCAAACTCTACAAATTCCAAGTGATAAGAATAATTTCTTCTCTTCCTACCCAAGCGGTTCTCAAGCCAAGATGAAGGGTTTGTACTAACTTCTCTGGGAGAATTGGTTCCAACTCTAGCCACTCTTAATGGATCAATCGGTGTTAAGACGTTGAGAACTAGTGAATCCACATCTGAGTCCATGTAAATAAGAGTAGGCTATGGTGATGGAGGAAGAACAGGAGATGAAGGCTCTACCTCAACTTGTGATACTGTCTCAACTAGAACTTCTAGTGCATCTATTGATTGTTCCTGTCGATTCTCATTTTTCTTCAAGCTCTTTGTCATTCTGCTAACCTTGGTACCTTCAAGAGGATTTCTCATTGCTTAACTCTGGGTTTCAATCTAGAAGAGGAAGGTAGTGATGAATGAACCATTGGCAGATTTGTAATTCGAATGACTACCTTTTGTATCCTCTCTCTACTCAAGAATAGTTTGTTGTTCTTGACAATCTAACTTGTTGTTTCCTCGATCAAGGTGCTCTCTTTGGAAAACCAATCAATTTATTGAAGTGGTTGTTGATCAATCTGATCATTGGCATATGTGGGAAGTAGGACTTCTTCATCATCACTTGAAAAACTCCACATCTTCTGATAAGAAATCAACAATCTGATGAAGAGTAAGTTTACTATAATCACATTTGCACACTTCAAACTCATCTTCACAATTAACCCAAAAATAGTCAATTGCAAGTTTACGTGAATGATTCTGACCAATAAAAGTTGCCAAGAGACCCCAAGGGTCATATGAATGCCTCTCTTTGAAAACCTTGAGATTAAGCTTTGACAATTCATTGCTCATCAACTTAGCATCAACTACTGATTTACATCTATATATGCTCATCTTACATAGGAAACTGAATATAGGCTTGCGTCTATTATGCAAAAAGGAGTGAACCTCATGTACTTGCCTTAGGAACTCCATGAACACTACCTTATCTGTTAGATATCTAGGTAGCATGACTGGATCTCCTGAGAAGCCATATACTCTAATATAGGAGAAAGTGGGAAATTGGATAAACCAGTTAGCCCAATCCACCATTTCCAATCTGACATCTATTGAAAACCATATATGTAACTCATTATCAAGATATCACACCATATGCATCAAGGAAAGATCATTCACCTGCTTGAAATTCCACTATGACTGTGAAAGTTCTAACTACGGGTAATACTCATACACATGCTGAACACCCAAAGTTCCAACAACAGTCAAACCTCTAAACTTTCCTTGAAAGGCCAATAGATATACGAGGTATGATATCATCTGGAATTCGTGGGCCTTGAAGAAATCTATCATCTGATGGTGGAGACAATTGTTGATCAATTTTTTCTAGTCATAGTGTTTTGTTCTTTCAACAATCTGGGAGATGACATAAAACATCCAAGGCTAAAATTTATTTGCTTCTGCTTGACTTGTGACTCAGTTAAGCAAAGTAATCATGGCTACAATTTCATCCTTGAAGTCACTGGACCCAAAATTCCTCAACAAAGTATTCTATGTTTCTTTCAACCACTTTTGAGCCATTCTTTTTTGGCACTTGTCCTTTTGCGCATAGTGTAGACACTCAAAATTGGTCTAGGCATGCGACTCTAATTTTGTCATAATTCTTATCTTCATTATCATTTAATTATTTTCTAAAGTCATTTTCCTCTATTAATTAAATAGCTTTAATTATTTAATTAATTTATTCTTACATTTATTCTTCCTTGATTAATTAAATAAATATTGTTTATTTAATTACATTGCTTATTAAATTTATCTTCTTTCTAAAGTTAGTTTTAAATGATTATTTAATTATAGTCGATAGTGTGATAAGAATAAATTAAATAATAGTTTATTTAATTTTAGAAAGAAGATAAATTTAATTAACGACATAATTAAATAAATAATATTTATTTAATTAATCAAGGAAGAATAAAGGTAAGAATGAATTAATTAAATAATTAAACTTATTTAATTAATATAGGAAAAATGAATTTAGAAAATAATTAAATAATTAACATTATTTAATTATGATAATGAAGATAATAATTATGAAAAATCATTCTCTAGTTTCATATTTTCCTGATGAGTTCATCTTCACTCTTGACACGAGAACAACATGGAAGTTATACTTTGATGGGTCCCACACAAATCATGGTTCAGGGGCTAGCATACTGTTTATCACACCACAAGGTGACACTATTCCTAAGTTATTCATAATTGCTTTTCCATTCACTAATAATATAGCAGAATATGAGGCTCTTGTAACAGTATTACAAATGGAAATTAAATGGAAGATCAAGCATCTACAAGTTTATGGAGATTCTCAGTTGGTAGTCCAACAAGTTAATGATGACTATGGAACCAAAGATGAAAAGCTTTCCCCATACAAGTAGATGGTAGATAGTTTCAAACAAAATTTTGACAAGGTCGTCTTTCATCAAATACCTTACATTCATAATAGGGCAACAAATGCCATGAAAACCATTGGTTCACCTCTTGGACATACCTAGCAATGTGCCTAAATTCGAGTTTTTGGTAGAACAACTTTTGGTCCTTGTCTTTGATGTCCCAAATTCAGAGATGGTGTGTGAACTTGTTGGTCCCAATTCCCCATGGTACAAAGAAATCTATGACTATCTCCATGCCCAAATCCTATCCCCTAACCTCTCGAACAACCAATGTAGGACATTTATCTATAAGTCTTCTAAGTATACCATCATCAGAGATACCCTTTATAGATGTGCCCTAGACAATACCCTATTGAGATGTCTCGATACTGAAGAAGCACAAGCGACCTTACGTGGGGTACATGAGGTATATGTGGATCCCACTCTAGCAGTCCCACCTTAGCCAAGAATATTATGAGACTGGGCTATTATTGGCCTATGATGGAAAAGGACTCATATATCTTTGTCAAGAAATGTTGACAATGCCAGATTCACAGAGAATTGATACACGCACCAACACAGGAGCTCCATCCAATAATGTCACAATGGCCCTTTGCCCAATGGGGACTCGATTTCATCGATAAGATACATCCTACATCCTCCAACGGTCATAAATTCATCATTACCGTGACTGAATATTTTACCAAGTGGATTGAAGCCATTCCTATGACCTACATTATTGACACACAGGTTTCTAAGTTTATCCTTAACAATATCATTTGTCAGTATGGCGTTCCGCAATCCATAATCACGAATAATGGTTGTCCATTTAAAAACCAAGAAGTTTATCACCTCTACAAAGAAATCCATATCCAACACCACTTTCCCACTCCATATTACCCACAAGGTAATGACCAAGCTGAGGCATCTAACAAAACAATCCTCAAAATCCTTAAAAATACTTTCAATGATGTTGGTCGTGATTGGTATTTACAACTTAACCTTTCCCTATGGGCTTACCACACAAGCATCCACACTCCCATTGATGCCACTCAATATTCCTTGGTATTCAATTATGAGGCCATCTTGCCTATTGAGGTCGTGATTCCTTCCCTAAGGGTGTCTTTGAAAGGGCATATTGATGATGAAGAATACAGTGTGTCAAGATTACATGAGCTAGAGTTCCTAGATGAATGAAGACAAAATGCATTGGATCATCTCCAAGCATATCAAAATCATCTTCGTCGTAGCTACAATAGGAAAGTCTTGAATCAAAATTTTGATATTGGTGACCTGGTTTTAATGGAAAATCCAAAGAATCAAGCAGAAAGAGAAAAACCAGGAAAGTTTGAGCCAAAATGGCTAGGACCTTATATTGTCACAAAAGCCTTTGGATGAGGATCATACCAACTCTCTACCCCTAAAGGAGAACCATTATCGGCACCCATCAACAACCTTCATCTAAAGAGGTTCTACACATAGCTTCTAAGAGCCTTGTCTTAATCATCAAAAATACAAAAAATGAAAAAAAAATCATTACCTAGGTGAAAACTTGGCAAATAGGCATGTTGGTAACATCAAAAAAATTGAAAAAATCAAGAAAATAGTGAGAGAAATAAGTTGTCCAATAGTGAAAACCACTTTGGTGGCACTTTGGATGAGTACCACGATGAAAACCTGGTAAACAAGCGTCGTGTGTAGACATCAACTCTGTTTCTTTGTCTACCATAATTCCAACCTAACTTTTCAGTTATATCACCTATCTTTCCTATCTACCACCTGTACATACCACCCATAATAAATGGTTGTCCTTTCCATGACTTGGAATGATTGACATCAAGCACATTTCACATCCCCATTCCATCTTATTCATAGCAAATTGGTCTTATAATTGACTGGGGGTAGGCACTTGACTTATGTCATTTGGTTCTTAGAATGGCTATTTTGAGGGCGCTAAACCATCGAAAAAATCCAAAAAACATCGTAAAATTTCTTGAAACCATCACAAAATGTTCTAAAAAAATCCAAAAACATCAAAAGACAAAAAAATATCAAAACATGTCAAAAATCCAAAAATAGAGTTAGAGTCAGTCGCACCAGTCAGTCTTTGTTATTGTTGAACTGCGTTGCCTCTGTGACTGGACGTAGGAAAGGCCATCTATTGATGTTCCCCCAAGGCATTAGGTTAGTCATTTTAGGTTTGTCTATATAAAATCGTGATTCAATCCTTAGTCAATAAGACAAAGTCATTGGTCATGTCAAACTAAGAGGTCTCTATGTGTATAACATAGGCAAGGTCATCAATCGATGAGCCCCCAAGGCCACACTAGATTATCCCATTAGGGTTCATCGCATTCACTATCACACACATCAAATGTCAAATAAATCAAATCCTTTTCATTCATTCTTGTCAATCAAAGTCTGGTCGAACTACGAAGTCTCTGTGTGTATAATAGAGGCAAGGCCATCAATCGATGAGCCCCCGAGGCCGCACTAGGTTAGTCCTTTAGGGTTCATCTTGTCAGTCAAGATAAGTCAAACATTGTTATCAAACACACATAATTATTAAAACATCAAGACAGGTTAAAAATCAACAAGACAAACCAAGTCAACAAATTCATCAAGTCAAATCAAACAAATTGCCAAAGCAATAACCAAAACAATCAACCTATGTCTTATACAGAATGCGTCCTTCCTGAAAATAGACATGATTATTTAGTCAAAAAATCATCATTGCCTTATACAGGTGGTCACATGATCGAATCTAGACTCAACGTCTTATATGATATGTGTCATTTTTGAAACCAGGCTTAGTCATTACCTTATATAGGTGGTCACATGATCGAAACTAGACTTGATGTCTTATATGATATGTATCATTTCTAAAACTAGGCTTTATCAAACATAAATTAAAAAACAAACATGATCAAATTTTGGAAAATATTTTGCTGGCTATTGACATTATGAATTGTTTTGTTTTATCTTTTCATTTGGCTTTGTCTTTGAGTCTGGTTACTAGCTTTCTTGAGGATGTCCCATGAAGGATTTAGAGAAGCAAAGATGTGTCAGGACTCTTTTTCTTTGACTGTTGTTTTCCAACTATCTTTTGGATTTGTCTTTGAGTCAGGTTACTAGCTCCTCAAGGATGTCCCATGAATGATTTAGAGGAGCAATGATGTCTCATGACTCATCTTTTATTTGATTGTTGTCTATGGTTTGTCTTGAAAAAATGATTGGGGGAACTTTTCCCTTAGTATGAGTTAGGACATTCCTTGTCTGTGACTATCTGCTTTAGCAAATGGATGACCTTGCACACCTTGGTCTATCTCATATCATGGTATTTTTTTTCCATTTGTACAATTTAATACCCAATGATGATTTAATGTAAGGCCTATTATGTTTCGGAAAAATATTGAAGATTGCTAACACTAACATCCAAATCTTTCACGCTAACATTTCTTCTTCCTTGCATTATGATGGAATCGTGTGACACAGAAAAATAAAGCATCCTGCATATGCATTCATGTTAGAAACATCATTTAGACATTTCCATACATATATACATAGGAAATCATACATATATGTTGCATTTGAAAAACACAAAAAATATACATATCTGTCACATCTAGAAATCCATGACATAACATGCATTCACCATCATAAAATGCATAGCATACTATCACAATAAATACATTCACATAGGCACTGTAAATACATAAATCACATTGCATCTCATAATCATAAACATAGAATCCATACATGACATTTATAATACCATAAAAGTAAATGCATACATCATATAGAATCAACATAACATCATAGGTTGCATTAACATCATAAAGTAAACATTGGAATCCATAACACATGCATAAATAGAAGACTGTATATCATATAGAAGATTGCATAATCACATAAAAAAACTGCATATCATATAATCGCCACCATATATATATATATATATATATATATATATATATATATATATATATATATATATATATATATCGCTCAAAAAGCAAGTGTCATAATACAATGCCAAAATGTATCTCTCAAAATGGAGCTTGTAGGCTCTATAATAAAAATAAAATTATACAAATATATAACATGTCCTTAGTTTGAACTCCCAATACTCTGATGCGGAGAATGAGGAGGTGACTAATGGGAATGTCCTGATGATTGTTGTGTGGAAGGCAACCTATCATAAGGTTCTGACCTGTGAGGTCCAATGACACCACCAATGCTCTGAGATCTATTGTGTGATGACCTACTTCATGATCTATAGCTAAGCGCCTGAGAAGCACTAGGAGCTCGTCTCTCAGGAGGTACCTCCTACTCATATAAATCTTTGTAATCACTCCCTATCACCAACCCTGACCAACTCTCTAGCGATAGCTACAGTTGGTCCAGTACAAAGAGCGGTGAACTCCATAAATCTTTGCTCCATCTCCTGCCTCCATGCAACCACCTGATCTCTCTCCAAGTATGCACTATCTCTCTACATATATATCTCATCTCTCCATTGTCATAACTCTAACTAGCTCCTCCAAGGTCTCTACCCTGGCTTGCAAATCCCCTAGTCACTGATCTAGGGGACCCTCCTCCCATGGTGGCTTCTCCCACTCATTAACATCCAACTCCTCAACTATTTGGTCTCGGAGCTCTCTCTCCTAATCCCCCTTCTCCTCCTCAGGATCATCATCTACATCTTGGTATCATGTCCATAATAGATCAAGGGCATCGAAATTGGCCTCCACACCGATGACCTCCTCCTCTCCAATGGCCTCCTCCGCAATAACCTCCTTTGTAACTACCTCCTCAAAAATGACTTCCAAACCTCCACTTTCCTCCAACATGGAAACCTCCTCACCCTCCCTATCACCCTCACAGATGGGTGACAAATCTCTTCCTCGGCCCCTACCACCTTGTCGACCTCGTCGACCACCCCTCCCACCTCCTCCCCTATCATCATCTCCTCCACCTCTACCACCTCTACCACCTCTACCACCTCGAGCACCTCCCCTGCCACCACACCAACCCTATGGGCCTTTCCCTCGATGCTCTATAGGCACTGTTTCAGGATTTGTATATGGCACAAGCCTATTCTATGCCCACCAGGCATCATACTCTACTGTCATTCTGGCCTCTGCAGCTCCACCCCTCCATCCCCACAATACTGGTTGCAGTGCATCTATATCTAATTTTGTTATCACTACAAGATTCTATGGCCCCCATAGATGAACCTCCCTTGAAGATCAAGCAAACTTAGCTCGACCCATCGACACATCCTGAACCTCACCAAACTATTGGAGCACTCTGTTTGGTAGGTGTCTCTCAATGATATGAAATCTAGAAATAGTCCTCTCGATCAAATATCATGTCTGATGAAAAAAAGGAAAGTGTTGATGCTCATCCTACCACTATGCACAGTCCATGTATGGCCTCCATATAAATTGCATGAGGGTATCAATCGTGTGCCTCCAATATCCTTTATCTCCAACATGAGTCTATGTGATGGTACTGTTATATTTAAATACATAAGGAGATCTATCATTTAGCTCATACACGACTAGTGGACAAAAAAATAATGTGCTTCCACACCCATATCATCAATAAGGTAGTCCCACAGCTCATAGACTGCGCCTCCCTATAAGCTATATCGTGCAAGTGGAATTATAACATCGCTAGTAGACAGGGGCCCTATGCATATACAACCTGCCTCTCCAACATCCCTACTAACATCTCACCCCAACCAATAGGAAACCCATGCCCTCAATGGTCTAGTAGTACAATCCCACCAATCAATGTACACAAAAAACAATCAATCTTCTCATATCTATTGGCAAGTACATGTCATCTAATCTCATAGTGCTCAATACTAAGGTGTCTAATATCCTCATACACATAGTAGCAGGTGATCTCATTGTAACCCCTCTGGGTATCATACTGAACCCTCTTTCCTCCGATAGGAAATCTAAGTATCCTGTTGCACCATTGAAAAATGGCCACTTGTCATTTTCATGGTCTTTTAGGCCTTTCCCCTTGATGTTAGATTTGTTTTGCTTTGATTTATTGATGTAATGTGGCTTGAACATGCACATTAATCCTTTCAAATGCAAATTGTGATGTCTTGTGAAGGTGTTGTAAAACATTTCTACACTTTTCTAGACTCTATTCATTATAATTCACCTAAAAATCATTTTTTTATTCATCATCAAGTCCTATTTTGAAGTGTTGTAAAGTCTTGTAACAAGATTTCACACTTTTCTAGGCATAAGTTCACTATTTACACCTTTCTTATGCTTTATTTGACCCTTTTATGTCCTTATAAGGCTTAATTACGTGTGTTTTTGAATGTAAACCTGACAAACAACATTAAATACAAAATGATTCCCGACACCCACATTCAAGCCCAAGGTGAGATCCATTCACCTTGGGTGGCGAATGAGTCCCTTTTAGCTCCAAATTCAAAATATTTTAAATTTCCTTTCAGGTTTTTATTCAAAATCACTTGATGTCGGCCTGTGATGAGGTATTAACAGGTTACTAAGGCACAAGATTGTATAAATAAGTGATTTTCACCTCATTTTACATCTCCTACAATCATACATCACATCCAAGCAATCTTTTCATTCATTCAAGCATTCAAGCATATTACAACATCAAATCAAGCATTCAAAGGCAACCATTGACACTACTTCAAATTTTCATCAACAAGGTTTTGGTAAGTTGATAGCATTTGCATGTTATTAGTTTATCTTTCTCTTTCATTTCATTCTTTCATTAAGGGTTTGATTACCAAAGTGGGTTTGACCAAGGAAACCCCTATTTGCTGACCGTCAACCATTTTCCCCCTTTGTGTGTGTGTTTTGTATGTAGATTTATCAAGAATTTAGGTGTTGGAAAGTGGAGAACAAGTCAACTAGGTGCTTTAAGTCAACTACATCATATTTCAAGCTTGGAGAAGATATTTTGTCTGTTTGTTGCAGAATTGACTTCAACAACTCGACAATCAGATACCCCTAGATATGGTGTTGCAAAGTTGTCTCCCAATTTCTCAAAATTTTGGGAGAGGATTGATTCACCACCGGTGGAGAATGAGTCCCACCTTAAGGCTAGAAATCTAGGTTTTGTTAGATTTTGGATCCCGAGACTCAAAAACCTGTTCCCGATAGTTTTTACCAGAAGCAAGACTGATTCGCCATCAATGGTGAATGAGTCTCACAAGTGATATTTTGTGATTCCAGAAGCATTCAAAACATTCCAAATTCTTCATTAGACTTCTAGGTGCACTCTAATTCAACCCTTTTCTTCTCTATTTTGCATTCATTCATTCATAGTTCATTGTTTGCATATCACATTGTGTTTTCAAACATTGCATTCATCTTAGGTCTTGCATTCATAATCTCTCAATTTCATTGTTTGGTTGCATTCATATCATTCCATTTATCCCTAATTACATCATACACATCCTAATTTTAATGAACTAGTTATATTCTTTGGCCCTTCCTTTCTCCTTTTAGGCGAAAATCCCTAGAAGTGCTAGAAAGTCCTAGAGAGCCAAAAATCTATGATTCACTTGTACACATCCTCTAATGTAATTGTCGCCTCTCCTATGTGAAAATGGAAAGATGACATCTTTGAGTGGCATCGCTCAACAAGTCCAGCGAGCATCCCTAGATTTGCCTGAATGTTGGGCATGAATGTCACATGATGAAGACCAAGATGTCATATCAACCGTTTCTTTGCACTCGTCAACTAGTCTTGCAACTCGTAAGTGGTCGACCTCGACTCCCGGGTGTATATCGGATCCAATACAACCTGCAAATGCATAATGAATACCTTGTGTCAAAAATACAAAGCCAATTTTTACACCATAAAATTTCAAAAAAATTAAAAGGCAAACACGCCATTTTATTTGTAAGTGCATCACATAAATGCAAATGCATCATTTAACATTGTAAATGCATCGCAGAAAGTCAAATGTGACAATTCATCTAGAAAATGTGTCACAAAACTACATATGTGTCATAACATTGTCACATGCGACTAATAATGCATATGCATAACAAGATTATCAAATGTGGTGCATGATTACAAATGTGACACTGTACCTATCAAATATGACTCACTAGCAAAAATCCGATGCAAATCTAAACAAATGTGTTGATCTAAACTTAATGAAAAAATGAGCTCTGACGTGTTGGCACAAATGTGTCGTATCACGAGTAGATGCATCTCATGCAAACTCATTTGTGTCGAACAAGAAATGATGCATTTGAAAATAAAACTTTAACGTCCTAAAAATGTGTGAAAATTGAAAATTCAAAAGACAGTTTTGGGGTACATACCGGGGGTCAAGGTTTCTCAAAGCTTCAAGGGTGAAAATGAATTCATTTTTCACCCAATTCCTATTTATACCTAGGGTTTTGGAGGGTTTTCTCTCACACCTTTGTAATGGCTGGACTATTTACACACTTCTGACAATCATTTCACATACCAAACCTCACTGAAACTGATTTCTTTTGCCACCATTGAATTTCTGGCTATCCAATTACCTAATCAGGACAATTTCCAAATTTTTTGAATTTTTCAAAAATTGTCATTTTTCCCGAGGGAGCATACCCTTACCTATTTCACATCAGGGCAAGAATGGGGCATGTTATTCTTTGACACAAATACCAAAATGACATTATGTCAAAGAGGGGAAAAATGTAGACACTAAAAATTGGTCTAGATCTGCAACTCTAATTTCGTTATAATTCTTATCTTCATTATCATAATTAAATAATGTTAATTATTTAATTATTTTTTAAAGTCATTTGTCCTCTATTTTATTTTTTTGATTGGTAAGAGAATTTTATAAAAGATACTAGAAATAAGACTAGCCAACACCAGTTGAGATCACAAAAGAGGGATCTCATCCCCATGCATGAAACTATATCTGATTTATACAACCATGATTATTTTGGACCACTCAAATATCTGCCTACTTGTCCACATTTTCATCCTAGATTAAAAGACGAAAACTGACCTACAAAACCAACCGCCCTTCTATTCCTATGCATAGCTCATATTCCAAAAATTGTCCCTATCAATTCAAATTATGAAACAGGTTCTTGACAGTCATTGCCTACTGAATGTTGACACCTGGATCAACTTGAGAGCCTAACTTATTTTTGAGTTCCTTTAATTTGAGGATAAGCTTTTCTTTTTTGTGTGCTTTATGCCCATCAATTTCCCTTTCATTTTGTTGTTTCATTTTGTTGGAAGATTCCCCAATTTGATTGGGGTTCCTCTTCTTTTTCTTTACTATTTTCCAATCATTTCCCACATCTCTACCAATTGATTCCTTTAAGATTTGTGTTTGAGCCTGAGGGGAACAATACTCAATAGTTGTGGTATTGTACCCTTCACCTACTACCATTGAGCCTTGAGAAGTAGCTTCGTTGCTATTAACATGAGTCAATTCCTATTCAAATTCTAAGTGTTTAGGAGCCTCAAAAACCTTCCCCTCCATCATGTTATCACAAATTTTGGGAGAATTGAACACATAATAATGTTTCCAGGAGTAGCATCTTTCCACCAAGATGCCACCCGTTTTGTTTGAGATTTTATGTTTGGGCAATATCCTGCCATGTGACCAATCTTGTAGCATCTTCAACACCTAAATGTTACTCCTTTGTAATCCAATGATTGATGCCAGTTGTTTACATTTGTATTCAAGATGATTTCAGCTAGAAGAGCTTTGGAGGTGTCTAGCTCAACTAGGATCCTGGCGAACGTTGTGTGAATGTAATCTCTTGAATTTTCTTCTAAACATATGAAATTTCCAAGGGTATTGCCAATTCAATTGTTGCAAAACAAGATTCAAACCAATAGTGGAGGGGGATATTTAGAAGGTGAACCCAGATTGACATAACTGAGAATGATTCAGTGGTCGGATCAAAATTTAGATGCCATGGTTTTAAAAATAGCGAACTCTCTCCCCATAACCATGTGTGATTGAAAATGACATTTCTATCTTGCTTGTTGTCAAAAACCACTATAAAAAAGCCTCTTGCGCTAGGATAAATTTCCAAGTTTTTTTTCATCAAGGGAGTCCATGATTTTGAAATCCACTCATGCAACATTGGAAGATTGGGCCAAAATTGGTTGAACCTACCTATTAACCCATTCTCAGAAAGGAACAATTCATTTTCATGCAATTCCTTTAGTAAAGTGGAGTCAAAGTTTAATTTCAGAGGTTCCTCCGAGCACTAAACAACCCTCCTATAGGTTACACTTGGGAGTTTTGAATTCGATGAGGTAGCTGGGGCATTAGCCCCAGCTCTTTCCAATGAGGCGCCAAACCTAGGGACATCCATAGATCGCACCTTGAATCCTTGCCCATTTTTTACTGCATCCAAGAAAGAAATATTTGTCCCAGGTTCGGCTCCAGAAAGCAATTTGTTGGCAGTCGATAAGGATCCTAAAGAAGCACCATCCGCTAGAGACCCAACCCCACACCTGTCCTGTGAGCCAACACCAGCAGAAAGTGGTGCAGATGGGTCATTTCCCACAAAGGCCTGTAAATGTGTATCCCTAATGGACAATAGCTTCAGTGACCCAGGAGAAATGTTATGGCATTGTGAGGGATAAGAGGCAACATCAAGGGAATTTTGCGTCATTGGAGAGACCTCAGATCGTAGACTAAGAGAATCCCTAGCTGAGCTAGGGAACGAATCATGAAGCATATTGAGGACCACTGAAGCACTATTAGAACGAGCCCCAAAACTCAGATATTTTCCATCAATCAAGGGTCGAGGAGATGCACCAGCCAAATCACCCGTGCACCCCCTCCAACCGCAACCTGAGCATTATCGCCATTACCAACAAAAATCAACTCATTATATGAAGGGTTCTGGCCAGAATTTCCATACAAAACCTTACTCACCACTAGGAAATCTCCCAAAGAAGCGAAAGTAGAAGCCTTGTCGTGTCCATGGAGAGCACCTATGGATCCAGAAGCTTTAGAAGCGCCCGCAACCCTAGCAGAATGGGAATTCGACAGTGAGACCATTAGTTAGATTTTTTCCTCCTAGTCATTTGTCCTCTATTAATTAAATAACTTTAATTATTTAATTAATTCATTCTTACCTTTATTCTTCCTTGATTAATTAAATAAACATTATTTATTTAATTATGTCGCTAATTAAATTTATCTTCTTTATAAAATTAAATAAACTATTATTTAATTTATTCTTATCACACTTTCGACTATAATTAAATAGTCATTTAAAATTATTTAATTATTCTTTAGCCTTTTCTCCATTTAATTAAATAAATCTTTATTTATTTAACTTAATCCTAAACTTTTGAATGTTGAATTAAATTATTATTTAATTTATAAAAGGTTTATTCTTAGCATATTCCTCTATAATTAGATAATCTTTTTGTTATCTAATTAGTCATTTATCACTTAAGTCTATATTTAATTAGATTATTCAGTTATCTGCTCATTTAATATCTAATTGTTTTTAACAAACAGACTTTCTGGGTTAATCATTCAGTAATCTAGATTTATTCCTATCTTCTACGTGTAAACATTTATTAATTAAATAACTTTAATTATTTAATTAACTTATTCTCATCGTCTATCTTCGACAGTCTTTATATATACATGCAAACTTTATTCTTATGAGTTTTAAATAGTCTCAACTAAAGATTTAATTATTATTTAATTTAATCTCCACCTTTAATGCTTTTTAACTCGCACTAATTCAACCCTAATTTGAATGCATGTCACATCTTTCAATCTCAATTATCGATTAATTATCTTTAATCTGAGTTTGTCATTTGAAAGTCATATTTTCTATAAATTGGCTTAACCTTCATCATTGTTACCTCTCTCGGAATCTTATGAGTTTTGGAAGAAACTTTCTTAATCTTGGATGTTTTGCTATTAACACTATCATGAGGCTATACTTGGACACTTAAGAGAAATCTGAGGGCAAGAATCATACAACGGTGAAATGGAGAAGTGCAATCAAGGTTATTCATGGAATTACATAGATGTTTGGTGAGATCATTCTTGTATTTTTACTTTATATTTCATTCTTCTTTGTTGTTAGCATAGGTTTAGTTTTGTTTATGCTTGTATTGCTTAATCTATGAATTTTTCCTCTGTTACACATACCACACATTTTCACATTCTTCAGTAGATATGATAGAATTTTTTGTGTATGGTGGTATTGCAAAACACTTCTCAATATCTTCCAGCTTGAGGCTACAAATAATATGCCCATCTACTGATATGATTTCTTGTGAAGTTGGATTGTAATTCTTGACATAAGTAATTACAAATTCAATTCTTTGAACCGAGATGGGAATAGAAGTTGTTGCAAGCAACCTAGAATGATCAACATTTTTTACTATGGTGTTTCTTGCACCTTCCAAAGCATGCAAATTGAACACTGGATGTACATGATGCAAGTCAGTTTTGAATGTTCTTAGGAAATCGAGGAGCAATAAAAATTTGGTTCTAATTTTGATTGGAGAGTACTGCATGTTGAAAAAAAGACATTCAAACATTGGTTCTAATATTGACTTTTGACTGTGAACACGCCTATGTTCGAACAAGTTCTACACAAATGTTAAAAATAACTTCGCTGATTTTTCTTCAAAAGAAGGCAGATTTTTTGAAAAAAAGTTGAGATGTGGGTTTTGTAGATAATCTTATTCTAAAGAGACCAAAATCGTCAGATTTTGAACTCACATTATTACAAGTTGGGCAACCAGGAGTGAGAAATTTTTAATAAGGTTCAAGCCCACTAAAGATAGTCGTCGGTTGTTTGCTCAACTTTCAAACTCAAAAATAGAGCTAAATGAACCTATGAGGGAATTTGTGGCAAGGTTTAATTGCTTGGTGACATGTCTTTCTCATACACTCTATCCATCACAATAGATTATGTTGAGCAATTTCATAAATGGTCTTCCATCTGAGATAGCCTTTTCCCTAAGATCGATTAATGAAACAAAATTAACAACTACACAAGAAAATGACATCTAGATTGAGGATAACATGATTACTTCCAGCAAAATGAAGACAAATTCTATCAAACCTCTAGTTCAAAGTTCTGCAGATCCACTGCTACAAAAGGTAGCTAATGAGATGGCTATCATTAGGAGGAAAGTGTGTGCTCAAGGACAACCTACACTTCCTACACCACCACCACCATATCAACCTCAACAATTTTTTCTGGTGCCCATTATGGGGTATGAGGCATAAAACATCAAGAAAGCTTACGCTTTATGGGCATGGGAATGACCATCTGTCGTCCTACTACTCTTGTTCAACAATTAGATCTTTTTGCTCCTATTATCTGGCAAAATCTTACGCAAGTTGAAGGTGAGAAAACATGCATCATCAGTAGCCTAAGAAGTTTCATGTTCAAGAACAAGGAAACACCTTCTCAATGGAGAAACACGACTACTACTCTAGATGAAGAAGAATGAGAAGCTAATCTTGAAGCTAGAAGACCAATCTTACCACCTCCTCCTTGCGAATAGATAATTGAGGCTTACTGATTTTATATAAGGAGGAGAGGCGCTATTGTAGATCCATTCTTTCAAGAAGCAAAAGTTGGAGAAGCATCCAACACAAAACTTGACGAACCTGCGATCTAGCTAGAAGCAATGGGTGACAACAATGGTGACAATAATCGTAACGGAAATAAAAAATATCCACCCCCATTACCTCGTGGTAATAACATTGGACTATTAGCTTTACAAGGACATCATGAGTTACCTAAAGGTTCAAGGAAGCATTTTCCTTGATTTCACGATGATGGGAGTCAACACCAAGTCAGTGTCATTGGTCGATCTATTAATGGGCACCAAAAAACTGTTGGCATTTCAATTCGCACCTCTGGAATGTGGATTAAGAAATAGACAACTATGCACAGTTAAATTGCTCTTCAAATTAGGAGGGGAAGCTCCCTCTTCATTGATTATGCTTAAAAAGAAATATGAAACTAATTTTCAATCTTTTTATCTCAGCTAAGAGCACAAGGTTATAAAACTCTTTGCATCGTAGCTGAGGTTTTCTCTAGTTTCGTAAACTTTCAAATACAACTAGACTTAAATTAATGACACTTCTAATAGCTCAGGTAAATTAAGAGCTTCAAAATTAGAAGTAAACAAGGAATTATTGATAACACAAAACTTAAATAAACTCGCTCTCAGCTAACACCTGAAGACTCATTGTACTTATCAGGTGTAAGCTAAAATAAAGATTAAACAAGCAAATACATAAGATGAAAGTACTAAAAATAATTGAGACAATAGATCGAAGAAAGATAGGCATAATATTTTCTTTCTCAATATTCTCCAATGACAATTATACTTCTGGTACATCAAATTTTAGCAAAGGAGACTTACAATATGTGATCAACCAAAATACATAGACAAAAGTTGAACAAATACTGAATAACAAAGCAGGCAAAATAAGTTTAGCAATTTGTTATCACGACAATGGTTAAAAATTCAATGGGAAAGGCTACCCTTATTTATAGTACAAACAAAGGAGTAGGGAACCCTAAAACCTCCTTGTTTTTAACAACTAGTATTTCCAACATGCAAGCTTTATTTCTAATTCTAAATAAAAGATAACTAACTATGATAGTTTTCAAGAATTCTTGTTGAGTTGCAAATTACACAAAATTGCAAAGTAAAAGATTAAGAAAGCATGACAAAAAAATATGCTAGAATAAATTGTATTCTATATATTAAATGAGAGTGCATGCATTAAAAATATACCAAGAGCCATTACTTTATATAGAGCAAGGCAAAGCATGAGGTAACCCAAGTTCTCACATAAAGCATGGAGTTCAACTAGAGTTAGCCTATGCAATAAAGAAAAAAAATTATTTAAGGATAAAGCTTATCCAATAAAGCAGGATACTTATCTTGAAAGAAGAAGAAGGAGCTTTAAGGAAAAAATCAGAGAGATTCCTTAGTGAGCTTACAATCAAATAAAGCAACAATAGTTATCCACATGAAATTGCTAAGTATCCATAGGAAATAGATTTTATCCATCTAAAGTTGCTAATTTGTGCTAACACCCCCCCTTAAGTCTAACTAAGGAGACAGTAACCTGGATGCATGAAAACATGAATGGGTCCTTGCTACAAGGCCATGTTTGGTACTCAATTCCAAAGAGGAAAGGAGAAACCCAGTGGGAAAAACTCCTAACCAAAACATACAATATTGATATCCATTTCATATCCAATCAATCTTCATCTACACAAAGGATGACAAGTGAAGCCATACAACCCCCTGCATAATGAGATAATCCGCTACAAAGAAGCACTGAAAGCACTCTTGTGGAGTAACACTAGAATCCTTAATCTGACAAGCAAGGAAAGATACTTTGTTTGCTAGAAATCATATCAAAGCCATTGAATGACTTAAGTTGGAATCATGATAAAGCAACAACAGAATTGATGCCAAGGAACACTCGAAAACCCACAAACTGGTACAACTCTGGAATCTATGAAATAACAGTTGATTGAAAAAAAAATATTTGTAATAGAAATGATGTGCAGAGATCAAAAAGAAAATGCAAACCTAATGCATACAAAAAGGAAATAGTGCATGCACAGATGAATGTTCAATTCTGCCTCCATGATTTCCAACCTACAATATAAAATGAATTTTCACTTAAACTAGCCTATGCTTTGATACCATGTGAGAATTTTCAAGAATTCTAGCTAAGTTGCAAATTACACAAAATTGCACAATAAAATATTAAGAAAGCATGACAAAAAATATGCTAGAATAAATTGTATTCTGTATATCAAATGAGAGTGCATGCATTAAAAATATACAAAGAGCCATTTCTTTATATAGAGCAAGGCAAAGCATGAGGTAACCCAAGTTCTCACATAAAGCATGGAGTTCAGCTGGAGTTAGCCTGTGCAATAAAGCAAAATGTTTATTTAAGGATAAAATCTTATCCAATAAAGCAGGAAACTTATCTTGAAAGAAGAAGGAGCTTTAAGGAAAAAATCAACGAGATTCCTTAGTTAGCTTACAATCAAATAAAGCAACAATAGTTATCCATAGTAAATTGCTAAGTATACATAGGAAATAGAATTTATCCATGTGAAGTTGCTAATTTTCACTAACACTAACAGTTAACTAGAATACTAACATCGGTTAACTGATCTAACTACAAGGAAACCTCCAACTGGAGTGATATTTCCAAATAATAGATAAGCATGAATGAGAACAATAAGTTTAACTTGGAAAAGGCATCAATTTAATCGTTGCCTTTACCTAAGTTCTATCTCTAGAAATCTTTGCATGCTCTAATTGGTGGTTCACTCATTAACAACTTTGGATATCATATCCTTTAGAAAGTCGTTAACTTCCTCTTCATCGGGAATACTGGAACTCTTTAGAACAATGTACTATCTTTCCAACATCTCTTCACCATCTGTGATTAGATTTATAAATTCTTTTCTCTTTTCAGCTGCTTCATCAAGTCTTGCTGACATTGCTGCAACATGATTCATCTTGTAGTCAACAAGATCACCATTAAAACTATGATGGACAAGGTTCTAAAACTCGGTCTTTACTTCATCAAGATCAAAGTAAATTCCATCTTCATATTGATATTGACAAGTAATTTTTGACACAAACGTGCTTACGAACTTGAGAGTACTAGCAACCTTTTGCCTATATTCATTCAATTCTACAGATATTGCTTTGTAGGTTTTTACTTTGAAGAGGTGTTATTCTCTCCAAGCAAAAAGATTCTTCTTGTGTTCTTCTATAGTGACTGAATCATAAGCCTTCATCAAGTTGGAAATGACGATCTTGTCTCTTGGCTTCCTTTTCGCTATCTTATGCTTTGACTCCTGAATCCATGAGCGAAGATCATGGGTTTTGTACCTCAATTGGTACATCTTTGCAAGTATAAATCTTCCCTTGGTGATGAATTATTCAACCCAATATCTCAGATGTTTCCCATCTATAACCAACTGACTCAGCTGATGTTGATTTGTAGGTGAATCTATAATTTGTGGAAGCAAAGCAGTGATGTGTAAAGTACCATGAAGTAGATTGGAAATATACTATCACAGTTGTTGATTCTCAAGCTTAAGGGCTGCCTTATCTTGTCCATCCTTGAGCACTCTCTCCTTCAGGTTAATTGTTGCAACCTCAAAGAGGTTCACATAAGCATGTCGAGTACTTCTACCAACATTGGCTTTGACCAATGTGAAGTCATCAACCTCAACCTGATCGGCATTCTTCTCTTCTGGTGATGTAGCAATCTTAATGAAAACCTCATTATCAACATTCTTCTCCACATTAACCTACTTCTTGAGTTTCTTCTCTAGTGTGTCTTGGTAGATGTTATCAAACTCTGCAAAGTCCAAGTGATAAGAAGGCTTTCTCCTCTTCCTGCCTAGGAGGTTCTCAAGCCAAGATGAAGGGTCTCTACTAACTTCTCTGGGAGAATTGGTTCCAGCTCTAGCCACTCTTGATGGATCAATTGGTGTTGAGATGTTGTGAATGGGTGACTCCACATCTGAGTCTACGTGAATAGGAGAAGGTTGCAGTGATGTAGAAAGAATAAGAGATGAAGGCTCTACCTCAACTTATGATACTGCCTCAATTGGAACTTTTGGTGCATTTTTTGATTGTTCTTGTCGATTCTCATTTTTCTTCAAGTTCTTTGTCATTTTGATAACCTTGTTACCTTTAGGAGGATTGCTCATTGCTTTAACTCTTGGTTTCTATCTATAAGAGGAAGGTAGTGATGGATGAACCACTCGCAACTTTGTAACTGGAAAGAATACCTTATGTGTCCTCTTGCTACTCAAGAATAGTCTACTGTTCTTGACAACCTGGCTTGTTCTTTCCTCAATCGAGGTGCTCTCTTTGGCTAACCAATCAATTGATCGAAGTGGCTATTGATCAATATGATCTTTGGAATATGTGGGAAGTAGGACTTCTCCATCATTATTTGAAAAAATCTCCACATCTTTTGATAAGAAATCAATAGTCTGATGAAGAGTAAGTCCACTGTAATCGTGCTTGCGCACTTCAAACTCATCTTCACAATTAACCCAAAAATATTCAATTGTAGGTTTATGTGAATGATTCTTACCAAGACGAGCTACCAAGAGACCCCAAGGGTCATATGAATGACTCTCTTTGAAAACCTTGAGATTAAGCTTTGAAAGTTCATTGCTCATCAACCTAGCATCAGCTATTGATTTACATCTATATATGCTCATCTCACATGGGAAACTAAACATAGGCTTGCATCTATTACATAAAAAGGAGAGAACCTCATGTAATTTCCTTAGGAACTCCATGAACACTACCTTATCCATTGGATATCTAGGTAGCATGACTGGATCACTTGAGAAGCCATATACTCTAATATAGGAGAAAGTAGGAAATTGGATAAACCAATCAACCCAATTTGCCATTGCCAATATGGCATCTACTGAAAACTGTATATGCAACTCATTATCAACATCTCGCACCATATGCATCAAGAAAAGATCATTCACCTACTTGAAATGAAGATCTAACGGTGAAAACTCCAACTCCAACTAATGCTCATACACATGTTGAATGCCTTGAGTTACAATGACATTCAAACCTCTAAAATTTCCTTGAAAGGCCATTAGATATATGAGGTATGATATCATGTGGAATTCATGGGCCTTGAAGAACCCTATCATATGGCAGTGAAGAGTGTCACTGATTAATGTTGGCAACTCATAGTGTTCTCTTTTGTTGACAATCTGGGACATGATGTAGAACATCCAAGGCTGAAACTTGTGTGCTTCTGCTTGACTTGTGACTTGGTTGGGAAAAGTAATCATGGCTGCAAATTCATCCTTGAACTCACCATGTCAAATTTTCTTTGGAAAAGTGTTTTGATTCTCTTTCAGCCACCTTTGTGCAATCCTTTTTTGGCACTAATCCTTTTGTGCATTCCACACCTTTTCACATTCTTCAGCTAATACAATAAATTTATGCACACATGGTGGAATGGAAAAACATCTTAAAATGTCTCCTAACCTAAGGCTACAAATATGTTGGAAGAATGGCTAACTATATAGTTTTTTTCTGTTTTCATTGATGTCACCATGTTATATGAGTAGCAACTGCAAGACTAAGTCTTTGTTTGATCTGATATTCTGGACCGGTATACAGTTTTACATCCTCCAGTATTTTGGTCCACAATCCTCCGCAGTTGATTGTTGCCACTTGCAGTTTTTGGAAATGGTTTATGGATGTTGGAAACATGTACATTCAAAATATCTCATGTGCAGGTGCTCGTATGGTGTATTGGCATTATTCTGGTTGGAATTTTCTATTAAGCCTATCTTTGGTTGACCTCATGAATAATTGGTATTATGGTGAATTAATTTTGTTATGCGAATATATGTGTGACCTATCTTAGGTCTATACTGACATGATGTAGTGTGCTACACGTTTTGACTTATTTTTTAGAAAGATTTTGTAAATGCTTGAAGCCGACAATCACTCTTTTTTTTTGGTTGCATCTAATTAGGCTGACCTAATTGATGCTTATGATTAGGTCATATATATATGTCAGACAATTTTGAAGATTGTGGTATGAGACAAATTGCATTGATGCGAAAGTGAAGAAGTGTGAAAAAGATGAAGTGTGTTAAGTTAGTTTATTGAGCATCACCAAAACTAAATCAACACTTGTTAGGTGCACTCTTACCAGTTCATTCTAGATGTAAAGCCATTTTTGTTTTGTAATCTTTTTGTAGGCAGTGAGCCTCCTTGTGTAAGTAGTGAGCTTTTGTATCAGAATAGTGAGTCCCATTCTAGGTAGTGAGCCTTATATATTCGATTTTGGAATCACTTTATATTGTGAGTTAATCCTCACCATGGTTTTTCCCTTATTGGGTTTTCCACATAAAATCTAGTGTTCATTGTGTTGACATTTCTTTCTGTTATCTACATTTCATGTTCATACTTAATAAAAAAATTGTGAGGTTGTGAAGTTGATATGTGTTTGAGATTTGAATTTGTATTTGGTGACAATTGATTCACCCCCCCTCTTAGTTTTATTGCACCTTTTAACAAATAGTATCAGAGCATTGGTTCCTTGGTGAAAAGCTTAACCACTTGAGGAAAATCGTGAAGGTTGAACAAATGGATGATAAAGAAGAACTTTGGGCTGCACTTGAAGATCTTGATAAGGCTGAAATTGAAAACAAAGATTTGAAAGAAAATATTGATGAGACAAATGAATGTGTCCTGAAATTGAAAGAGCAATTGAAGAAATTCAAAGAAAGACATAGAGAAGTGAGTGAGCAGTAGAAATAAGAGAGCATTGGATTGAAAGTGCTAGTGGAAGAAAAGAAGAGAATTGAAGAGTACTTGAATACAATGGTGCAAAGAAAGACTAATGAATGCACTAAACTTGAACAAGAGGTGGTGAACTTGAAAGTAGAACTGGAGAAAGAAAAACTTTGTGAAAATAATTTCAAATCCAACTCCAACAAGCTTGATGAGTTGATTGTAGGACAAAAACCAAGTAAAGACAAAGGTGGCTTGGTAAATGAAATAGGTGAAAGTTCAAAGGATAATCAAAGGACTCAAGACAAAGGGAAGAAAAAAAGAAATCCGAGAAACTTTACTAGAAGACTGCCTATCAGACATCCAAATGCTCAAAGGTACCTATCTTTCAATGGTCTTTGCTTTTCATGTAACAAATTTGGTCATGGGGCAATTGAGTGCAGAAGCAGGATGAATCAGTTTTTTGGTTCCTTCTCTAGACAATATTTTTCATGCAAGAAAATTGAACATAAAGCTACCGAATGCAAATATTAGGTGAGAATAACTAGTTGGGTGATGAGGAATCAATTTAATGGAGGCATAATGAATCAATATTTTGATGGATATTGCTATGCATGCAACAAGTTTGGACACAAATAAAATCAATGTAGATCAAGGTTTAATGGAGGTTAGACAAATCAAAAAAGTGTAGTCTTCCATAACTACAACAAACCTAGACATATCTCAAGAGTTTGCAGAAGTAAAAAGGGAAAACAATTTGCTTCGGTAGAGAACAACAAGCCAGTGAAGAAAATTGACAAAGATGACATGAAGAAAGAAATGAATAAGATATGGAGGAAGAAAGAAGAAGACCCAAAGACAACATATGTGTTTGTGCCCTAATATGATACAGACAACTTCTCGGGGAATTAGACCTAGCATGGTCTTAGGGGGAGCATTAACAGAAAATTGTTTGAACTCCCTGAGTATATGGCATGCCAGGTGTTGGCACGAGGATATGTTGTGGAGAATGAGTAGATAGAGGTTATGCAAAAGAAACTGGAAGAAAAATTGCATAAATGTTCTTTTTTGGATCAATTTAAGGTTTCTCTTTGTAGAAAAATAAGGTTTTTGTCAGTTTTTTGGAACTTACCACATCTAATGTGAATTAGGGAAAACCAATGATGTATAAAGTAAAATTCATAAGTCATTTTGATCACTTGTGCAATTGAAGAGTTTGAAAAATGACTTGGAGCAACCTTGAAGTGATCTCGAAGCAATTTGGAGCAATTCTGAGGTAATATGAAGGAATCATTATAGATAATTAGGAATAAGATACAAAAGCTTTCAAAATCATCTCTCAGTTTATGAAGGGGAAGAAGAGAAAAGGAAGAAGTTTCGATTGAACAATAAAGAATTCAAGAAAGATAAGCTCGACGATGGACAAGGGATTGTGTGGCAATATTCCACCGAAGTTGAAGGGTGTTGAATTGGAAGAATTTGATCATCAGAAGATGAAGGAAATGGTGCTAGGGTTGAAGACAAATGAATTGCAGAATATAAAAGCCCTAGGTATGGATTTATGGGGAGAATTTCCCTGGTTTTTAGACAAAGAATCTATCTTGTTCTTGTCAAGTTGATTCAAGGACGAAAACATTATTTTGGACAAACCATATCCAATCACAAAGGAGGCAATCAAAGCTATTACTGGTTTATGTAGTGTTGGGGACCTCCCTAGGAAGAAAAGTGTGAAATACATAGATGTGGAGAAACTTATTGGTGTTAACAAAGAACCTCAATCTCTACTAATAAATAATATTGTCTATCCTACTGTAAGGTATGTTGCGTACGACATCTCTTATAAAATCTATTTCAAAAATCGTAGAGATTCTACTTCGACTATTGTTGTATATCTTGCACACATGATGGTGAAGGAAAACAAGCAATTTGATTTGTGTAGCCTTATTATGGAGAATCTAACTGAGAATGTCAGAATATCTTTGATTGAGGGTTATCCTTTCCAGTTTGGGTCTTTTATCATATGTTTGATGTTTTACTTTCTGAGTTCGCTACTAGGAAGAGAGAATGTTAAGTGGGAATCCGACATTCCTATCAGAAAATAAGTTTACAAGTATTTGGAATCAATGAAGGATAATGCAAGTGCTTAAAAAACCTATTTCACATCCTTGAAGGTGAATTTGTGCTTCGGTATGTTAGTGCCTAGTCAGTTTGAAGAGGGATCCTCTTCTGGAAAGAAAGAATTGGAATTTTCCATTAGTGAGTCCCCTTCAGAATCTAAAAGGAGAAAAACTATCACAAAAGATATCATCACTACCCCTGAAGAAGAGAAGAATTTCTTTTTGAATCTGACTCCTTAGATCTAGAGGATATACAGATGATGTTAGATAAAGGTGATATAAAGAAGGTTGGTGAAATGTGGTGTGCTTGCTCTCTGATCAAGAGACTTAAAATTCATGATATGTTGGTTGATTATTTTCTCAAAAAAGGTATTTCAGTTTCAAATGTATCTGACTCTTTACCAGATGATCTAGTAGAAGTTATTGAAGAAAGAACATTGCTAGAAGGACCTAGAGGTCATAAGTTTGAAGCTCTGATTGAGAGATGTACCAAAGCCAAATAAATTTTATCTAAACACATTAATGAGACAAAAGAATGCATCAAGGAAATATTTGACATCTACAGGTATTGTCTCCAGTAGCCTGTAGTTGTTGACAATTGTAGAAGCATAATTGAGACTATTGAATTTGAGGTCAATAGTATTGGAAAGAGTTTAAACTTCTTCAAAGACAAAAATGGAAAACAAAGAATAAGAGTTGGAGAATTGCAAGTGGAATTTCTAATTGCTTAGAGACAAAGAGAAGACTTGGTTAAAACATTCTGGTTGGTTAAACAAATTGTTGAGGTCTAGTTGGATCATCTCTCTGGAATACTCTCTAAATTGTAGAAGATTATGAACGAAAATGCCTGTCTTTGGACCATACATCCTCTTTTACACAATTGTCTATATTGGATGGTATGTGTGAAAGGATGAATTTGACAATGCTTGCTTGGAAGAGGATTCTTCCAACCATAAGAGAAAGGTACAAGAAAATATTTCATGTCAAAAGCATTATTTTCAAATGAAAGTTTGAAATGGGGAGTTGGAATTACTTTGTATATGCAATGTTACCATGTACATACATTTACATCCTACTTTTTGGTCGCCCTTTTCCATTGTTTTCAAAGGGGGAGAGAGTCATGTGAAGAACTGTGAAAGGGAAAGAATACTGGTGATAGGGGGAGAAAATATTGTGGCACATGTTGTCATTAATGACAAAGGGGGATATTGTTGGAAGAATGAAGAAAACTATACAATTTTTGTGTTGTCATTGATGTCACAATTATATATTAGTTGCAACTACAAGACTAAGTCTTTGTTTGATCTAGTATTTTGGACCGGTATCTGAACTGGTATACAATTTTACACCCTCTCGTATTTTGGTTCGCAATCATCTGGGATTGATTGTTGTTGCTTGTGGTTTTTGGAAATGGTTTATGGATGTTGGAAACATTTACGTTCAAAATCTCTCATGCACAGGTGCTCATATGGTGTATCAAAATTATTCTGATTGCAATTTTCTATTAAGCCTATCTCTGGCCAACCTCATGAATAATTGGTGTTATGGTGAATTAATTTTGTTATGCGGATATATATGTGACCTATCTTAGGTCTATGCTGACATGATGTAGTGTGCTACACATTTTGACTTCTTGTTTGGAAAGATTTTGTAAATGCTTGAAGCCAACAGTTAGTCCTTTTTTTTTGGTTGCATCTAATTAGGTCGACCTAATTGATGCTTATGATTAGGTCATATATATATGTTAGACAATTTTGAAGATTTTGGTATGAGATGAATTGCATTGATGCGAAAGAGAAGAAGTGTGAAAAAGATGAAGTGTGTTAAGTCAGTTTATTGAGCATCATCGAAACTAAATAAACACTTGTTAGGTGTACTCTTCTAGTTCATTCTGGTTGTAAAGCTAGTTTTTTTTTTGTAATATTTTTTGTAGGCAATGAGCCTCCTTGTGTAAGTAGTGAGCTATTGTATCCAAACAGTGAGTCCCATTCTGGGCAATAAGCCTTATATATTCATTTTTGGAATCACCCTATATTTTGAGTTAATCCTCACCATGGTTTTTCCCTTATTGGGTTTTCTACGTAAAATCGGGTGTTCATTATGTTGATATTACTTTTTGTTATCTGCATTTCATGTTCATACTTAATAACCAAATTGTGTAGTTGTGAAGTTGATATGTGTTTGAAATTTGAATTTGTATTTGGTGACAACTAATTCCCCCCCCCTCTTAGTTGTCTTGTTCCTTTTAAAAAAATAATACGCCCATCTATTGATTGGATTCATCATGAAGTTGGATTGTAATGCTTGACACAAGCAATCACAAACTCAATGTTCTGTGTTGAGATGGGAAAAGAAGTTGTTGCAAGCAACATGGAATGATCAAGATTCTTGTTTGTAACACTGTCTATGCCTTTCAAAGTATTTAGATCAACCACTGGATGTACTTGATACAAGTCAGTGTCAAATGTCTTCAAGAAATCATGAAGCAAGACCGATTTGGTCCTAATTTCTATTGGAGAGAATTGCATGTCTGAAAACTTGAAGATTGAATATGAACACGACTATGTTCGAACCAATTTTGCATACAAGCTGAAAATAGCTTGCTAATTTTTCTTCAGAAAAAGGTAATTTTTTACAAAAAAATCCAAGGTCTAGGTTTTGTAGACAATGTTGTTCTAAAGAGACCTAGATTGTCAAATTACAAAAAAGTTGATTTTTTCATGAACATGCAAGATCCCCTAAAAATTAGAAAACGTGAAGCAAATTTTTTGACAAAAAAATATGAGGTCTGGGTTTTGTAGACAATCTCATTGTGAAGAGACCCAAATCATCATATTTTGAAAAAATTGAGGATTTCTTGGACATGTGTGAAAAAGTAGATTCTCTTGAAAATTATAAAATTTTCCAATCTTCAAGAGGAGAGAAGAACAAGTAGACCCAGATTGATGAAACTTGAAAATTTTGACCATCTGTTTCTGAAAAGTGATGCCCTAGAAAAATAGAGCCTGAAAAAGTGAGCTTCTATGCTTCCCAATCTCGAATCCACAAAGAATGCTTAAAAATATCTTCGTTTGAGCCTTCAAATCTTGATGAAAAGAAAATGACAGCTCTCTTCTTCTAGATGTCAACCTGTGAAATAATGAAGAATGAATGCCTAAAGCTCTCTTAAATAAAATTTGGAAGCGAAAGGCGGTTTCATTCAAAACCCTAAAATTTAGGAGCCATCATGCAAAAATATCTAACTTTGTTTGCTTCAACTTGAAGAATTCCTAAAAAAATGGGCAGCCAAAGCATGCATATGAGAAGACATTTTAAAAAAAGTTCCTAACTAAAGTTGACTTGGGTGCCTTCCTTGAAATAAGGTGCCCATCTTCACCAGTGTTAGAAAAATTTCCAATATTTTCAACTTTTAAGCTTTTATGCGTCTTCGACATTAGGTACCTCTTGTTCGAGCACCATTTTTGCCAATTAATGAACAACTATGACTAAAGGGATGTCAATCTCACAAGCCTAATCAAATATGAGAAGAATGACACCTCATACCAGCCTCTGATCCTGCATTTGACTGATTTCATGAGAATCAAAACTTGGAAGACAAAGATGTTTTGAAAAAATTTTGAATGAATGAAAAATTTACCAAGGCATGAGAAGAAAAATACCCTCCTTGAATTAAGGCACCTAAGCCTTCCAAACCTAGCCAAAATTTTATGATTTTTAACTTTTCCCTTTGACTTTCTCCATTTCCAGTGCTTTTTGTCTCTATTTGATCTACATTTTCTAGCGTTTGACAAATCCTCTGAGCTCACTAATGACTTTGTTGAAGAGGCTGATAAAATCTGAGAGAAATCTCTTGGAGGTTGCAAACCCTAAATTCTGCTTTTGACTACCTAACACCCTAGGTTCCCCTAGCTGATTGGGGCACCCATCTTCACTAGAGCTAGAAATATTTTGATGATTTTCATTTTTTCCTTTTGAATGAACACTTTTGTTTGATTTGCAATTCCGACCACTCGATAGATCTTGTGAACCGGCTGATGGCATTGAAAAGCCTGAAGAAATATGAGAAGAATGACCAATTTTTAAAACTCTAACAACTACTTTTGATTTCTTGAAATCCTAGGCACCCTTGGCTGATTGGGGCATTTTTCTTCACCAGACTTACCTTTTATTATGAGTTTTTTTAACTTTCTTCACCACGTGTTCACCACCTTTGTTGACTATGTGACCACCTTGTTGACTATGAATGCTCTCATCATTTCACATGCATGATGAACGAAAACCAAAAACATTCTAAGGCATTGAAGCCTAAGCTCCTTCCTTGGCTAGGGGTGCCTAAGGTCTCTAGTGTTAGAATAATTTTCACAAATTTGGCTATTTTTTAGATTCTCCTCCTCCGTTAACCACTTTTCAAGCATCTTTCATCATGGATTGATCTGTGCAGCATTTGAGCTTACATTCTAACACCTGGAAGTTGTCCATCCTCCATTGATGACCTTAGAGGTCTTGATTTTTCTTCTAAAAAGGTGAAATAGACCCACCAGAGAAAAAATGACATTTTGACAATTTTGATTGCACCAACATGATCGTAACGTAAAATCAACCAATCAAAATCAATTTGAACCTAGAATCAACAAACACACCAGAAGTTCCAATTGAGGTAGTATCATAAGTTGAGGTAGAGCCTTCATCTCTTATTCTTCCTCCATCACCATAGCCTTCTCCTATTCACATAGAATCAGATGTGGATTCACCAATTCACAACATCTCAACATCGATTAATCCATCAAGAGTGGCTAGAGCTGGAACAAATTCTCCTAGAGAAGCTAGTAGATACCCTTCATCTTGGCTTGAGAACCTCCTGGGCAGGAAGAGGAGATAGCCTTCTTATCACTTGGACTTTGGAAAGTTTGATAACATCTACCAACATGCACCAGAGAAGAAACTCAAGAAGCAGGTTCACGTGGAGAAGAATGTTGATAATGAGGTTGTCATTGAGATTGCTACACCACTAGACGACAAGAACGCCGATGAGGTTGAGGTTGACGACTTCACATTGGTCAAAACCAATCTTGGTAGAAGCGCCCGACATGCTGATGTGAATCTCTTTGAGGTTGCAGTAGCTAACCTGAAGGAGAGAGTGCTCAAGGATGGAGAACATAAGGTAGCCCTCAAGCCTGAGAATCGACAACTGCGACAGTATATTTCTAGTCTACTTCACGGTACTTCACACATCACTGCTTTGCTTCCACAGATTCTGGAGTCACCTACATATCAACATCAGCTGAGTCAGTTGGTTATATATGGGAAACATTTGAGATATTGGGTAGAAGAATTCATCACTAGAGGCAGATTTATACTTGCAGATATGTACCAATTGAGGTACAATGCCCATGATCTTCGATCAAGGATTCAGGAGTCAAAGCATAACATAGAGGAAAGGAAGCCAATAGACGAGATCGCCATTTTCTACTTGAGGATGGCTTATGATTCAGTCACTATAGAAGAACACAAGAAGAAGTTTTTTTCCTTGGAGAGAACAACACCTCTTCAAAGTAAAAACCTACAAAGGAATATCTATAGAATTGACTGAATATAGACAGAAGGTTGCTAGTACTCTCAAGTTCGTAAGCACGTTTGTGTCACAAATTCCTTATCAATATCGATACGAAGATTGCACTTACTTTGATCTCGATGAAGTACAGACCGAGTTTCAAAACCTTGTCCGTCATAGTTTTAACGGTGATCCTGTTGACTATAAGATGAATCATGGTGCAACAATGTCAACAAGATTTGATGAAGCAACTAAAAAGAAAAGAATTTCTAAATCTAATTGTGGATGGTGAAGAGATGTTGCAAAGATAGTACATTGTTCTAAAGAGTTTTAGTATTCCCAATGAAGAGGCAATTAACAAATTTTTGGAGGATATGATATCCCAAGTTGTCAATAAGTGAACCACCAGTTAGAGCAAGCAAAGATTTCCAGAAATAGAACTTAAGTAAAGAACGATTAACTTGATGCCTTTTCCAAGTTAAACTGATTGTTCTCATTCATGCTTATTGATTATTTGGAAATATCACACCAGTTGGAGCTTTCCTTGTAGTTAGATTATTTAACCGATGTTAGTATTCTAGTTAACTGCTAGTTATCTTTTATTTAGACTTAGAAATAAAGTTTACATGTTAGCAAGCTAGTTAAAAACAAGGAGATTTTAGGGTTCCCTACTCCTTTGTTTGTGTATAAATAAGGGTAGCCTTGCCCATTTTTTTTTAACCGTTGTTGTGATAGCAAATTGTTGAGCTTATTTTTCCTTCTTTGTTATTCATTATTTGTTTATGTATTTTGGTTGATTACATATTGTAAGCCTCCTTTGCAACAATTTGATGTCCCAGAAGTGCAATTGTCATTGGAGAATATTGAGAAAGAAAATCTTATTCCTATCTTGCTTCGATCTACCATCTCAATTATTTCCACTACTTTCATCTTATGTATTTGCTTGTTTAATCTTTATTTCAGCTTACACCTGATAAGTACAATGAGTCTTTAGGTGTTAGTTGGGAGCAAGTCTATTTAAGTTTTGTGTTATGAATCATTCCTTGTTTACTTCTAATTCTGAAGCTCTTAATTTACCTGAGCTATTAGAAGTGTCATTCATTTAAGCCTAGTTGTAGTTGAAAGTTTATGAAACTAGAGAAAACCTCAGCTACGACGCAAAGTGTTTTATAACCTTGTGCTCTCAGATGAGATAAAAAGATTGACAATTAGTTTAGTATTTCTTTTTAAGCATAATCAGCGAAGAGGGAGCTTCCCCTCCTAATTTGAAGAGAATTTTAACTGTGCATACCTGTCTGTTTCTTAATCCACATTCCAGAGGCGTGAATTGAAATGCCAACAGTTTTTTGGTACCCATTAATTGATCGACCAATGACACCGACTTGGTGTTGATTCTTATCATCGTGAAATCGAGGAAAATGCTTCCTTGACCCTTTAGGTAACTCATGATGTTCTTGTAAAGATAAGAGTCCAATTTTATTACCCCAAGGTAATGGGGGTGGATGTCTGTGATTTCCATTACGATTATTGTCATCATTGTTGTCACCCATTGTTTTTGGCTAGATCACAGGTTCTTCTTCAAGTTTTGTGTTGGATGCTTCTCCAACTTCTGCTTCTTGAAAGAATAGATCTGCAATAACGCCTCTCCTCCTTATATAAACCCAGTAAGCCACGATTATCTATTCACAAGAAGGAGGTGGTAAGACTGGTCTTCTGGCTTATAGATCAACTTCTCATTCTTCTTCGTCCAAAGTAGTAGTCGCGTTTCTCCACTAAGGTGGTGTTTCCTTGTTCTTGAACACGAAACTTCTTAGGCTACTAATGATGTATGTTTTCTCGCCTTCTACTTGCGTAAGACTTTGCTGGATAATAAAAGATTTGGTTGTTGAACAAGAGTAGTAGGACAACAGATGGTCATTCTTGTGTCATAAAGCATAAGATTTCTTGATGTTTTATGCCTCGTGCCCCATGATGGGTGTCATAAAACTATTGTTGAGGTTGATATGTTGCTGGTGGTGCAGGCAGTGTAGGCTATCCCTGAGCACACACCTGCCTCTTGATGATAGTCATCTCATTAGCTACGTTTTGTAGCAGTGGATCTGCAGAACTCTGAACTAGAGGCTTGATAGAATTTGTCTTCATTTTGCTAGAAGTAATCATGTTATCCTCAATCTTGATGTCATTTTCTTGTGCAGTTGTTAATTTTGTTTCATTAGTTGATCTTAGGAAAAAGGCTATCTCAGATGGAAGAGCATTTATGAAACTGTTCAACATAATCTATTGTGATGGATTGAGTGTATGAGAAAGACATGAGACCAGGCGGTTAAACCTTGCCACAAATTCCCTCATAGGTTCATTTAGCTCTATCTTTGAGTTTGAAAGTTGAGCAAACAACCGATGACTATCTTCAACAGGCTTGAGCCTTGCTAAAAATTTCTCGCTGCTAGTTGCCCAGCTTGTAATAATGTGAGAAATCCTCAGATTTTTCAAAATCTGACGATTTGGGTTTGTTTAGAATAAGATTATCTACAAAACCTGGACCTCAACTTTTTTTCAAAAAAAATTCCTTCTTCTGAAGAAAAATCAGCAAAGCTATTTTTAGCATTTGTGTAGAACTTGTCCGAACATAGGCGTGTTCACATTTAAAAGTCAAGATTTTGGAAAGGATATGGAGTGTACTTCTATGACAAACACTGATATGTAGTGTACTTGCAAGAATTCAATGCTAGATGATTTGGATTTTACTAGATAAACATTTAGTTACAATTGCACTATTCAGAAAATGTTGATACACAAGAGATGAACCTCGGATGATCAATGAAAACACTTTACATTAGAACAATAGTGACAAACTAAATGATAAAAACAAAGACAAAATCTATTACAATTTTTTTATAACTTTTTAATTAATTTTAATGATGTAATGCATATTCAAATTAAAAATAATGACTTTTCATGATGTAGAATGTCAATACAAAACCTATGACAACCGTCTATTTGACAAACCTTTTAACTTCTACAGAACTTACATAATAAATATAATTTGTTTTCTCCATACATAAAAATGATTTAGAGAGCTGTTAGGATTTGAGTGAAGCAAATTGCTTTAGTTCTTAAACCAAGCGCCAAGGCAAAAAGGGGAAGCGTATCAGTTTGAAGGAAATAGGGCGTTGCGAGAATCGAACTCGCGACCTCTCGCACCCAAAGCGAGAATCATACCACTAGACCAAACGCCCTAAGTGTCCAATGCAGTCGAATTCTATAAAGAAGACTTAATAGAGCTACACAATATTTCCGTCTACTCTAAGGGTACTATAATGTAAAATCCGAGGATAGCTCCAACAGCCCGTCTAGCTCAGTTGGTAGAGCGCAAGGCTCTTAACCTTGTGGTCGTGGGTTCGAGCCCCACGGTGGGCGCGTTTTACGCTTATGTTGTTTCGATTAGCTTTGCTTGTTTTGTTGGCGCACTCGCGCCGAAGCTTTTGCCGTCGTCGATGCATTCATATTATGGCGCACGAGCTTTTCCGGCACGCACCACACACAAAAGAGGGGGAAAATATTTGATTTAATTTTACTCGTTCTTCATAGCTATAAATCTGGAATCGTAGTATTGATAAAGTATAAAATGAACGGCCTTTGGAAAGGTCTGTGCCTCCATAGCATAGTGGTAGTGCGTTCGCTTCGTAAGCGAAAGGTCGCGAGTTCGATCCTCGCTGGGGGCTATAGCTGTTGCTCTTCTGACATAGTGGTGTATTTTCTCCTCATTGCAGGAGTAGCTCTTGTCCTTGTAATTGAAATCCATCGTGTATCGTATTCTTTCTTCAAAAACCTTTCGCTTAATTTAACAAGAAACAATTACTAGAGAACATGGTCGTTATGTAACAGATTCACCCTTTTCTAACTCCATTAATGACCAACGTTAGCTCAAACCTCGTCCTACCCAGGTAACTTTTATGCGTCCATTCTCAACTCCCTAAAAACTATATAAACCCAATGTCAAATTTTTTATACCTACAATGGTCTATACTTGCTAAGGGAATGATGGGGTATACAAGGGAAACAACTACTCATAAAAGTATGCATTTCATTTCAACCTTCAATTACAACATACATTCACAACCATGTAAATGAATCACTACTATGCTTAGAATTACATGTTTATTTTCACGAGGCATATAAATCATGTTTCTCAAATTTAACTAAATTTGAGAATTTTATTACACATATGCCATACACATTCGACTCCAAGGTCAGATAATTCTAAAGAAAATGATGGAGTTCACATTGCATGTGTGGGTGGATTACAAATTTAAATATAAGGACTCAAATGTCCCAAGTTATGCATATCCATAAAATTGCATGAAAATGAAATGCTACAACGCTAAAGGATGGGACTCCCTTTGCACACACTCTTGAGCTTCTCCAAAGGAACTAGTGGTTCCCAAGGTGGTTCAACATCACCCAACCATGTGGAGCCCTTAAACGCACCCCTTCAAACTAGGAGGCAACCGATTGGGTAGTTCAACAACATTCATGGAAAACAAAGTGGTTGAGCATACACATACTAACCACATGCCATAAAAAGAGTTTCCAAGCAAAGCATACGCGGGGGATACATAATCACTAGTCAAGGCATACATAGGCTAATCACATCAATACATGGAATACCAAGCAAGTATATACATGAGAGTTATAACACCACCATCAATGCACACTCATGAGATATCAAACAAGTCATAAAAGATACAATCACATCACAAGAATGGGAATAACACATTAATCAACATATGTATGCTATGTGTACCATCAAAAATTGCATACCCTTACAATTTCGCGTCGCGTTTTGTGCTCACTTTGGTGTCTATTCCCATAACATCTCTCTAAGCTCATTTTAGCCCCTAAATTAACCTTTCTCCTTTTCGAAGTTCTTAGTTATTATTTCTTGTGGTCTCTTTTTATTCATTTTTTATGTCACATTTGTCTTAGCCTTGTATTTTTCTAACCCGTCCCATTATTTTTCAGCCAAAATTGTCTAGACACTAGCGTGATGTGTGGATTCTCGTGTGACACACTATCATCCCGCAATAGTTTCTTAGCCTAAACCCTAATCACAAAATCCACGCAAGACAAATCCATATAGCTTGTTAGCCTCTTCCTCTTTCCTCCTCTCATTTTTGAATCAATCTTGAACACTTTTACACTCATTTGACTTCTTTTTTTCCAACCTTGGCACTTTATAGCTTCCTACAACTCTTGTTTGGCTTGGATTCATCCACGTGAGTACATCAATGCTAAACTTGGATCACTCCATTTGAGCACATCAACCTTCAACAATATTTTTCTAATGATTGGCTCTCCTTGGATTCTTCAAACCCTCACAAGTGATATTATTATTGTTCTCTTTGTTTTGTTTTATTATTCTTTTTGTAACTTATTGTCTTGTTGTGCTTCTAAGCACCTTGGGATTCTCACATCTTTTTTCTCCATTTTAGTTGATAAATATATATTGTCACTATTCTCATTTTCTAGATGCACTTAGAGTAAGAACAAACACACTATTTCATTTTCTCTATTTTAGCTATTGTGAAGGTAGAAATACCAAAGCAAGGGTTCGATCTGAAAGCAAACCTCCAAACAACCTCAACATTTTTTTCATTCTTTACATTTGCAAATTTATTTGGGTGGAGATATCCAACTACTTGGGATCATGGCCGTGATACCTTCCATTTTCTCATTTTTATCAATTTATTTTAATATATTATCTTTTTTGTATTGTTATTATTTTATTCTTGTTACTAGTAATTTGGTCGCATTTTATAGTTTTCTCTTTTTTGTATGTGTAGGTTATATATATATTTTTTTATGAAATGATGCTTCACAATTTTTAGACACGCATAATGACAAGGTATCACACTAGTGTATGTGCAAAGTGTTAGAGTAAAATAATAATTATTTAATTTATTATTACTATTTATGTATTAAGCCACCTTATGTGGCGATGTGTCACTTGAAGAGGTAATTGAATTGTTCAAGGATGTGTGGCATTCCTCATTTGCCACTTGGTGGAACTTTGTTGCCACCTTGAGTTGAGCACTACTACAACGACTCAAACTCATCATCCTATTTGTACATCCTCCTCATTGAGGATTTTACACGCTTCTAATCAAGCATTCACCTTTTGCATTGCATTCTTTTAATTTCATCTTATGTGACTCAGCTTAATACTAACATTCTATGCAGAGATCTTGGTAATTTTGACACAAAGTGCTATTGTCTAGGCCACAACCCTCCAAATTTTAGTAAAAAAAATATTTTCCTTTATTGTTTATTATTTGAAAGTAATTCTAAAGTTTTGTATATCATATTCTATTAATCTCTCTCATGTTTAGCTTAGTTAGAGTTTACATTTTTTAAGTTCTAAATCAGTTCTAAATTTCTAGCTTTACTTTACTAAATTATAACAAAATTTATATCATTTGAAACTAGATAATCCTAGAATGTAGAAGAAGAGAAAAATCATTTGGCTAATACACTTTAGTCGAATAAAAAAGTCCCTTCTGAATTTTGGTGAACTTGACGTTTTATGTACCTCCTCTTTGTTTTTGTGGTTCACCATTTATATTTTGGTGTTCCCAACGTTCCAACCCCATGTCATTCCTCACCAACCCCACATGGAGAAGGGTTACAACTTCTTCAGTGGCTTCATTCTGAGTGGCAGTCACGATGCAAATAGCATCACCAATTGGTCTATTCCATGGGTAGTTGCTGAGCCCAATGATGGCTACATCAACTTTGTGGAGAAACTCAAGCCTAACCAGGCACTCCACTACCTTCATTCCCTAGTCTCGACATCTAGGGGTACGAATGAAAATATACACAAAACGCTCTAGGAGTGTAGTGTTGTGTACATGCACTTGATTCAGGAAGGCTTCCCCCTTCTACCTCACTCTGGACAATGAAGATCTCTCTCAATTGGTTGGATAGTCGCCTAAAGAGAGGACTGCACTCGATCTCCTCAATGACGATGAAGTCATTCATGGACACGCCATCACTCTGAGTGCTTTCCATGTTGGATACTTCAAGATGGTGAAGTGTGGTGGTGCCTGCTGAATTTATAGAAGGTTGGTGAGACATCCAAACTTGTTTTCTTTAAGATTGATCAGATGATAGGTTGGCAATGCAGTCATAATTAACTACTGATATGACCAAGATTTAATTAATGTTTTGAATTGATCTTCTGGTTGGACAACTTGCATGCGTGACCCCATTGCTCCTCTAAGATGGCTATTTAATGTAAGGTTTGTGAAACATGCAAACTATACAAGAATTGACAACCATGGGGCAAAAATAAAGGCAAGAAACATTTGGTTATCACCTAAAGTCATATCATTGGTGATGTAATCATTTCGGCCATTAATTATTCCCATCCATCAATTTTCTTGCACTGATAGTTAAATGACAACAAGGCGTTGCTATGTTTAGCAACTGATTTGTAATCATCAAAGAAAGGAGGGAGACCCCTACATCTAGGTAGAGGACAAGTCAGTGAGGGTCTGCATTCTTGAGGGTGCACTATGTTATAACCAAGAGAGGAAAAAATTATTTTGGTTTTGAGTATATTTCATATTGCAATAACTCACAATATGTGAGTTGCGAGCCTTGAATGTAATGTTTTCGTATTGGTATGTGTACCACGTGCATAATTAGAGTATATTTTTTGTGAGAAATCTTCTTTATTGCATTTAATTCATTTATTGCAATTATGAAGCTTTCCAATTTTCATTACATTGGTCATTCATCATCCTAGTCTGTGCTAGTAGATTAACGATTTTCTCAAGGTTTATTTCGCATTGGTTTCATTTTTATTGGCTAATGTTAGCCACCTTTATTTCTTTCTATTTAAAAGCACATTGATTATTAATCAAATTATATGAGGGAGTTGTACCTCTAAAATTTAGAGGAAAGTCATGTCAATGCAATTGTGACATTTCTAGAGCTATTAGTAGCTTGGCACCAATGCAATACAGGCTATAGAGTTAATGATTCAAGATATATTTCTGAAAGTCCAATTCATTTGCTAATACTTATGTCCCTTGTAATGTTGCTTATTAATATAACCCATGCGACATCCTTTGTTAGTGCATCCCCTTTGACATTAATTATTTTTATTCTCCCTATAGCATTGTTAATATATCAGCCACCCAACATAATGCAACTTGCTAGTCTATGTTCTCTTCACATGTCCTATTATGGTAGTCTATGAGCCACCTAAACATAAAACAACTTGCTAGCTTGTGTGCTTAAATGATTTAACTTTTTTACACCCATGGTCACCTAGCATGACACAACTTGTTAGCCATAATCCATGGGGATATTGTGATTTGCATGATTTATAGCGATAGAGCATTTCAGTGCTTGATTCATTCATCCTTGTTTGTATTGATTTCTTCCCTACATATTTGTATGTATTCTCTTCTTGAAGCTATCAACCACCTCTTTACATTTTTCTCTCAATTTAAGAATTTTTTTTATTTGTTGTTTCCTTTATTTTTTTGCATTTTGGGAGTGATTCAAAGTATTGAGACACCTTTCACATCGAGGTCTCTTTCATTTGGCTAACTAAAAAATTATATTTCTTTGTTTTTTATTTACTTTTCTCCTTTGTATATGTGTTGTTTATGCTTCTAAATATTTATGTAATGTTCTAACATTTTTTTTTACAATTTTTTTAACATGGTTCTCTTGTAGGTTTCTATTTTCTAACCTATTTGTTTTTTAGGTCCTCAATTCAAGGGCATCATTCCTCTGCTTGAAGAGCTTTCAACATCCTCCATAATATCCTTTCTACTTTTTTATTTTTTAGTAGTTTCTCCTTTTAATCTAGCATGCATTTTCATGTAGGTTCATAAGCCCATTAAAGTGGGGGCACACTGTAATATTAAAATTACGTACCCTTGCAATTCCATGCCATGTTTTTATCACTTTAATGTCCAATCCCTTAGCATCTCTCTAAACTCATTTTATCCCCTAAATTAGCCTTTCTCCTACTCAAGGTGCTTGGTTCTTGTTTCCAATGGTCTCTTTTTGTCAAATTTTATGTCACCTTTCGTGTTAGCCTTGCATTTTTCAAGTTTATTATCATTTTTGAGCTAAAATTGTCCTAATAATAACATAATATGTAGACATCCGCATGCCATGCTATTGTCTTGTAATATTTTTTTGTTTGGTGACCATTTTAAAATGTTTTTGTACTTTTCAACTTCCTAGGTTAGTGTAATCTACTCATGACGAATTCAAATGGCTTATCAACCTCTTCCTCTTTCCTCTATAATTTTTGAATCAATATTTCACTTGTATACTCCTTTTCTCTCTTCTTAGAACCCCCACAATTCATAATTTCCTACAACTCTTGTCTAGCTTAGATTCCTCCATGTGAGTACATCAGTGTCAAGCTTTGATTACTTCGTGTAAGGACATCAAATTTCAATAATATTTTTTTATGGTTTACTCTCCTTGGCTTTTTCAAACCATCATAATTGATATTATTCTTGTTCTGTTTGTTTTATTTTATTATTGTTCTTGCAACTTCTTCTCTCATTGTGCCCCTAAGTACCTTGGGATTCTCACATCCTTTTCCTCCATTCTAGTTTATATAATATATTGTAATTATTCTTATTTTCTAGATGCATTTAGAGTAGAATACACAAAATATTTCATTTTCTCCATCCTTGTTGTTGTGGAAGTAGAAATACATTGAAGCAAGGGTTTGACATGAAAGAAAACCCCAAACAACCCAACATTTTTCTTGTTCTTTGCAATTGTAGATTTCCTTGGGTGGATATATCTAGATACTTGGGACCTTAGTGATACATTCCCTTTTTTATTTTATTTCATTATCACTTATATAAAATATTTTCATTAAATTATTTTTTTGTATGGTTATTAAATTATTATTATTATTGGTAATTTTGTTGTATTTTTTGGTTTTCTCATTTTGTAGTTGCAGGTTGTATTCTTCTGGATAGAATAATGTTTTGAATTTTCTATCTATATGGTATGATAGTGTCTTGCACTGACATATACACAAAATGATATCATCTCATCCAATAACTTCCATATTTTAGTAAACAAATATTTTTCTATATTATTCATTACTCTGAAATCAAAATCTACAACTTTATATTCTAGATTTTTGTAAATTGTATTCTATTAATTTTTCTCAAGTTTAGCTTAGTTAGAATTTATATTTATTAAATTCTAAAGTAGTTTTGGATTTTTAAGGTCCACCACTTTGAACTAGAAGGCAATTGATTGGTATTCCAACAACACTCATGCAAAATATTGTGGTTGAACATACACATACTAACCACATCACATAAAAATAATTTTATAGAAAAGAATATATGAAGGATACACAATCACTAATTGATGCATACAATGTTAATCACAACAATACATGTAATGCCAAGCAAGTATACATGAGAGTTATAACAACACCATCAATGCACACACATGAGATATCAATCAAGTCATAAAAGATACAACCACATTATAAGATCGGGAATAACACACTAGCTTCAAGATTTCTGGATAAACTGTGTGCATATTTTTACATCGACGTTTCAGATCATACTCCATGATCCATCATCAGGATGAAAAGCAGAAAGAGAGAGAAGTGAAAGATGAGATAGCAGACTTGGATAGAAATAGGAGAGAGGTGAGAGGGTGGGGAAGCGCATAACCCAAAAAATGCTAATAAGTATAAAAATCTAAAATTAAAAGGAAAAAAAATCCCTACCAAGAACAAAGAAAGAAGTAGAATAAAATGACAAAAAATATAACAATGATAACACTAAATTAAAACAAACAAGAGAATGGAAAACAAAAGAAGAAAATTAATAAATTAGATAAAAAGATAGAAGATAAAAGCAATGACCACCTAAAGGGGAATACAATAAACAAAGACAAAAAACAAAAGAATGAGGAGCAACCAATTAAAAGACAATATCAAAAAATGAAACAAAAAGAATAAATAAATGTGAGAAATAAAGAGAAACAAAACGTAAGATAATTAAATCAAAAAAGAAATAATATAATGAAAATTAATTCAAAGAAAAAAACAAGAGAAATCAATTAAGAAAGATATAAAGGAAGAAGAAAAGATAAATTGAAATAATAAGACACAAAGAGATGAAAACCCCCAATTAAGAAAAATAAATCAATGAATACAAAAGAGAATAAAAAATATATAAGATTATTATCAATTAGAAGATTAAAATATGATAAACTCAAAAGGCAAAATTAAAAGAAAGATGAAATGAGAAAACCAATTAAAAATAAAAACATATATTTGTTAATAAATTAGATAATTATTAATAATAAACATAAATATATTTGATTATTATAAATTGGAAGGTTAATATGTAATAAAATAAAGAGGAAAAAAGAAGGAAAATAAATAAATAAATAAAAAATGGGAAAAAAACTAAATCAAATAAAATCACAAACACTAAATAAGGAGAAAACATGACATAAAAATAATAAAGATCATAAAGATGAATATAGTATACCAAAAAATAACTAGAACAACCAAAACAAAGAAAATTGAACAACTTATTAACGTGAAAAATGAACCTTATTAATGAGAAAAATAAACCTTAAAAAATATATAAAGTAAAACTACAAAAAAGAAAAAAGAAACAAAAGAAGCAAAAAGGAAAGGATAACACACCTCCCAAAATAAAATCAAACCAAAATAAGAGAAGTCAAGCAAGGAAGACAAACTTAAAGAAGATAAAATAATAATAATAAAATTAATAAAAGATAAGAGAAAGAGGGAAAGGAGGAAGAAGAGAGAAGGAGGAGCGCGGCGAGAAGAGGGCCCAAGAGAGGAAGGGGGGCGGGGGGGGGAGGATTAGGAGGGGGAGGGAAACGAGGAGGGAGAGGAAGGGGATCAGGATTGACTAGGAGAGACAACATTGAGATTATTTTAAAGGGGTTTCCAGGAGAAGCTTACAGTCCATCCCCCATCTCAGTTAAGGACTGTGGAAACAAAATGTGATTAATAACACACTAATCAACACATATGCTATGTATAATATTGAGAATTTCATACCCTATAATTTCACACTACATTTTGTGCTCAATTTTGTGTCTATTCACTAAGCATCTCTCTAAGCTCCTTTTAATGCCTACATTAGGATTTTTCTTTCCTTAAGGTGCTTGGTTCTCATTTTTTGTGGTCTCTTTTTGCTAATTTTTATGTCACATTTTTCTTCTAGCCTTGTGTTTTTCTAGTGTCCTATCATTTTAAGCCAAAATTTTCTTGACACTAGCATGATATGTGGACATCCGCATGACACACTATCATCTCGTGATAGTTTCTTATTTAGTGGTGGTTTCTAAGTGTTTTTCCACATGTTAGCTTCCCTAGTAATTGAAATTCACTCAAGACATATTAAAAAATATCATTAGCTTCTTCCTCTTACCTCCTCTCTCATTTTTGAATCAATTTTTCACTTTTATACTCTTTTGGATCTCTTCTTGCAACCTTGGCATTTCAAAACTTCCAAAAACTCTAATTTTTCTTGGATTCCTCCATGTGCACTTTAGCCTTCAAAAATAATTTTCTTTTGATTTTCTCCCCTTGGCTTCTTCAAGCCCTTATGGTGATATTATTATTTTTCTCTTTATTTTGTTTTATTATTGTTATTATAACTTCTTTTATTGTGCCCCCATGTACCCTGGGATTCTCACATCCTTTTCCCCATTCTAGTTTATATAATCTACATTGTCACTATTCTTATTTTATAGATGCACTTAAGTAAGAACACACAATTTTATTTTCTCTATTTTGGTTCTTGTGGAAATAGAAATACCAAAGCAAGGGTTTGACACAAAGGAAAACATCTAAACTACCCCAATATTGTTCTTGTTATTTAGAGTTGTAAATTTATTTAGGTGGAGCTATCCATGTAATTGGGATCTTGGTGACACCTTTCATTTTCTCTTTTATTTCATTAGCATTTTCATCAATTTCTTTCAATAAATTAGTTTTTTGTATTGTTATTATTTTATTCTAGTTACTAGTAATTTTGTTGCATTTTTTGGTTTTCTCCTTTTGTATGTGTAGGTTGTATTCTTTTGGATATAATAATGCTTCAAAATTTCTATCCGTATAGGATGACAACACATTGTGCTAGTGTCTATGCAAAGTGTTATTGTTTGGTCTAGTAACCTCCAAATTTTACTATTTTTTTTCTATATTAATGCAAGAGGATACTGCTACTCACAAACTCACAATGCAATATATCTCTATTGCAAAAAATAACAATCATTCCATACACAAACTCATACAATCATGAAAACCAATAGGGAGAAAATAAATTAATTCAAAACTAAATATTCTTTCATTCTCATAGAAACAATTACAAAATTTTCTCAATCCATCAAGGATTAAAATCTGCTCAACAGGCTCTTCCTGTTGATTCCTTTCATTGCCCCAAAACTCTTCATACCTTTCCTCCAAAATATTTGCACATTTCTCTTGAACTCCATGCTATCCTTTTCTTCTTTTCATCTTAGCTTCTAAAACCCATCACATTCTGTCTACCCATGCTATCTCATTTTTCCAAATCTCTTCAAATGGTTTTTGGATTTGGTGCACCTTGTTTCTAGCTTTCTAGATAATTTTAAAATTCTTGATTTCAATATTGTATGAGAAGGTTATGCCACTTTTTAATAAAACTAGGTTTCATAGTCACAACCCATACAAACTTCCTCTCCCCAAAATGCCAGTCAAACCTCTACCTCCTCCATTTTGGGCATGGGATTCATGCATTCAACCCCTTAATTATTCTCTCTTGACAATTTTCTCAATATTTTCCTAAATTAACATCCATTACCTCATTCTTGCACTTCCACTACCCCCAACACTTGCACCAAGAATATTCCAGCACTAATGGAAAACAACTTCAAATTCTTGGGAGTTACAAATGAATAAAAATCAATTTACATTGGGCATGGGACTTTGGCTCCCAAGTATAAGTTTTAATTTGCAACTTTTGCAATATCATTACAATTTAAATTCAAAGCATATTATTGATTTATGAAAAAGGGTCCCATATGAAAGAGCTGAAAATGAGAGAGGGCAAAAGTAGTATGCCTACAAAACCAACAACACACCAAAAACCAAGAAAATAAAACAAATCTATTTTTTGGGTGTGTAGGATTGCTTGGTACCCCTAGATGCTCCTGCATTAGGCACTCGAGATAAGTGAAATGTTCCATGAGTTGAAAAATCATGAACATTTGAAGACCATATGTTTGCTTTGGATCCATCATTCTTCCTTATTCTTCTAAAATTTCCTCTTTCTCTTCTTCCAACATCTTGCTAGAACGATCACCATCCTCCTCCAAAGAATCCTTGCTTTCCTCTTCTCCTCTTTCATGGGTTTTGTCCCATCACAAACTAACCACCTCCACCAAATCTCACCAGTGGCATCCTTTATAGCTTCTACATATAAGTATGCTACATCCACACACCAATCTGCAACTACATAATCCCTCTTTCTATCTTCTTGCACTAATTCTTTATGCAAATTCACATCAACTATTTCATCACACAATGTAGAAAAATTAAAATTTACCTCTTCATCAATCTGATGTTTCATGTCCACCAACATGTCTTCATTATACTCTTCCTCTACTATTGTAACTTCTACCTCATCATCATCTACTACAATTTCTCTATGTTCTTTATCCTCTGTATCCATTTTTGTCTCTTCAAGTTTTAAATCTCCTCTTAACCACCTATCTATTATTTCCATCTCCTTTATCAATAGGATATTCTCTTCATTTTTCCAAGTTATTCATCAAATTTTGGTCGTTTAGCATCCAAATATCCTTCTTCATTATCACTATCTATTGTAGCCTTGTTGTGCTCTTCAACCTCTACCACCATCTCATGCTTGTTCTCCTCTCTGTCTTCCAAAAGACATGCTTTTGTTACTGCAATCTCACTATCTTTTCCATCCTTTATAGGGGTCACTCTCACTTCTTTTTCCTTCTCTCTTTGGTTGCAACACTCATTTTCTCTACTCTTCTTCTCACTATCCTCAAAGCATACTTCTGCAATATTCTCTCCCTCATGTTCACCTACATACACAACTATGAAATTTTTTCTATCTTTATTCTTTGACATTTTGTCAAAAAATTGCTACACACTCTCAATATTCAACCTCTCAGGTATAAACTGCCTCACACTCAACGATCTGTCTACACACAAATCACACACACATCACCACAAGGTCCTCATGCAAACTACCTCACATTGGTGCTTTTTCCTGTACACTTAGGAACTCCCACTTTGATACCACTAATGCAAGAGGATACTATTACTCACAAACTCACAATGCAATATATGTCTATTACAACAAATAACAATCATTCCATACACAAACTCATACAATCATGAAAACCAACAGGGAAAAAAACATTAATTCAAAACTAAATCTTCTTTCATTATCATAGAAACAATTACAAAATTTTCTCAATCCATCAAGGATTCAACTATGCTCAACAAGCTCTTCTTGTAGCTTCCTTTTGCTGCCCCAAAACTCTTCATACCATTCCTCCAAAATCTCTGCACATTTCTCTTGAACTCCATGCTGTCCTTTTCTTATTTTCATCTCAACTTATAAAACCCTCCACATTTAGTCTACCCATGCTCCCTCATTTTTTTGAATCTCCTCAAACGGTTTCAAGGTTTGGTGCAACGCGTTTCCAGATTTTCAATTCATTTTGAAATTCTTGATTTTGATCTCATATGAGAAATTTATGCCATTTTTACTGAAACTAGGTCTCATAGTCACAACCCAAACAAACTTCCTCTCCCCAAAATGCTAGTCAAACCTCTACCCCCTCCATTCTAGGCATGGGATTCATGCATTCAACCCCTTAATTATTCTTTCTTGACAATTTTCTCAATATTTTCCAAAATTGACATCCATTACCTCATTCTTGCACCTCAACTACCTCCAAAACTTGCACCAATAAGATTCCAACACTAATGGCAAACAAATTCAAATTCTTGGGAGTTACAAATGAATAAAAATCAATTTACATTGGGCATGGGAATTTGTCTCCCAAGTATAATTTTTAATTTGCAACATTTGTAATATCATTACAATTTAAATTCAAAGCATATTATTGATTTATTAAAAGGGATCCCATATGAAATAGTTGAAAATGAGAGAGGGCAAAAGTAACATGCCTGCAAAACCAACAACACACCAAAAATCAAGAAAATATAACAAATTTATTTTCTGGGTGTGCAGGATTGCTTGGTACCCCTGGATGCTCCTGCATCATATATTATTTATTATTATGAATTCAATCTATTTATAAATTTATATTCTAGAGTTTTGTAAACCATATTCTATTAATTTATCGCATTCTTAGTGTTCATAGCTTGTTCATAGGACTTGATAAACTTGTTCTCAAACTTTTTCCTAATTCAAGTGCCAACAATTTTATGTCTATGAGTGTCTATATCTATTATATATATATATGTATATATATATTTAAACATGTTTATTTTGATCATTTTAAGTCGTACCTTCTATATTGAGCTGTACAAAAATTACGAGTCTAGAAGAACTAATGAAAGGGAATAACTTTCTTGTTTTTCTTTTTTTACAAAAATAACCCAGGCCAAGCACTTGAACACATATAGGCTCTTCATTTGCTAAACAAGAAAACCATAAGGACCCTAAAAACTATATAAACTAAATGTCAAGTTTTTCACATCCACATTGGTCTACACTTGCTAAGGGAATGATGGGGAATGCAAGGGAACCAATTACTCATAAAATTAAACATTTCAATATCCAATTACAACATACATTCACAACCAAGTAAATGAATCACTACTATGCTATTACATGTTTATTTACACAAGGAATATAAATCATGCTTCCAAATCATGTTTTCTAAATTTAACCAAAACTAAGAACTTTATTGCACACGCCATACACATTCTACTCCAAGGTTAAATAATTCTAAAATAAATGATAGAGTTTACACTAAATAAGTGCGTGGATTTAAAAATTTACATATAAGGACTAAAATACCTTGAACTATACACATCCATAAAATTGCATGAAAATAAAATGATACAACACTAAAGGATGAGATTCCCTTTACACATACTCTTGAGCTCCTCCAAAGGAAGTAGTGGTTACCAAGGTGGTCCAACATCGCCCAACCATGTGGAACCCTTAGGCCCACCCCTTTGAACTAGGAGGCAATTGATTGGTAGTCCAACAACACTTATGCAAAACAAGGTTGTTAAACATACACATACTAGCCACATCTCATGAAAAGAGTTTCCAAGAAAAGCATACATAAGGTATACACAATCAATAACCAATGCATACACATGCTAATCACATAAATACATAAAATACCTAACAAGTATACATGAGTGCTTTAACAACACCATTAATGCGCACACATGCGTTATCAAACAAGTCATAAAAGATACAACCATATTACAAGATTAGAAAGAACACACTAACCAAAATATGTGCTATTGAATCATATGCATACATTGGATTCATATTCCAACATACAAAGGAGGAGAGGATTATCATAAGATCTAGTGATGGAGTTCCATCATGAGTATATAGAACCACATGCAATATGAGGAGTATACCATCTCATTAAGGTCCTTAAAAACAATGATAGACTAACCCAATGTCCTTAATTCTTCCATGTATCCTCTTGGACATATGAATTTTTTTAATGTTTTAATTATGTATTTCTATTTAGTTTAATTTAATTACTTATCTTAAACTATCATTTACTCATCATAACTTACCATACAAGTAGATAGGATACTCCATCCTAACCTAGATCCCTCACATCCTATAGTCATATAACCAAATACACCAAAAATGTATGGCATGAAAATTGAGGTTTGATCTTGATACACATAGGTCCGAATGATTCCCCATCCCATTTCCATAATAGATTCTAATTCTTACAAAATACACATGCAAATGACTAAAAAAATTACATTTTAAATTTTCAAGACACTCATTCTTTTCTAAAAATCCTAAATTTCAATGACAAATTTCTAAATTATCAAACTTGATTTTTTTTATTTTTCAAGAATACCCTCTTGAAGCTAATAGTCTCAAACACAATTTTTTTTGAATAAAGTAATAGTTTTTCAAAACTTTCATTATAGCTTTAGTGTAAAACAAATAAAATTCAAAATAAAAAAATTGGGATTGTTTGGTTGGTTGAAATCAACTTAAAAATTTACCAATACAATATTTTCCTACAAAATGAAATTCCATATGCATCCAAATAAGTTGGGCATGGAGAACTCATGGAGAATTTTCAATTAAAAGGCATAAAGATTAAACCATTACATTCACTCTAATACACAACAGGAATGGAGAGAGTTTTTTTGGAGATGATCCAATTTAGAACCCAAACATGTTGGTGTGAACAAGGTATATTACCTAACTAGTTTCACATTAGGAACTATTCATACCTAGTTACTTAAGTTTACTTAGGCTAGTTACTTTATAATTCTCATATTATATGATTAAAAAATTGTCACGATATTAGTTTGTCCTAGGGTTTTATCCTCACCTATATAGTGAGGTCATATTATTGTTTTGTAATCAATTCTATATTATATATTCATTGTTTTTTGATAATATAGCAATCATTTTTGTTGCATATCTCTTATGGAAGTTATTTGGTCTTGATGGTTAAATTAATTTGTTTTTTTGAGTTCTTCCATTTCTCCAACATGATATCAAAGTTGTGTTAGGCATGGTGTTGGGGGTTCAAAACCCTTTACCAACCATTTTTTAACAATATTTTTTATTTAAAAAAATAAAATATATTACCTACCATACAACCCGCCATTTGGGGGGATTTTACAACAATTTAAAAATTTGTTAGTGGTTTTAATACTTTTTTATATGAATAGGTATTTATATTATCATTTATAAAATAATATTACACATATTCTCAAAAAAAGGTGGGTGGAAAAATTCACACCCCTAAAGTCCATATGGGGCTAAAGCTCAAAGCATAAAAACATAAACAAGGTTGCTAGGTGGTGAGAGTAGTAGTAGAGGGGGGGGGGATTTTAGTCATCTTGTTTTCCCCAAATGTTAGTGTGGTCTGAAGTGTCCATGGGAGGCTCTCACCCATCATTATATTTATCTTTATCTTAATCTTATGTAGCATGGGTAGTAGAAATTACAAGAGCCAACTAAGGGAACTTGTTGGAATAAAACCAACTAGAAGTACCATTAGTAGTTCACTCAAAAGTTCCTCCCATAGGTGGTAGAGAGATGGTGCACCAAAGAGTAGGTTGCTTCCAATGCTATTAACCACAATTATTTCTCATATCTAGGGGAGAAGCTTGGGAGAGAGTCTCCCAATTATCTTGGCTAGAGAGGCTACCTTCATGATGACACCCACAAGAAGGCAAGTAGCCCATAGAGAAAGATTGAGATGTGGGAACTTTAATAATTGCACAAGGGGCATTGCCCCAATGGTCAAGAAGCACTTTTAAGTGAACCTTCTCAAATGTAATTTTTTTAGCTTACACTTGAATTTGTAGTAACACATGGGAACAAATTATTTCTTTAATATAAAGAAAAAAATGACATTAAACATAGTAATTGGAAAAATAGCCAAGTTTATATCTTTCCATATGCTAAAGAGAATCTCCACCTTGAAATCGTGCCAAATTTGGTTAAATTTGTAAGGGATGTGAGGAAAAATCCCTAAAAGAACCATATGCCATGAAAAATATTTTGGTCTAAAGGGCTTGAAAAAATCATGAATCTAGGTCCAAACATTTTGAGCTCTAGGAAAAATTAGAAAAAAAGTGATTGAGATACTTTGATTACCCAAAAAATAGGAAATGTGAGTTGATGAATCCCAAATGGGATAACAAGTGTGAAGGCCAATGAGAAGGCCTTGGAAAATAATACATTAGAAAAATTGGGCCAATTTGGGTTCCAAAATTATTGACCAAATAATGTGGAATTTGTATTTCCAAATAGATATTGGTGACTATAAGTTTCGAAGTTGATTCAAAGTGGGAATTATTGGTTATTCCAACTGATTGTCTAATCTTCTCTAAAGGTTAGCCATATATTATAATCAAGAATATAAAATCAGTGGCCAATGAACAAAGAACTCACCACAATGATAAATTCTCTCTATACTTTAGGCTCTACAAGACCTAGGGGGTCACTCTTAATGACACTAAACATGAATATTAACTACAACTATATCATAGTTCCTAAAAAATTCTTCATATAGATAGAAAATGATTCATAATGTACAAGAATAAACAACACATTCCTTGTTACCTTTGAAACCCCAAATTGAAGTATAAAATAATTAAAATAAATTATAGTAAATAGCTTTTGGTTTGAATTTAGAAGTTGTTTATGAGAATGGGAGAAGCACATAACTAGATGCCTATCATTGGCTACGAAGTCCTATGTAATACATTTTTCATAAAAAAATTCAAGCATATTTTGATGATCACCTAGAATTTATCACATTATGATAAAATGACCCACAATAGCCTATAATGACATCATTTTTAATAATCTACTTGAAAATATGACATTTTCATTTCTTCCAGGAAAGCATTTACACCACTCCTTGAATAGTTAGAAAACCATGAAACAAATTTAGAACAAATGTGAATGAATACTTCAACAATCCTTGATTATTTTAGTCAAAGAATATTGCATTTCAAGGTTGGAGATGATGCCCATTTGCAATATGATATTCATATGTTCCCTATTCAAAATACATACATTTTAGTCATGAAATGACTTGCATACATGGAAGTTCACCTATGACATTTACACATTCACTCCTATGCCCTATTTTTTTTTCCAAAACCTCAAAACTTGCACAAATTAAAGAGAGATTACATTTTAAGAAGAGGGAGATACTTGTATTGAAGAGACATTTGACACTTGACATAAGTTGAATCCTCAGATTTGCAACTAAATGGCATCTGCAATATGTCATTTCACTTTATATTTCCCTCTCTCTACTATCTATTTGCAACTAAAATTAGTTTTCTCATTATGTTTATTTGCATTCTCATGCAAAACTTTTACCTGCCTATAAAAACAATTTTCCCAGTCACATTTCACTTGCAAGTGAAATTTTTAACCCTAAAAATTTTACCCACATACTAACATTTAAAATAATGCAATTTAACTTGAGATTTCAACTAGCATTTTATTTGTTAAACCCTAAAAATCCTCTCTGAAGTTAGTTTGACATTTTGTCAAAAAAAATTCTAGTAACCTCTCTACCTTGGTTTGCAACTAACTCATCTTCTTTATCAATGCTAAAATCATGTCATAAAAAAATGCCCTGATTTCAAGGACTCTCATATGAACTTACAAATGTAAATGCTTCTCAACCCCCTTCTTCTGCTTTCCCAGATCTGCATACTCTTTCCAAACTCCTTTGAGTTAGATTTGCTTTAAAAAATTAGTAAACTCTTTGAGATTCTATGCAACAATATTAAATTTAACATACTTTTGAAATAAAATAAAATGTCAAGCTCCAAGAATAAAGCCAAATGACTTATTTGACTATAGAAATCATCCATGTAAAAGACCTTATCATTGGTCAACTAAGTTCTTACCTTTTCATTGGATGGGATAGCAATTTTTAAAATCTTTCTTCCTTTCTCTGCTTGCATTCTTGATGAGATTGGAAAATTACTAGGAAAATGTCATTTTGATTGATCAATTGGAAAACCATGTACAAGTTGTTTTTGACATAATTGAGTTATTTATGAGCTTATGTTCACTTAAATAATATTCAAAGCAATAATAAAAAGGTTTCCAAGGCATTTTGTTTGCTTCAAGAAGAATTTCAAACAAGAAAATGACCACACTCAGCTTGCAAATAGTTTTAAAAACTGCCCCAAGCCATAAAAAAGTGATTGAACTCCACATCATATTGATTTATGGTTTTGGCACCATACAAGAACAAAAAAATAACAAAAATATTGATCTTGAAATCCACTAAAATCATGGCAAACAACCCCCAAAAATGGTGCTGCAATAAAAGAAAGAAAACAACAGACTTAAACTTTGACATGCACATGAGAAGGTAGTCTTTTTTCAGCCTTTCACATCCACTTCAATGCCAAGTCAGCAAGACATTAACCAATGATATTCATATCACAAGGGAAAAGGTTAGTGCAAGTTTTTTTTTAACATCCATCACACAAAAATGACAATGTACCTCAAATCCATGTGGGAAAATTGCTAAATCATTACTACTCTGGTCAAAGACACCTCAAAAAAGATATAATAATAGTGCCACTTTTGGAGTCTATCATGGTTAAGTATGTGAGGGTATGAAGCAATTTTTGGTGCCACCTCTAACCCAGTCAAAAAATTCCTAAACCAATGAAAATCATGTCACCCAATTTAGGCCCAACACAATTTTTTTTCCTCTTTCAACACAAATCAATGACAATGTGCTTTTATACCACATGTATTGGTTGCTACATATAGAAACCTATCTCAACAAATGCATGAAGATCACTTAAACAATGAAAATTGCACATGAAGAATCGCTTTGAAGTGCCAAATTCTCCACTGAATGAAATAGCTTCTTGATGATAACATTAATGTTAAATAATTAACTTCATTTTTTATGTAACATGAGATGACATTATTAATTCAAAGAATGGCCTTGGTAAGGGACATATAAAGTTTTTGAAACTATTTTTTCTCTTTTCCTAAAAAAAAAATCATTAAAAAAATGTTTCAAACATTTGTACTCTTGAAAATCATGAAATCAATAATTGAATTTCTTTGTAGGCCAAATGATGATATCAATGCCATAGGTGCATACAATTTGCAAGAGCCATAAAAATTTGTAGAGGGTCATTATTAATTGCATAGATCCACTTTATTTCATTTTGACATGCTCAAAAATCAATTTCTAGGGGTTCCTTTGTAAACTAGACCTTCCAATAGGTAGTTTAATAAAAATTTGGTTCACACCCCAAAACTTCTCCAAAAACCACAAAAATAGAGCTAAAAGCTATTGATGACAAATGAACAATTGGCTTGTTTCTGAAATAGAGAAATTTGAAACTTTTAATGAGACCTTATGGACATGCTCAAAAACATTGACACATTAAAATTGCTATCAAAACACATTTGAGAGCCATGAAATTGGGTATGCACACTCTTGGTGAACTATCAAAACATTCTACCAACTAGATTTTCATGACAAGCCACATATCTCAAAATTTTAATGTTGGAAGATTTAGGCCAACTAGTTGCCATATTGACTAGAAATAATGCTCTATTTCCAACTCAAGGATGGTTATGCACTGGAAATTCATTAAATTATAGGTGTCAACAAGAACCATGGGAAAGTGAGGAGAGAGCCAATTATATCCTTTATGTGGTTTGTAATTATGAAAATTGGCATTTGGACTCCACTTCCAATATTTCCACTAAGGTTTGTAGGAATTGATACTAAGTTTGTGAATTATATGAGTTGGAATGGTCCCCATAATTGTATCAAAACTTGCATGATCTTTATTAGAAAGGTGAAACTTGAATTTAGCTTCATTCCATGACAAAAGACTTGTGGAAGCTTTGGATAAAAGGTCTTGTATAGTTATAAGTCCTTTTTTATGAAATCTCAAGGGACAAACCTAAGGCAACCTTGCCAAAGGGAAATAATGACCTTGAAAAATTGGGGACCACTAGATATTTTTTTGATTAATAGAAATACCATTATAAAATATAAAACCATTTCAAAGAAGCCAAAGTTTCATGGATTCCCAAGTTCTCTAGATAATTTTTATCACAAAATTCCCTTGGATATGTATATAATTTTTCATGATAAGAAGGGTTTGAAGTCTATTCCCCTTCCAAGTGGGTCTTCTAGTAGGATGACCATAAGAGGTGTAATGTCACACTAGGAATTTCTAGGCTTTGTCCCCTTAAAGGTTACAAATGTTCTATTTGGTGCAAAGAGCCAAATCCTAGAACTAGGTGGACAATATCCCTAATTCTCTAGAATCCCAAAGGAGGCAAAATAATTCTCAAGCCACCCTATGAAACCCATTATCATTTTTGGAAGAATCCTGTCCGTCCTCATACTTTGATGATTTTGACCATGACTTACTTTGATGCTATTTTGACCATGACTTATTTTGATAATGTTTGACCATGACTTTATGGGATTTAATATACGAATTATGATACGTGTTAGAGCAATATAATATACTACAATGCTTTGATGTATGGGAATGTAGAAAAAAATAATTGTTTTCTTTCAAGAATTATGAGTGCATTTATATAAAATAGGAATGTTGATTAATTATTGTTTAAATTTATGTTTCTACAATGGTTACTAATACACTTTCGTTTTTGCACGCCTGAGTGCATTTGAGTTGCAGGTGATCGAAGGCCAAGGTGATCGAAGGCCAAGAGTGTGATTGAGGAAAAGAAGGTTAGCTTCCCGACAGGGTAAAAGAGGAGAAGCTCTCGATTACGCACACACCACTTAAATCATGTAGCTGCATTAGGTCATGTCTGTTTTTCAATGTGATTGCATGAAATTGATTAGCATAGCAAATTTAAAATATGGTTTAATTAACCTTAGAAATTGTGGAAATAATATGGCTTATTCTATTTTAATTAATCCCCATTTATATTTGAGCAACAAAAAGGAAAAATCTGTTTTAAAAGAAATATAATTAAAAATAAAACAAAACAAATAATGGAATAGAATATTGTGTTTGCATAAAATGAAATTATAGGTTTGCATAAAAGGGGATATATTTCTGTTTTGTATATGGTTAATTTCCCAAAAATAATGAGGAATGAACAGCCCGAGAGAACATTGGGCTCTGGAAATTCTATCTTAAAACCAACAATGCAGTTGGCATGTGGCAATCCTTAGAATTTGCATGAGAATTTTATCTGTCATCTGGAAATTTTATGCATGATCCTCGAAAAGAGGAAGAGAGCTTTAAGAGAGAAAAGAGGACTTCGATTCAGGGATATCCGAGAGCTCTGGAACAGAGGCGAAGAAGGTATTGCTGGGCATCTGCACTGGAAGCAAAATTTGCCAGGTTCTTTTCATGCTTTGCCTTCTTTTAATTTAAAATTGCAGTAAGGAAATGGAAGGAATGAAATGCTTTATTCCATGATATGAGTACAAACAACTGAGAAATCTTTCCAATTTCGTTTTTGAATCTGGGTAATAGCTTACTTCTCTTTGTGCAATATAGAATACACATTCTTTTCTTCAGAATTAGGGTTTCATTCTGTTGCAAAATCTGCAATTTGTTAAACTGCTCTAAAGTATAATGGGAAATATATATGCATATAATGTCTGCATAAAAACTCTGTCATCTGAATAAATTCAAAATGCCTTTGAGATAAAATTCGAATGCAGATATACTGGGCGAAATGTTTTCTTTATTTTGAGTTTTGAAACTGTTAACCATAGGAATGAGGAAGGGATTTAATCCCTTGTCCTCCCCATGGGAAGGACGCGACACTGTGGGAGGCTCGCGCCTTCCACAGGCCGCGGCCTGTGGAGGAGGCGCGAGCCCCTCACAGCCCGCCCCCTCCCCATGGGAGGGGCAAGGGCTTTCCTGCGCCCTTATAATGCTCAACGCCAGTAAGAGAACCCTGAAAAAAATGTCTTATTCTGTGTACACGGCCAGTGAATTTTTGAACAGACTTAAAAACCAGAATTTCTTTCTTCAAAACTACACGCAGCTGTATATGAATTTTTACACACACACACACACACACATATATATATATATATGTATACATATACACTTAGCTGTATATACATACATATATATATATATATATATATATATATAAATATCCATGCATATATGTGCCAAAATGCAAGTTGAAACAGGAAAACCATTTCCAGAAAGTAGTATGAACTCTGTATCTCTGAAATGTTAAACCTGGAACAAGAACATAAATGTCTCTGAGAAAACCATGTAAACTGGAAATCATCTTGATTACTTTGACATATACTTACATACAGAAATACAATCCTGAGTAAAGGAATACAACATAAAATTTGAATGCAAGATTATCTTTCAAACCTCTGAATTTCTGAATAAATTGCACTGTTTCAGTATATTATTAATACTCTGAAACCTGTATTGAAATTGGGAATTACACTATCAGTCAGCCTGAACTCGGAAGGAATAGAAGTACACACTGAAATCAGAAAACACTGTTCCATTCAAACAAATTGATTAAATCTTTCTTTCTAATAGTGCACTGAAAAGTATTAAGACATACATGTTCTTCTTTAAAAACAGAGCCTTTATCCAAATCAGAAAAGGATTACTTACAAAAAGAGTAAACGAAATTTACTACTGAATTTACAATTTTTCTTTCAAAGGATGTTCTGAAATTCACATTTGAAATTCTTTTAGAATTAATTGAATGATTGAAACATGAACGAAAATGCAAAACTTTCTGCTTTGGTATTTATTCATACTTTACTGTGGTAACTTCCGGGACAGGGTGCCGAAGGTGGACCAACAGAGACGGTAGTATTACCTTTTCTAAACTACCATTTACTTGTATTATTTATGCTTGGCCAAGCACTTGTACCATTGAAATAGATGGGTTTGTTTTAAAAGCCTAGAAACATATATGTATTTGAGTCTCTACCACCTCCTGTTGCAAGAAATGTGTTTATTTCTCATGTTAGAAATGCATATAGGCATCAGGCACGCATCGAGAGTTCCCTCCTGTTTTACTGTTTCGGGTTGCTAGGCTCCTTTATGCAGGGCCGGGGATTCCTTCGAGTTAGGAAGGGACCCGGGGAAGTCATGGACTTCGTGGTTGGGCGGAAAAGGCGCCTGAATCACATTCTTGGCCCCAGCTCGCAAGAAGACCGAAGGTGTCACGGCGGTTGGTGGTTCCAAGTTTTATTTGCTATTGATGTACTTGTGTATTATTCAGGATTGGCTTGTGAAGCCCATTGTAAATGTATATGTATTTGACATTCTTTGTTGAAACTTTGAAATAGAAGTATGATTTGAAAGTATCTAATGTAACATTGATTTGAGAAGTTAAAGTTTTATAACTTAGCATAGAAAAGATGTTTCTATTAGAATTGTTGATTCTCCCAAGTGAGGTTGAATATATGTATATGAGAAAGTTATTGAAATACTTATGTTTTGTATAATCTTGATACATTACATTGATATTATTATTATACATGAAATGCAATTTAAATTCTCTTTTATTAAGCTCATTTGGAAGTGTTATGAACAATGTTGACTACTTGGAAACCTTTTATAATGATTTGAATAAATTGAAAATACTCTTAATTTCTCTTTAATACTGATTTAAACGGATTGAAAACACTCTTGTTTTCGGCTTCTATTAGAAGCAAAGTCATGAAGAAATTATTCTCAACCTCATGTAGGAAGCCTTAGAAGGAACCCAATATAAAATAATATTAAGTTACACACGAGTGGCTACAAGAGTATTAGAGTAAACATAAAATTTCCTTAATAGATAGGAGTTTTTTGACCCAGTAAGTCAACTTATTTTAAAGTTTGGTGAGAACAACTTGCCACAAAGGGTGCATAAAGCCAAAGGAATACCTATAAATCTAAAAAATTCTTCATCAAAAATACATAAATACAACCATAGGAGTAGAGCCAAGAAGGTGTAGGGATGAAGGATTGTTTGTAACTCTAAGCCTTATTTTAGTGAATGATAGATCTAGAGGATTTACAAAAAAAATCTAAGTATTTATTGGCCTATTTGATTTTTTTCTCCTTTTCTAGGATAGTGAGAAAAATAATCATTTGCAAAGTGACCAATAACAAGGTAAGTTGAGGAATTGGGTAGATATATACCTTTAACTAGCCTTTGAGACATTAGTGAGCAAGAATATTTAACAAATCCTTTAGTGGAAATCACACCAAGAGCTCAAGACAAAGGATAGCCTTATCAAATGGAATTGAGCATTTTACCATTGATGGTAGAGAAGTGATGCAAATGCGAGGCATCTACAGAAAGATCATGGTGATTTATTGAAGGAATTGAGGCTAGAGTCCATAACATAAAGCTAGATAAAGGGCCATTCAAGGGGTAAGTGCATGGATATGTGTGATACAATTTTTGGCTCTTAAGATGCCACTTTTTCTTTTTCTTTTTACGAAATCAGCAAAATATGATTTGCATGAAAATGAAGATAGTTAAACTCAAAATTTCAAAGATGCAACAAGAACAAAAGTTGAAATGCTCTCAGTCCTAGTTTCTAAATACTATTTTTAAAAATTAATGAATTAAGGATCTCAAAGGGGGCAAGAATAGGTCCTTTTTTTATAAAAAAAACAACATAGCACCCAAGGGTTCCCCCCTTTTTGATTATCTTTTTTTTAGAATTTAAAAAATCCCAATGCCAAGAAATTAGCTAACACCATGTAGTTTATCCTCATTCTTTCAGATAATTTTTTTAATGAATATATAATATTTTATGAATTTTCAAAATGGACACATCCTAAAAAGCTAAAATTTGAGCGTGCTCCCCCTTAATTTTTTTGAAAACTAATCATTTTTTTTTCATTATGTGTAGAATGGAGTCTAGTTTCAAAAAATGTAATTTGTTTCATGTTTCAATGAACGAGTAAAAATCTATCCTAAAACTAACACATGTTGGTTTTTGACAAAAAACAAAGGCATTTACAATAGAAGCCATGGATCAAAACCTTAACTAAATCAAAATGAAAAAAAATAAAAAATAGATAGTTAAGAGAGAGGTTAACTCTATCATGATTTTTTTTATAAACTTGTATTGAAAGACGTGTAAATGAGACGGGGAGCATGGATGAAAATATGAGGAAATTTTGCAAATCCTATCAATTAACACATCCAAAGCAAGTCATTTGGTGAGCACCAAATTTGGAAAATCTTGTCAATTAACACATCCAAAGCAGGTCATTTGGCTAGCGCCAAATTTTCCGCTCACCAAATGACCTGCTTTGAACAAAACCTGAATTTCCCCTCTTTGGTTGACAACTTTGACAATGCTTAGAGTGCATAGTTTATGATCGTAGATTTGGATAGTTGAGGTTTTACCTTTCATACGCTCTCTAAATCATTACCCTAACTGGATAACTCTTTATCCCTCTAAAGTCTCTCTCTCTC
>VDFB02047230.1:333175517-333208290 GCA_007258455.2 Sequoia sempervirens
AAGAAAATTGAACATAAAGCTACCGAATGCAAATATTAGGTGAGAATAACTAGTTGGGTGATGAGGAATCAATTTAATGGAGGCATAATGAATCAATATTTTGATGGATATTGCTATGCATGCAACAAGTTTGGACACAAATAAAATCAATGTAGATCAAGGTTTAATGGAGGTTAGACAAATCAAAAAAGTGTAGTCTTCCATAACTACAACAAACCTAGACATATCTCAAGAGTTTGCAGAAGTAAAAAGGGAAAACAATTTGCTTCGGTAGAGAACAACAAGCCAGTGAAGAAAATTGACAAAGATGACATGAAGAAAGAAATGAATAAGATATGGAGGAAGAAAGAAGAAGACCCAAAGACAACATATGTGTTTGTGCCCTAATATGATACAGACAACTTCTCGGGGAATTAGACCTAGCATGGTCTTAGGGGGAGCATTAACAGAAAATTGTTTGAACTCCCTGAGTATATGGCATGCCAGGTGTTGGCACGAGGATATGTTGTGGAGAATGAGTAGATAGAGGTTATGCAAAAGAAACTGGAAGAAAAATTGCATAAATGTTCTTTTTTGGATCAATTTAAGGTTTCTCTTTGTAGAAAAATAAGGTTTTTGTCAGTTTTTTGGAACTTACCACATCTAATGTGAATTAGGGAAAACCAATGATGTATAAAGTAAAATTCATAAGTCATTTTGATCACTTGTGCAATTGAAGAGTTTGAAAAATGACTTGGAGCAACCTTGAAGTGATCTCGAAGCAATTTGGAGCAATTCTGAGGTAATATGAAGGAATCATTATAGATAATTAGGAATAAGATACAAAAGCTTTCAAAATCATCTCTCAGTTTATGAAGGGGAAGAAGAGAAAAGGAAGAAGTTTCGATTGAACAATAAAGAATTCAAGAAAGATAAGCTCGACGATGGACAAGGGATTGTGTGGCAATATTCCACCGAAGTTGAAGGGTGTTGAATTGGAAGAATTTGATCATCAGAAGATGAAGGAAATGGTGCTAGGGTTGAAGACAAATGAATTGCAGAATATAAAAGCCCTAGGTATGGATTTATGGGGAGAATTTCCCTGGTTTTTAGACAAAGAATCTATCTTGTTCTTGTCAAGTTGATTCAAGGACGAAAACATTATTTTGGACAAACCATATCCAATCACAAAGGAGGCAATCAAAGCTATTACTGGTTTATGTAGTGTTGGGGACCTCCCTAGGAAGAAAAGTGTGAAATACATAGATGTGGAGAAACTTATTGGTGTTAACAAAGAACCTCAATCTCTACTAATAAATAATATTGTCTATCCTACTGTAAGGTATGTTGCGTACGACATCTCTTATAAAATCTATTTCAAAAATCGTAGAGATTCTACTTCGACTATTGTTGTATATCTTGCACACATGATGGTGAAGGAAAACAAGCAATTTGATTTGTGTAGCCTTATTATGGAGAATCTAACTGAGAATGTCAGAATATCTTTGATTGAGGGTTATCCTTTCCAGTTTGGGTCTTTTATCATATGTTTGATGTTTTACTTTCTGAGTTCGCTACTAGGAAGAGAGAATGTTAAGTGGGAATCCGACATTCCTATCAGAAAATAAGTTTACAAGTATTTGGAATCAATGAAGGATAATGCAAGTGCTTAAAAAACCTATTTCACATCCTTGAAGGTGAATTTGTGCTTCGGTATGTTAGTGCCTAGTCAGTTTGAAGAGGGATCCTCTTCTGGAAAGAAAGAATTGGAATTTTCCATTAGTGAGTCCCCTTCAGAATCTAAAAGGAGAAAAACTATCACAAAAGATATCATCACTACCCCTGAAGAAGAGAAGAATTTCTTTTTGAATCTGACTCCTTAGATCTAGAGGATATACAGATGATGTTAGATAAAGGTGATATAAAGAAGGTTGGTGAAATGTGGTGTGCTTGCTCTCTGATCAAGAGACTTAAAATTCATGATATGTTGGTTGATTATTTTCTCAAAAAAGGTATTTCAGTTTCAAATGTATCTGACTCTTTACCAGATGATCTAGTAGAAGTTATTGAAGAAAGAACATTGCTAGAAGGACCTAGAGGTCATAAGTTTGAAGCTCTGATTGAGAGATGTACCAAAGCCAAATAAATTTTATCTAAACACATTAATGAGACAAAAGAATGCATCAAGGAAATATTTGACATCTACAGGTATTGTCTCCAGTAGCCTGTAGTTGTTGACAATTGTAGAAGCATAATTGAGACTATTGAATTTGAGGTCAATAGTATTGGAAAGAGTTTAAACTTCTTCAAAGACAAAAATGGAAAACAAAGAATAAGAGTTGGAGAATTGCAAGTGGAATTTCTAATTGCTTAGAGACAAAGAGAAGACTTGGTTAAAACATTCTGGTTGGTTAAACAAATTGTTGAGGTCTAGTTGGATCATCTCTCTGGAATACTCTCTAAATTGTAGAAGATTATGAACGAAAATGCCTGTCTTTGGACCATACATCCTCTTTTACACAATTGTCTATATTGGATGGTATGTGTGAAAGGATGAATTTGACAATGCTTGCTTGGAAGAGGATTCTTCCAACCATAAGAGAAAGGTACAAGAAAATATTTCATGTCAAAAGCATTATTTTCAAATGAAAGTTTGAAATGGGGAGTTGGAATTACTTTGTATATGCAATGTTACCATGTACATACATTTACATCCTACTTTTTGGTCGCCCTTTTCCATTGTTTTCAAAGGGGGAGAGAGTCATGTGAAGAACTGTGAAAGGGAAAGAATACTGGTGATAGGGGGAGAAAATATTGTGGCACATGTTGTCATTAATGACAAAGGGGGATATTGTTGGAAGAATGAAGAAAACTATACAATTTTTGTGTTGTCATTGATGTCACAATTATATATTAGTTGCAACTACAAGACTAAGTCTTTGTTTGATCTAGTATTTTGGACCGGTATCTGAACTGGTATACAATTTTACACCCTCTCGTATTTTGGTTCGCAATCATCTGGGATTGATTGTTGTTGCTTGTGGTTTTTGGAAATGGTTTATGGATGTTGGAAACATTTACGTTCAAAATCTCTCATGCACAGGTGCTCATATGGTGTATCAAAATTATTCTGATTGCAATTTTCTATTAAGCCTATCTCTGGCCAACCTCATGAATAATTGGTGTTATGGTGAATTAATTTTGTTATGCGGATATATATGTGACCTATCTTAGGTCTATGCTGACATGATGTAGTGTGCTACACATTTTGACTTCTTGTTTGGAAAGATTTTGTAAATGCTTGAAGCCAACAGTTAGTCCTTTTTTTTTGGTTGCATCTAATTAGGTCGACCTAATTGATGCTTATGATTAGGTCATATATATATGTTAGACAATTTTGAAGATTTTGGTATGAGATGAATTGCATTGATGCGAAAGAGAAGAAGTGTGAAAAAGATGAAGTGTGTTAAGTCAGTTTATTGAGCATCATCGAAACTAAATAAACACTTGTTAGGTGTACTCTTCTAGTTCATTCTGGTTGTAAAGCTAGTTTTTTTTTTGTAATATTTTTTGTAGGCAATGAGCCTCCTTGTGTAAGTAGTGAGCTATTGTATCCAAACAGTGAGTCCCATTCTGGGCAATAAGCCTTATATATTCATTTTTGGAATCACCCTATATTTTGAGTTAATCCTCACCATGGTTTTTCCCTTATTGGGTTTTCTACGTAAAATCGGGTGTTCATTATGTTGATATTACTTTTTGTTATCTGCATTTCATGTTCATACTTAATAACCAAATTGTGTAGTTGTGAAGTTGATATGTGTTTGAAATTTGAATTTGTATTTGGTGACAACTAATTCCCCCCCCCTCTTAGTTGTCTTGTTCCTTTTAAAAAAATAATACGCCCATCTATTGATTGGATTCATCATGAAGTTGGATTGTAATGCTTGACACAAGCAATCACAAACTCAATGTTCTGTGTTGAGATGGGAAAAGAAGTTGTTGCAAGCAACATGGAATGATCAAGATTCTTGTTTGTAACACTGTCTATGCCTTTCAAAGTATTTAGATCAACCACTGGATGTACTTGATACAAGTCAGTGTCAAATGTCTTCAAGAAATCATGAAGCAAGACCGATTTGGTCCTAATTTCTATTGGAGAGAATTGCATGTCTGAAAACTTGAAGATTGAATATGAACACGACTATGTTCGAACCAATTTTGCATACAAGCTGAAAATAGCTTGCTAATTTTTCTTCAGAAAAAGGTAATTTTTTACAAAAAAATCCAAGGTCTAGGTTTTGTAGACAATGTTGTTCTAAAGAGACCTAGATTGTCAAATTACAAAAAAGTTGATTTTTTCATGAACATGCAAGATCCCCTAAAAATTAGAAAACGTGAAGCAAATTTTTTGACAAAAAAATATGAGGTCTGGGTTTTGTAGACAATCTCATTGTGAAGAGACCCAAATCATCATATTTTGAAAAAATTGAGGATTTCTTGGACATGTGTGAAAAAGTAGATTCTCTTGAAAATTATAAAATTTTCCAATCTTCAAGAGGAGAGAAGAACAAGTAGACCCAGATTGATGAAACTTGAAAATTTTGACCATCTGTTTCTGAAAAGTGATGCCCTAGAAAAATAGAGCCTGAAAAAGTGAGCTTCTATGCTTCCCAATCTCGAATCCACAAAGAATGCTTAAAAATATCTTCGTTTGAGCCTTCAAATCTTGATGAAAAGAAAATGACAGCTCTCTTCTTCTAGATGTCAACCTGTGAAATAATGAAGAATGAATGCCTAAAGCTCTCTTAAATAAAATTTGGAAGCGAAAGGCGGTTTCATTCAAAACCCTAAAATTTAGGAGCCATCATGCAAAAATATCTAACTTTGTTTGCTTCAACTTGAAGAATTCCTAAAAAAATGGGCAGCCAAAGCATGCATATGAGAAGACATTTTAAAAAAAGTTCCTAACTAAAGTTGACTTGGGTGCCTTCCTTGAAATAAGGTGCCCATCTTCACCAGTGTTAGAAAAATTTCCAATATTTTCAACTTTTAAGCTTTTATGCGTCTTCGACATTAGGTACCTCTTGTTCGAGCACCATTTTTGCCAATTAATGAACAACTATGACTAAAGGGATGTCAATCTCACAAGCCTAATCAAATATGAGAAGAATGACACCTCATACCAGCCTCTGATCCTGCATTTGACTGATTTCATGAGAATCAAAACTTGGAAGACAAAGATGTTTTGAAAAAATTTTGAATGAATGAAAAATTTACCAAGGCATGAGAAGAAAAATACCCTCCTTGAATTAAGGCACCTAAGCCTTCCAAACCTAGCCAAAATTTTATGATTTTTAACTTTTCCCTTTGACTTTCTCCATTTCCAGTGCTTTTTGTCTCTATTTGATCTACATTTTCTAGCGTTTGACAAATCCTCTGAGCTCACTAATGACTTTGTTGAAGAGGCTGATAAAATCTGAGAGAAATCTCTTGGAGGTTGCAAACCCTAAATTCTGCTTTTGACTACCTAACACCCTAGGTTCCCCTAGCTGATTGGGGCACCCATCTTCACTAGAGCTAGAAATATTTTGATGATTTTCATTTTTTCCTTTTGAATGAACACTTTTGTTTGATTTGCAATTCCGACCACTCGATAGATCTTGTGAACCGGCTGATGGCATTGAAAAGCCTGAAGAAATATGAGAAGAATGACCAATTTTTAAAACTCTAACAACTACTTTTGATTTCTTGAAATCCTAGGCACCCTTGGCTGATTGGGGCATTTTTCTTCACCAGACTTACCTTTTATTATGAGTTTTTTTAACTTTCTTCACCACGTGTTCACCACCTTTGTTGACTATGTGACCACCTTGTTGACTATGAATGCTCTCATCATTTCACATGCATGATGAACGAAAACCAAAAACATTCTAAGGCATTGAAGCCTAAGCTCCTTCCTTGGCTAGGGGTGCCTAAGGTCTCTAGTGTTAGAATAATTTTCACAAATTTGGCTATTTTTTAGATTCTCCTCCTCCGTTAACCACTTTTCAAGCATCTTTCATCATGGATTGATCTGTGCAGCATTTGAGCTTACATTCTAACACCTGGAAGTTGTCCATCCTCCATTGATGACCTTAGAGGTCTTGATTTTTCTTCTAAAAAGGTGAAATAGACCCACCAGAGAAAAAATGACATTTTGACAATTTTGATTGCACCAACATGATCGTAACGTAAAATCAACCAATCAAAATCAATTTGAACCTAGAATCAACAAACACACCAGAAGTTCCAATTGAGGTAGTATCATAAGTTGAGGTAGAGCCTTCATCTCTTATTCTTCCTCCATCACCATAGCCTTCTCCTATTCACATAGAATCAGATGTGGATTCACCAATTCACAACATCTCAACATCGATTAATCCATCAAGAGTGGCTAGAGCTGGAACAAATTCTCCTAGAGAAGCTAGTAGATACCCTTCATCTTGGCTTGAGAACCTCCTGGGCAGGAAGAGGAGATAGCCTTCTTATCACTTGGACTTTGGAAAGTTTGATAACATCTACCAACATGCACCAGAGAAGAAACTCAAGAAGCAGGTTCACGTGGAGAAGAATGTTGATAATGAGGTTGTCATTGAGATTGCTACACCACTAGACGACAAGAACGCCGATGAGGTTGAGGTTGACGACTTCACATTGGTCAAAACCAATCTTGGTAGAAGCGCCCGACATGCTGATGTGAATCTCTTTGAGGTTGCAGTAGCTAACCTGAAGGAGAGAGTGCTCAAGGATGGAGAACATAAGGTAGCCCTCAAGCCTGAGAATCGACAACTGCGACAGTATATTTCTAGTCTACTTCACGGTACTTCACACATCACTGCTTTGCTTCCACAGATTCTGGAGTCACCTACATATCAACATCAGCTGAGTCAGTTGGTTATATATGGGAAACATTTGAGATATTGGGTAGAAGAATTCATCACTAGAGGCAGATTTATACTTGCAGATATGTACCAATTGAGGTACAATGCCCATGATCTTCGATCAAGGATTCAGGAGTCAAAGCATAACATAGAGGAAAGGAAGCCAATAGACGAGATCGCCATTTTCTACTTGAGGATGGCTTATGATTCAGTCACTATAGAAGAACACAAGAAGAAGTTTTTTTCCTTGGAGAGAACAACACCTCTTCAAAGTAAAAACCTACAAAGGAATATCTATAGAATTGACTGAATATAGACAGAAGGTTGCTAGTACTCTCAAGTTCGTAAGCACGTTTGTGTCACAAATTCCTTATCAATATCGATACGAAGATTGCACTTACTTTGATCTCGATGAAGTACAGACCGAGTTTCAAAACCTTGTCCGTCATAGTTTTAACGGTGATCCTGTTGACTATAAGATGAATCATGGTGCAACAATGTCAACAAGATTTGATGAAGCAACTAAAAAGAAAAGAATTTCTAAATCTAATTGTGGATGGTGAAGAGATGTTGCAAAGATAGTACATTGTTCTAAAGAGTTTTAGTATTCCCAATGAAGAGGCAATTAACAAATTTTTGGAGGATATGATATCCCAAGTTGTCAATAAGTGAACCACCAGTTAGAGCAAGCAAAGATTTCCAGAAATAGAACTTAAGTAAAGAACGATTAACTTGATGCCTTTTCCAAGTTAAACTGATTGTTCTCATTCATGCTTATTGATTATTTGGAAATATCACACCAGTTGGAGCTTTCCTTGTAGTTAGATTATTTAACCGATGTTAGTATTCTAGTTAACTGCTAGTTATCTTTTATTTAGACTTAGAAATAAAGTTTACATGTTAGCAAGCTAGTTAAAAACAAGGAGATTTTAGGGTTCCCTACTCCTTTGTTTGTGTATAAATAAGGGTAGCCTTGCCCATTTTTTTTTAACCGTTGTTGTGATAGCAAATTGTTGAGCTTATTTTTCCTTCTTTGTTATTCATTATTTGTTTATGTATTTTGGTTGATTACATATTGTAAGCCTCCTTTGCAACAATTTGATGTCCCAGAAGTGCAATTGTCATTGGAGAATATTGAGAAAGAAAATCTTATTCCTATCTTGCTTCGATCTACCATCTCAATTATTTCCACTACTTTCATCTTATGTATTTGCTTGTTTAATCTTTATTTCAGCTTACACCTGATAAGTACAATGAGTCTTTAGGTGTTAGTTGGGAGCAAGTCTATTTAAGTTTTGTGTTATGAATCATTCCTTGTTTACTTCTAATTCTGAAGCTCTTAATTTACCTGAGCTATTAGAAGTGTCATTCATTTAAGCCTAGTTGTAGTTGAAAGTTTATGAAACTAGAGAAAACCTCAGCTACGACGCAAAGTGTTTTATAACCTTGTGCTCTCAGATGAGATAAAAAGATTGACAATTAGTTTAGTATTTCTTTTTAAGCATAATCAGCGAAGAGGGAGCTTCCCCTCCTAATTTGAAGAGAATTTTAACTGTGCATACCTGTCTGTTTCTTAATCCACATTCCAGAGGCGTGAATTGAAATGCCAACAGTTTTTTGGTACCCATTAATTGATCGACCAATGACACCGACTTGGTGTTGATTCTTATCATCGTGAAATCGAGGAAAATGCTTCCTTGACCCTTTAGGTAACTCATGATGTTCTTGTAAAGATAAGAGTCCAATTTTATTACCCCAAGGTAATGGGGGTGGATGTCTGTGATTTCCATTACGATTATTGTCATCATTGTTGTCACCCATTGTTTTTGGCTAGATCACAGGTTCTTCTTCAAGTTTTGTGTTGGATGCTTCTCCAACTTCTGCTTCTTGAAAGAATAGATCTGCAATAACGCCTCTCCTCCTTATATAAACCCAGTAAGCCACGATTATCTATTCACAAGAAGGAGGTGGTAAGACTGGTCTTCTGGCTTATAGATCAACTTCTCATTCTTCTTCGTCCAAAGTAGTAGTCGCGTTTCTCCACTAAGGTGGTGTTTCCTTGTTCTTGAACACGAAACTTCTTAGGCTACTAATGATGTATGTTTTCTCGCCTTCTACTTGCGTAAGACTTTGCTGGATAATAAAAGATTTGGTTGTTGAACAAGAGTAGTAGGACAACAGATGGTCATTCTTGTGTCATAAAGCATAAGATTTCTTGATGTTTTATGCCTCGTGCCCCATGATGGGTGTCATAAAACTATTGTTGAGGTTGATATGTTGCTGGTGGTGCAGGCAGTGTAGGCTATCCCTGAGCACACACCTGCCTCTTGATGATAGTCATCTCATTAGCTACGTTTTGTAGCAGTGGATCTGCAGAACTCTGAACTAGAGGCTTGATAGAATTTGTCTTCATTTTGCTAGAAGTAATCATGTTATCCTCAATCTTGATGTCATTTTCTTGTGCAGTTGTTAATTTTGTTTCATTAGTTGATCTTAGGAAAAAGGCTATCTCAGATGGAAGAGCATTTATGAAACTGTTCAACATAATCTATTGTGATGGATTGAGTGTATGAGAAAGACATGAGACCAGGCGGTTAAACCTTGCCACAAATTCCCTCATAGGTTCATTTAGCTCTATCTTTGAGTTTGAAAGTTGAGCAAACAACCGATGACTATCTTCAACAGGCTTGAGCCTTGCTAAAAATTTCTCGCTGCTAGTTGCCCAGCTTGTAATAATGTGAGAAATCCTCAGATTTTTCAAAATCTGACGATTTGGGTTTGTTTAGAATAAGATTATCTACAAAACCTGGACCTCAACTTTTTTTCAAAAAAAATTCCTTCTTCTGAAGAAAAATCAGCAAAGCTATTTTTAGCATTTGTGTAGAACTTGTCCGAACATAGGCGTGTTCACATTTAAAAGTCAAGATTTTGGAAAGGATATGGAGTGTACTTCTATGACAAACACTGATATGTAGTGTACTTGCAAGAATTCAATGCTAGATGATTTGGATTTTACTAGATAAACATTTAGTTACAATTGCACTATTCAGAAAATGTTGATACACAAGAGATGAACCTCGGATGATCAATGAAAACACTTTACATTAGAACAATAGTGACAAACTAAATGATAAAAACAAAGACAAAATCTATTACAATTTTTTTATAACTTTTTAATTAATTTTAATGATGTAATGCATATTCAAATTAAAAATAATGACTTTTCATGATGTAGAATGTCAATACAAAACCTATGACAACCGTCTATTTGACAAACCTTTTAACTTCTACAGAACTTACATAATAAATATAATTTGTTTTCTCCATACATAAAAATGATTTAGAGAGCTGTTAGGATTTGAGTGAAGCAAATTGCTTTAGTTCTTAAACCAAGCGCCAAGGCAAAAAGGGGAAGCGTATCAGTTTGAAGGAAATAGGGCGTTGCGAGAATCGAACTCGCGACCTCTCGCACCCAAAGCGAGAATCATACCACTAGACCAAACGCCCTAAGTGTCCAATGCAGTCGAATTCTATAAAGAAGACTTAATAGAGCTACACAATATTTCCGTCTACTCTAAGGGTACTATAATGTAAAATCCGAGGATAGCTCCAACAGCCCGTCTAGCTCAGTTGGTAGAGCGCAAGGCTCTTAACCTTGTGGTCGTGGGTTCGAGCCCCACGGTGGGCGCGTTTTACGCTTATGTTGTTTCGATTAGCTTTGCTTGTTTTGTTGGCGCACTCGCGCCGAAGCTTTTGCCGTCGTCGATGCATTCATATTATGGCGCACGAGCTTTTCCGGCACGCACCACACACAAAAGAGGGGGAAAATATTTGATTTAATTTTACTCGTTCTTCATAGCTATAAATCTGGAATCGTAGTATTGATAAAGTATAAAATGAACGGCCTTTGGAAAGGTCTGTGCCTCCATAGCATAGTGGTAGTGCGTTCGCTTCGTAAGCGAAAGGTCGCGAGTTCGATCCTCGCTGGGGGCTATAGCTGTTGCTCTTCTGACATAGTGGTGTATTTTCTCCTCATTGCAGGAGTAGCTCTTGTCCTTGTAATTGAAATCCATCGTGTATCGTATTCTTTCTTCAAAAACCTTTCGCTTAATTTAACAAGAAACAATTACTAGAGAACATGGTCGTTATGTAACAGATTCACCCTTTTCTAACTCCATTAATGACCAACGTTAGCTCAAACCTCGTCCTACCCAGGTAACTTTTATGCGTCCATTCTCAACTCCCTAAAAACTATATAAACCCAATGTCAAATTTTTTATACCTACAATGGTCTATACTTGCTAAGGGAATGATGGGGTATACAAGGGAAACAACTACTCGTAAAAGTATGCATTTCATTTCAACCTTCAATTACAACATACATTCACAACCATGTAAATGAATCACTACTATGCTTAGAATTACATGTTTATTTTCACGAGGCATATAAATCATGTTTCTCAAATTTAACTAAATTTGAGAATTTTATTACACATATGCCATACACATTCGACTCCAAGGTCAAATAACGCTAAAGAAAATGACGGAGTTCACATTGCATGTGTGGGTGGATTACAAATTTAAATATAAGGACTCAAATGTCCCAAGTTATGCATATCCATAAAATTGCATGAAAATGAAATGCTACAACGCTGAAGGATGGGACTCCCTTTGCACACACTCTTGAGCTTCTCCAAAGGAACTAGTGGTTCCCAAGGTGGTTCAACATCACCCAACCATGTGGAGCCCTTAAACCCACCCCTTCAAACTAGGAGGCAACCGATTGGGTAGTTCAACAACACTCATGGAAAACAAAGTGGTTGAGCATACACATACTAACCACATCTCATCAAAAGAGTTTCCAAGCAAAGCATACGCGGGGGATACATAATCACTAGTCAAGGCATACATAGGCTAATCACATCAATACATGGAATACCAAGCAAGTATATACATGAGAGTTATAACACCACCATCAATGCACACGCATGAGATATCAAACAAGTCATAAAAGATACAATCACATCACAAGATTGGGAATAACACATTAATCAACATATGTATGCTATGTGTACCATCAAAAATTGCATACCCTTACAATTTCGCGTAGCGTTTTGTGCTCTCTTTGGTGTCTATTCCCATAACATCTCTCTAAGCTCATTTTAGCCCCTAAATTAACCTTTCTCCTTTTCGAAGTTCTTAGTTATTATTTCTTGTGGTCTCTTTTTATTCATTTTTTATGTCACATTTGTCTTAGCCTTGTATTTTTCTAACCCGTCCCATTATTTTTCAGCCAAAATTGTCTAGACACTAGCGTGATGTGTGGATTCTCGTGTGACACACTATCATCCCGCAATAGTTTCTTAGCCTAAACCCTAATCACAAAATCCACGCAAGACAAATCCATATAGCTTGTTAGCCTCTTCCTCTTTCCTCCTCTCATTTTTGAATCAATCTTGAACACTTTTACACTCATTTGACTTCTTTTTTTCCAACCTTGGCACTTTATAGCTTCCTACAACTCTTGTTTGGCTTGGATTCATCCACGTGAGTACATCAATGCTAAACTTGGATCACTCCATTTGAGCACATCAACCTTCAACAATATTTTTCTAATGATTGGCTCTCCTTGGATTCTTCAAACCCTCACAAGTGATATTATTATTGTTCTCTTTGTTTTGTTTTATTATTCTTTTTGTAACTTATTGTCTTGTTGTGCTTCTAAGCACCTTGGGATTCTCACATCTTTTTTCTCCATTTTAGTTGATAAATATATATTGTCACTATTCTCATTTTCTAGATGCACTTAGAGTAAGAACAAACACACTATTTCATTTTCTCTATTTTAGCTATTGTGAAGGTAGAAATACCAAAGCAAGGGTTCGATCTGAAAGCAAACCCCCAAACAACCTCAACATTTTTTTCATTCTTTACATTTGCAAATTTATTTGGGTGGATATATCCAACTACTTGGGATCATGGCCGTGATACCTTCCATTTTCTCTTTTATTTCATTAGCATTTTTATCAATTTATTTTAATATATTATCTTTTTTGTATTGTTATTATTTTATTCTTGTTACTAGTAATTTGGTCGCATTTTATAGTTTTCTCTTTTTTGTATGTGTAGGTTATATTTTTTTTTTTATGAAATGATGCTTCACAATTTTTAGACACGCATAATGACAAGATATCACACTAGTGTATGTGCAAAGTGTTAGAGTAAAATAATAATTATTTAATTTATTATTACTATTTATGTATTAAGCCACCTTATGTGGCGATGTGTCACTTGAAGAGGTAGTTGAATTGTTCAAGGATGTGTGGCATTCCCCATTTGCCACTTGGTGGAACTTTGTTGCCACCTTGAGTTGAGCACTCCTACAACGACTCAAACTCATCATCCTATTTGTACATCCTCCTCATTGAGGATTTTACACGCTTCTAATCAAGCATTCACCTTTTGCATTGCATTCTTTTAATTTCATCTTATGTGACTCAGCTTAATACTAACATTCTATGCAGAGATCTTGGTAATTTTGACACAAAGTGCTATTGTCTAGGCCACAACCCTCCAAATTTTAGTAAAAAAAATATTTTCCTTTATTGTTTATTATTTGAAAGTAACTCTAAAGTTTTGTATATCATATTCTATTAATCTCTCTCATGTTTAGCTTAGTTAGAGTTTACATTTTTTAAGTTCTAAATCAGTTCTAAATTTCTAGCTTTACTTTACTAAATTATAACAAAATTTATATCATTTGAAACTAGATAATCCTAGAATGTAGAAGAAGAGAAAAATCATTTGGCTAATACACTTTAGTCGAATAAAAAAGTCCCTTCTGAATTTTGGTGAACTTGACGTTTTATGTACCTCCTCTTTGTTTTTGTGGTTCACCATTTATATTTTGGTGTTCCCAACATTCCAACCCCATGTCATTCCTCGCCAACCCCACATGGAGAAGGGTTACAACTTCTTCAGTGGCTTCATTCTGAGTGGCAGTCACGATGCAAATAGCATCACCAATTGGTCTATTCCATGGGTAGTTGCTGAGCCCAATGATGGCTACATCAACTTTGTGGAGAAACTCAAGCCTAACCAGGCACTCCACTACCTTCATTCCCTAGTCTCGACATCTAGGGGTACGAATGAAAATATACACAAAACGCTCTAGGAGTGTAGTGTTGTGTACATGCACTTGATTCAGGAAGGCTTCCCCCTTCTACCTCACTCTGGACAATGAAGATCTCTCTCAATTGGTTGGATAGTCGCCTAAAGAGAGGACTGCACTCGATCTCCTCAATGACGATGAAGTCATTCATGGACACGCCATCACTCTGAGTGCTTTCCATGTTGGATACTTCAAGATGGTGAAGTGTGGTGGTGCCTGCTGAATTTATAGAAGGTTGGTGAGACATCCAAACTTGTTTTCTTTAAGATTGATCAGATGATAGGTTGGCAATGCAGTCATAATTAACTACTGATATGACCAAGATTTAATTAATGTTTTGAATTGATCTTCTGGTTGGACAACTTGCATGCGTGACCCCATTGCTCCTCTAAGATGGCTATTTAATGTAAGGTTTGTGAAACATGCAAACTATACAAGAATTGACAACCATGGGGCAAAAATAAAGGCAAGAAACATTTGGTTATCACCTAAAGTCATATCATTGGTGATGTAATCATTTCGGCCATTAATTATTCCCATCCATCAATTTTCTTGCACTGATAGTTAAATGACAACAAGGCGTTGCTATGTTTAGCAACTGATTTGTAATCATCAAAGAAAGGAGGGAGACCCCTACATCTAGGTAGAGGACAAGTCAGTGAGGGTCTGCATTCTTGAGGGTGCACTGTGTTATAACCAAGAGAGGAAATTTTTTTTTTGGTTTTGAGTATATTTCATATTGCAATAACTCACAATATGTGAGTTGCGAGCCTTGAATGTAATGTTTTCGTATTGGTATGTGTACCACGTGCATAATTATAGTATTTTTTTGTGAGAAATCTTCTTTATTGCATTTAATTCATTTATTGCAATTATGAATCTTTCCAATTTTCATTACATCGGTCATTCATCATCCTAGTCTGTGCTAGTAGATTAACGATTTTCTCAAGGTTTATTTCGCATTGGTTTCATTTTTATTGGCTAATGTTAGCCACCTTTATTTCTTTCTATTTAAAAGCACATTGATTATTAATCAAATTATATGAGGGAGTTGTACCTCTAAAATTTAGAGGAAAGTCATGCCAATGCAATTGTGATGTATTTCCAGAGCTATTAGTAGCTTGGCACCAATGCAATACAGGCTATAGAGTTAATGATTCAAGATATATTTCTAAAAGTCCAATTCATTTGCTAATACTTATGTCCCTTGTAATGTTGCTTATTAATATAACCCATGCGACATCCTTTGTTAGTGCATCCCCTTTGACATTAATTATTTTTATTCTCCCTATAGCATTGTTAATATATCAGCCACCCAACATAATGCAACTTGCTAGTCTATGTTCTCTTCACATGTCCTATTATGGTAGTCTAGGAGCCACCTAAACATAAAACAACTTGCTAGCTTGTGTGCTTAAATGATTTAACTTTTTTACACCCATGGTCACCAAGCATGACACAACTTGTTAGCCATAATCCATGGGGATATTGTGATTTGCATGATTTATAGCGATAGAGCATTTCAGTGCTTGATTCATTCATCCTTGTTTGTATTGATTTCTTCCCTACATATTTGTATGTAATCTCTACTTGAAGCTATCAACCACCTCTTTACATTTTTCTCTCAATTTAAGAATTTTTTTTATTTGTTGTTTCCTTTATTTTTTTGTATTTTGGGAGTGATTGAAAGTATTGAGACACCTTTCACATCGAGGTCTCTTTCATTTGGCTAACTAAAAATTTATATTTCTTTGTTTTTTATTTACTTTTCTCCTTTGTGTATGTGTTGTTTATGCTTCTAAATATTTATGTAATGTTCTAACATTTTTTTTACATGGTTCTCTTGTAGGTTTCTATTTTCTAACGTATTTGTTTTTTAGGTCCTCAATTCAAGGGCATCATTCCTCTGCTTGAAGAGCTTTCAACATCCTCCATAATATCCTTTCTACTTTTTTATTTTTTAGTAGTTTCTCCTTTTAATCTAGCATGCATTTTCATGTCGGTTCATAAGCCCATTAAAGTGGGGACACACTGTAATATTAAAATTACTTACCCTTGCAATTCCATGCCATGTTTTTATCACTTTAATGTCCAATCCTTTAGCATCTCTCTAAACTCATTTTATCCCCTAAATTAGCCTTTCTCCTACTCAAGGTGCTTGGTTCTTGTTTCCAATGGTCTCTTTTTGTCAAATTTTATGTCACCTTTCGTGTTAGCCTTGCATTTTTCAAGTTTATTATCATTTTTGAGCTAAAATTGTCCTAATAATAACATAATATGTAGACATCCACATGCCATGCTATTGTCTTGTAATATTTTTTTGTTTGGTGACCATTTTAAAATGTTTTTGTACTTTTCAACTTCCTAGGTTAGTGTAATCTACTCATGACAAATTCAAATGGCTTTTCAACCTCTTCCTCTTTCCTCTATAATTTTTGAATCAATATTTCACTTGTATACTCCTTTTCTCTCTTCTTAGAACCCCCACAATTCATAATTTCCTACAACTCTTGTCTAGCTTAGATTCCTCCATGTGAGTACATCAGTGTCAAGCTTTGATTACTTCGTGTAAGGACATCAAATTTCAATAATATTTTTTTTATGGTTTACTCTCCTTGGCTTTTTCAAACCATCATAATTGATATTATTCTTGTTCTGTTTGTTTTATTTTATTATTGTTCTTGCAACTTCTTCTCTCATCGTGCCCCTAAGTACCTTGGGATTCTCACATCCTTTTCCTCCATTCTAGTTTTTATAATATATTGTAATTATTCTTATTTTCTAGATGCATTTAGAGTAGAATACACAAAATATTTCATTTTCTCCATCCTTTTTGTTGTGGAAGTAGAAATACATTGAAGCAAGGGTTTGACATGAAAGAAAACCCCAAACAACCCAACATTTTTCTTGTTCTTTGCAATTGTAGATTTCCTTGGGTGGATATATCTAGATACTTGGGACCTTAGTGATACATTCCCTTTTTTATTTTATTTCATTATCACTTTTATAAATTTATTTCAATAAATTATTTTGTTGTATGGTTATTAAATTATTCTTATTATTGGTAATGTTGTATTTTTTGGTTTTCTCATTTTGAAGGTGCAGGTTGTATTCTTCTAGATAGAATAATGTTTTGAATTTTCTATCTATATGGTATGATAGTGTCTTGCAATAACATATGCACAAAATGATATCATCTCATCCAATAACCTCCATATTTTAGGAAAAAAATTATTTTTCTATATTATTCATTATTCTGAAATCAAAATGTATAACTTTATATTCTAGAGTTTTGTAAACTGTATTTTATTAATTTTTCTCATGTTTAGCTTAGTTAGAATTTATATTTATTAAATTCTAAAGTAGTTTTGGATTTTTAAGGCTCACCCCTTTGAACTAGAAGGCAATTGATTGGTAGTCCAACAACACTCATGCAAAACACTGTGGTTGAACATACACATACTAACTGCATCATATAAAAATAATTTTAAAGAAAAATATATATAAAGGATACACAACCACTAATTAATGCATACAATGTGAGTCACAACAATACAAGTAATACCAAGCAAGTATACATGAGAGTTATAAAAACGCCATCAATGCAAACACTTGAGATATCAATCAAGTCATAAAAGATACAACTGCATTAGAAGATTAGGAATAACACACTAGCTTCAAGATTTCTGGATAAACTGTATGCATATTTTTACATCGACGTTTCAAATCATACTCCATGATCCATCATCAAGATGAAAAGCAGAAAGAGAGAGAAGTGAAAGATGAGATAGCAGACTTGGATAGAAATAGGAGAGAGGTGAGAGGGTTGGGAAGCACATAACCCAAAAAATGCTAATAAGTATAAAAATCTAAAATTAAAAGGAAAAAAAATCTCTAACAAGAATAAAGAAAGAAGTAGAATAAAATGAGACAAAAAATATAACAATGATAACACTAAATTAAAACAAACAAGAGAATGGCAAACAAAAGAAGAAAATTAATAAATTAGATAAAAAATAAAGAAAAAGCAATGACCAACCAAAGGGGAATAAAATAAACAAAGACAAAAAAATAAAAGAATGAGGAGCAACCAATTAAAAGACAATATCAAAAAATGAAACAAAAAGAATAAAAAATGTGAGAAATAAAGAGAAACAAAACGTAAGATAATTAAATAAAAAAATAAATAATATAATGAAAATTAATTCAAAGAAAAAAACAAGAGAAACCAATTAAGAAAGATATAAAGGAAGAAGAAAAGATAAATTGAAATAATAAGACACAAAGAGATGAAAACCCCCAATTACGAAAAATAAATCAATGAATACAAATGAAAGAGAATAAAAATATATAAGATTATTATCAATTAGAAGATTAAAATATGATAAACTCAAAAGGCAAAAATAAAAAAAAAATGAAATGAGAAAACCAATTAAAAATAAAAACATATATTTGTTAATAAATTAGATAATTATTAATAATAAACATAAATATATTTGATTATTATAAATTGGAAGGTTAATATGTAATAAACTAAAGAGGAAAAAAGAAGGAAAATAAATAAATAAATAAATAATGGGAAAAAACTAAATCAAATAAAATCAGAAACACTAAATCAAATAAAATCACAAGCACTAATGAGAAGGGAGAGGAAGGGGATCATGATTGACTAGGAGAGACAACATTGAGATTATTTAAAAGGGGTTTCCAGGAGAAGCTTACAGTCCATCCCCCATCTCGGTTAAGGATTGTGGAAACAAAATGTGATTAATAACACACTAATCAACACATATGCTTTGTATAATATTAAGAATTTCATACCCTATAATTTCACACTACATTTTGTGCTCAATTTTGTGTCTATTCACTAAGCATCTCTCTAAGCTCATTTTAATGCCTACATTAGGATTTTTCTTTCCTTAAGGTGCTTGGTTCTCATTTTTGGTGGGATCTTTTTGCTAATTTTTATGTCACATTTTTCTTCTAGCCTTGTGTTTTTCTAGTGTCCTATCATTTTAAGCCAAAATTTTCTCGACACTAGCATGATATGTGGACATCCGCATGACACACTATCATCTTGTGATAGTTTCTTATTTAGTGGTGGTTTCTAAGTGTTTTTCCACATGTTAGCTTCCCTAGTAATTGAAATTCACTCAAGACATATTCAAAAATATCATTAGCTTCTTCCTCTTACCTCCTCTCTCATTTTTGAATCAATTTTTCACTTTTATACTCTTTTGGATCTCTTCTTGCAACCTTGGCATTTCAAAACTTCCAAAAACTCTAATTTTTCTTGGATTCCTCCATGTGCACTTTAGCCTTCAAAAATAATTTTCTTTTGATTTTCTCCCCTTGGCTTCTTCAAACCCTTATGTTGATATTATTATTTTTCTCTTTATTTTGTTTTATTATTGTTATTATAACTTCTTTTATTGTGCCCCCATGTACCCTGGGATTCTCACATCCTTTTCCCCATTCTAGTTTATATAATCTACATTGTCACTATTCTTATTTTATAGATGCACTTAAGTAAGAACACATGATTTTATTTTCTCTATTTTGGTTCTTGTGGAAGTAGAAATACCAAAGCAAGGGTTTGACACAAAGGAAAACATCTAAACTACCCCGATATTGTTCTTGTTATTTAGAGTTGTAAATTTATTTAGGTGGAGCTATCCATGTAATTGGGATCTTGGTGACACCTTTCATTTTCTCTTTTATTTCATTAGCATTTTCATCAATTTCTTTCAATCAATTAGTTTTTTGTATTGTTATTATTTTATTCTAGTTACTAGTAATTTTGTTGCATTTTTTGGTTTTCTCCTTTTGTATGTGTAGGTTGTATTCTTTTGGATAGAATAATGCTTCAAAATTTCTATCTGTATAGGATGACAACACATTGTGCTAGTGTCTATGCAAAGTGTTATTGTTTGGTCTAGTAACCTCCAAATTTTACTATTTTTTTTTTCTATATTAATGCAAGAGGATACTGCTACTCACAAACTCACAATGCAATATATCTCTATTGCAAAAAATAACAATCATTCCATACACAAACTCATACAATCATGAAAACCAATAGGGAGAAAAATAATTAATTCAAAACTAAATCTTCTTTCATTCTCATAGAAACAATTACAAAATTTTCTCAATCCATCAAGGATTAAAATATGCTCAACAGGCTCTTCCTGTTGATTCCTTTCATTGCCCCAAAATTCTTCATACCTTTCCTCCAAAATATTTGCACATTTCTCTTGAACTCCATGCTATCCTTTTCTTCTTTTCATCTTAGTTTCTAAAACCCATCACATTCTGTCTACCCATGCTATCTCATTTTTCCAAATCTCTTCAAATGGTTTTTGGGTTTGGTGCACCTTGTTTCTAGCTTTCTAGATAATTTTAAAATTCTTGATTTCAATATTGTATGAGAAGGTTATGCCACTTTTTAATAAAACTAGGTCTCATAGTCACAACCCATACAAACTTCCTCTCCCCAAAATGCCAGTCAAACCTCTACCTCCTCCATTTTGGGCATGGGATTCATGCATTCAACCCCTTAATTATTCTTTCTCGACAATTTTCTCAATATTTTCCTAAATTAACATCCATTACCTCATTCTTGCACTTCCACTACCCCCAACACTTGCACCAAGAATATTCCTGCACTAATGGAAAACAACTTCAAATTCTTGGGAGTTACAAATGAATAAAAATCAATTTACATTGGGCATGGGACTTTGGCTCCCAAGTATAATTTTTAATTTGCAACTTTTGCAATATCATTACAATTTAAATTCAAAGCATATTATTGATTTATGAAAAAGGGTCCCATATGAAAGAGTTGAAAATGAGAGAGGGAAAAAGTAGTATGCCTACAAAACCAACAACACACCAAAAACCAAGAAAATAAACAAATTTATTTTTTGGGTGTGTAGGATTGCTTGGTACCCCTAGATGCTCCTGCATTAGGCACTCGAGGTAAGTGAAATGTTCCATGAGTTGAAAAATCATGAACATTTGAAGACCATATGTTTGCTTTGGATCCATCGTTCTTCCTTATTCTTCTAAAATTTCCTCTTTCTCTTCTTCCAACATATTGCTAGAACGATCACCATCCTCCTCCAAAGAATCCTTGATTTCCTCTTCTCCTCTTTCATGGGTTTTGTCCCATCACAAACTAACCACCTCCACCAAATCTGACCAGTGGCATCCTTTATAGCTTCTACATATAAATATGCTACATCCACACACCAATCTGCAACTACATAATCCCTCTTTCTATCTTCTTGCACTAATTCTTTATGCAAATTCAGATCAACTATTTCATCACACAATGTAGAAAAATTAAAATTTAACTCTTCATCAATCTGATGTTTCATGTCCACCAACATGTCTTCATTATATTCTTCCTCTACTGTTGTAACTTCTACCTCATCATCATCTACTCCAATTTCTCTATGTTCTTTATCCTCTGTATCCATTTTCATCTCTTCAAGTTTTAAATCTCCTCATAACCACCTATCTATTATTTCCATCTCCTTTATCAATAGGATATTCTCTTCATTTTTCCAAGTTATTCATCAAATTTTGGTTGTTTAGCATCCACATATCCTTCTTCATTATCACTATCTATTGTAGCCTTGTTGTGCTCTTCAACCTCTACCACCATCTCATGCTTGTTCTCCTCTCTGTCTTCCAAAAGACATGCTTTTGTTGTTGCAATCTCACTATCTTTTTCATCCTTTATAGGGGTCACTCTCACTTATTTTTCCTTCTCTCTTTGGTTGCAACACTCATTTTCTCTACTCTTCTTCTCGCTATCCTCAAAGCATACTTCTGCAATATTCTCTCCCTCATGTTCACCTACATACACAACTATGAATTTTTTTTTATCTTTATTCTTTGACATTTTGTCAAAAAATTGCTACACACTCTCAATATTCAACCTCTCAGGTATAGACTGCCTCACACTCAACGATCTATCTACACACAAATCACGCACACATCACCACAAGGTCCTAGTGCAAACTGCATCACATTGGTGCTTTTTCTTGCACACTTAGGAACTCCCACTTTGATACCACTAATGCAAGAGGATACTGTTACTCACAAACTCACAATGCAATATATGTCTATTGCAGCAAATAACAATCATTCCATACACAAACTCATACAATCATGAAAATCAACAGGGAAAAAAAACATTAATTCAAAACTAAATCTTCTTTCATTATCATAGAAACAATTACAAAATTTTCTCAATCCATCAAGGATTCAACTATGCTCAACAAGCTCTTCTTGTAGCTTCCTTTTGCTGCCCCAAAACTCTTCATACCATTCCTCCAAAATCTCTGCACATTTCTCTTGAACTCCATGTTGTCCTTTTCTTATTTTCATCTCAACTTATAAAACCCTCCACATTTATTCTACCCATGCTCCCTCATTTTTTTGAATCTCCTCAAACGGTTTCAAGGTTTGGTGCAACTCGTTTCTAGATTTTCAAATCATTTTTAAATTCTTGATTTTGATCTCATATGAGAAATTTATGCCATTTTTACTGAAAGTAGGTCTCATATTCACAACCCAAACAAACTTCCTCTCCCCAAAATGCTAGTCAAACCTCTACCCCCTCCATTCTAGGCATGGGATTCATGCATTCAACCCCTTAATTATTCTTTCTTGACAATTTTCTCAATATTTTCCAAAATTGACATCCATTACCTCATTCTTGCACCTCCACTACCTCCAACACTTGCACCAATAAGATTCCAACACTAATGGCAAACAAACTCAAATTCCTGGGAATTACAAATGAATAAAAAACAATTTACATTGGGCATGGGAATTTGTCTCCCAAGTATAATTTTTAATTTGCAACATTTGTAATATCATTACAATTTAAATTCAAAGCATATTATTGATTTATTAAAAGGGATCCCATATGAAATAGTTGAAAATGAGAGAGGGAAAAAGTAACATGCCTGCAAAACCAACAACACACCAAAAATCAAGAAAATAAAACAATTTTTTTTTCTGGGTGTGCAGGATTGCTTGGGACCCCTGGATGCTCCTGCATCATATATTATTTATTATTATGAATTCAATCTATTTATAAATTTATATTCTAGAGTTTTGTAAACCATATTCTATTAATTCTTAGTGTTCATAGCTTGTTCATAGGACTTGATAAACTTGTTCTCAAACTTTTTCCTAATTCAAGTGCCAACAATTTTATGTCTATGAGTGTCTATATCTACTATATATATATTTAAACATGCTTATTTTGATCATTTAAAGTCGTACCTTCTATATTGAGTTGTACAAAAATTACGAGTCTAGACGAACTAATGAAAGGGCATAACTTTCTTGTTTTTCTTTTTTTACAAAAAATAACCTAGACCAAGCACTTGACCACATATAGGCTCTTCATTTGCTAAACAAGAAAACCATAAGGACCCTAAAAACTATATAAACTAAATGTCAAGTTTTTCACATCCACATTGGTCTACACTTGCTAAGGGAATGATGGGGAATGCAAGGAAAACAATTACTCATAAAATTAAACATTTCAATATCCAATTACAACATACATTCACAACCAAGTAAATGAATCACTACTATGCTATTACATGTTTATTTACACAAGGAATATAAATCATGCTTTCAAATCATGTTTTCTAAATTTAACCAAAACTATGAACTTTATTGCACACGCCATACACATTCTACTCCAAGGTTAAATAATTCTAAAATAAATGATAGAGTTTACACTAAATAAGTGCGTGGATTTACAAATTTACATATAAGGACTAAACTACCTTGAGCTATACACATCCATAAAATTGCATGAAAATAAAATGATACAACACTAAAGGATGAGACTCCCTTTACACATACTCTTGAGCTCCTCCAATGGAAGTAGTGGTTACCAAGGTGGTCCAACATCACCCAACCATGTGGAACCCTTAGGCCCACCCCTTTGAACTAGGAGGCAACTGATTGGTAGTCCAACAACACTTATGCAAAACAAGGTTGTTAAACATACACATACTAGCCACATCTCATGAAAAGAGTTTCCAAGAAAAGCATACATAAGGTATACGCAATCAATAACCAATGCATACACATGCTAATCACATAAATACATAAAATACCTAACAAGTATACATGAGTGCTTTAACAACACCATTAATGTGCACACATGCGTTATCAAACAAGTCATAAAAGATACAACCATATTACAAGATTAGAAAGAACACACTAACCAAAACATGTGCTATTGAATCATATGCATACATTGGATTCATATTCCAACATACAAAGGAGGAGAGGATTATCATAAGATCTAGTGATGGAGTTCCATCATGAGTATATAGAACCACATGCAAGATGAGGAGTATCCCATCTCATTAAGGTCCTTAAAAACAATGATAGACTAACCCAATGTCCTTAATTCTTCCATGTATCCTCTTGGACATATGAATTTTTTTAATGTTTTAATTATGTATTTCTATTTAGTTTAATTTAATTATTTATCTTAAACTATCATTACTCATCATAACTTACCATACAGGATACCCATCCTAACCTAGATCCCTCACATCCTATAGTCATATAACCAAATACACCAAAAATGCATGGCATGAAAATTGAGGTTTGATCTTGATGTATATAGGTCCGAATGATTCCATCCCATTTCCAATAGATTCTCATCTTACAAAATACACAAGCAGTTGACTAAAATTTATATTTTAAATTTTCAAGACACTCATTCTTTTCTAAAATTCCTAAATTTCAATGACAAATTTCTAAATTATGAAACTTGATTTTTTTATTTTTCAAGAATACCGTCTTGAAGCTAATAGTCTCAAACACAATTTTTTTTGAATAAAATAATAGTTTTTCAAAACTTTCATTATAGCTTTAGTGTAAAACAAATAAAATTCAAAATAAAAAAATTGGGATTGTTTGGTTGGTTGAAATCAACTTAAGAAATTACCAATACAATATTTTCTTACAAAATGAAATGCCATATGCATCCAAATAAGTTGGGCATGGAGAACTCATGGAGAATTTTCGATTAAAAGGCATAAAGATTAAACCATTACATTCACTCTAATACACAACAAGAATGGAGAGAGTTTTTTTGGAGATGATCCAATTTAGAACCCAAACATGTTGATGTGAACAAGGTATATTACCTAACTAGTTTCACATTAGGACTATTCATACCTAGTTACTTAAGTTTACTTAGGCTAGTTACTTTATAATTCTCATATTATATGATTAAAAAATTGTCACAATATTAGTTTGTCCTAGGGTTTTATCCTCACCTATATAGTGAGGTCATATTATTGTTTTGTAATCAATTCTATATTATATATTCATTGTTTTTTGATAATATAGCAATCATTTTTGTTGCATATCTCTTATGGAAGTTATTTGGTCTTGTTGGTTAATTTTTGGAGTTCTTCCATTCCAACATGATATCAAAGTTGTGTTAGGCATGGTGTTGGGTTCAAAACCCTTTACCAACCATTTTTTAACAATATTTTTTTTTTACTAAAATACATATATTACCTACCATACAACCCGCTATTTGGGGATTTTACAACTTTAAAAATTTGTTAGTGGTTTTACTCCTTTATATGAATAGGTATTATATCATTTGTAACATCACACATATTCATTAAAAGGTGGTGGAGTAATCACACCTCTAAAGTCCATATGGGGCTAAAGCTCAGAGCATAAAAACATAAACAAGGTTGCTAGGTGGTGAGAGTAGTAGTAGAGGGGGGGGGGATTTTAGTCATCTTGTTTTCCCCAAATGTTAGTGTGGTCTGAAGTGTCCATGGGAGGCTCTCACCCATCATTATATTTATCTTTATCTTCTTCTTATGTAGCATGGGTAGTAGAAATTACAAGAGCCAACTAAGGGAACTTGTTGGAATAAAACCAACTAGAAGTACCATTAGTAGTTCACTCAAAAGTTCCTCCCATAGGTGGTAGAGAGATGGTGCACCAAAGAGTAGGTTGCTTCCAATGCTATTAACCATAATTATTTCTCATATCTAGGGGAGAAGCTTGGGAGAGAGTCTCCTAATTATCTTGGCTAGAGAGGCCTTCATGATGACACCCACAAGAAGGCAAGTAGCCCATAGAGAAAGATTGAGATGTGGGAACTTTAATAATTGCACAAGGGGCATTTCCCCAATGGTCAAGGAGCACTTTTAAGTGAACCTTCTCAAATGTAATTTTTTTAGCTTACACTTGAATTTGTAGTAAGACATGGGAACAAATTATTTCTTTAATATAAAGAAAAAAATGACATTAAACATAGTAATTGGAAAAATAGCCAAGTTTATATCTTTCCATATGCTAAAGAGAATCTCCACCTTGAAATTGTGCCAAATTTGGTTGAATTTGTAAGGGATGTGAGGAAAAATCCCTAAAAGAACCATATGCCATGAAAAATGTTTTGGTCTAAAGGGCTTGAAAAAATCATGAATCTAGGTCCAAACATTTTGAGCTCTAGGAAAAATTAAAAAAAAGTGTTTGAGATACTTTGATTACCCAAAAAATAGGAAATGTGAGTTGATGAATCCCAAATGGGATAACAAGTGTGAAGGCCAATGAGAAGGCCTTGGAAAATAATACATTAGAAAAATTGGGCCAATTTGGGTTCCAAAATTATTGACCAAATAATGTGGAATTTGTATTTCCAAATAGATATTGTGACTATAAGTTTCGAATTGATTCAAAGTGGGAATTATTGGTTATTCCAACTGATTGTCTGATCTTCTCTAAAGGTTAGCCATATATTATAATCAAGAATATCAAATCAGTGGCCAATGAACAAAGAACTCACCACAATGATAAATTCTCTCTATACTTTAGGCTCTACAAGACCTAGGGGGTCACTCTTAATGACACTAAACATGAATATTAACTACAACTATATCATAGTTCCTAAAAAATTCTTCATATAGATAGAAATGATTCATAATGTACAAGAATAAATAACACATTCCTTGTTACCTTTGAAACCCCAAATTGAAGTATAAAATAATTAAAATAAATTATAGTAAATAGCTTTTGGTTTGAATTTAGAAGTTGTTTATGAGAATGGAGAAGCAGATAACTGATGCCATTATTGTATGTCCTATGTCTTACATTTTTCATAAAATAGTTCAAGTATATTTTGATGATCACCTAGAATTATTACATTATGATAAAATGTTCCACAATACTTATAATGACATCATTTTTAATAATTTACTTGAAATATGATATTTTCATTTCTTCCAGAAAGTATTTACACACTTGAAGTTAGCAAACCATGAAAAAAATTTTGAACAAATGTGAATGAATACTCAATCCTGATTATTTTGTCAAAGAATATGTATCAAGTTGGAGATGATGCCCATTTGCAATATGATATTCATATATTCCCATTCAAAATACACATTTTAGTCATGAAATGACTTGCATATATGGAATCACCTATGATATTTATAATTCACTCCTATGCCCTATTTTTTTTTCCTTAACCTCAAACCTTCATAAATTAAAGAGAGATACATTTTAAGAAGAGGGAGATACTTGTATTGAAGAGACATTTGACACTGACATAAGTTGAATCCTAGATTTGCAACTAAATGGCATCTCTATATGTCATTTCTTTATATTTCCTCCTTTACTATCTATTTGCAACTAAAATTGTTTTTTCTTTATGTTTATTTGCATTTCATGCAGTTCTTACCTTCCATAAAACAATTTTCCCGCACATTCATTTGCAGTGAAATTTTACCCCAAAAATTTTACCCACATACTAACATTTAAAATAATGCAATTTAACTTGAGATTTCAACTAGCATTTTATTTGTTAAACCCTAAAAATCCTCTCTGAAGTTAGTTTGACATTTTGTCAAAAAAATTCTAGTAACCTCTCTACCTTAGTTTGCAACTAACTCATCTTCTTTATCAATGCTAAAATCATGTCATAAAAAAATGCCCTGATTTCAAGGACTCTCATATGATCTTACAAATGTAAATGATTCTCAACCCCCTTCTTCTGCTTTCCTAGATCTGCATACTCTTTCCAAACTCCTTTGAGTTAGATTTGCTTTAAAAATTTAGTAAACTCTTTGAGATTCTATGCAACAATATTAAATTTAACATACTTTTGAAATAAAATAAAACATCAAGCTCCAAGAATAAAGCCAAATGACTTCTTTGACTATAGAAATCATCCATGTAAAAGACCTTATCATTGGTCAACTAAGTTTTTACCTTTTCATTGGATGGGATAGCAATTTTTAAAATGTTTCTTCCTTTCTCTGCTTGCATTCTTGATGAGATTGGAAAATTACTAGGAAAATGTCATTTTGATTGATCAATTGGAAAACCATGTACAAGTTATTTTTGACATAATTGAGTCATTTATGAGCTTATGTTCACTTAAATAATATTCAAAGCAATAATAAAAAGGTTTCCAAGGCATGTTGTTTGCTTCAAGAAGAATTTCAAACAAGAAAATGACCACACACAACTTGCAAATAGTTTAAAAAACTGCCCCAAGCCATAAAAAAGTGATTGAACTCCACATTCATATTGATTTATGGTTTTTGCACCATACAAGAACAAAAAAATAACAAAAATATTGATCTTAAAATCCACTAAAATTATGGCAAACAACCCCCAAAAATGGTGCTGCAATAAAAGAAAGAAAACAACAGACTTAAACTTTGACATGCACATGAGAAGGTAGTCTTTTTTCAGCCTTTTCACATCCACTTCAATGCCAAGTCAGCAAGACATTAACCAATGATATTCATATCACAAGGGAAAAGTTTAGTGCAAGTTTTTTTTTAACAACCATCACACAAAAAATGACAATGTACCTCAAATCCATGTGGGAAAATTGCTAAATCATTACTACTCTGGTCAAAGACACCTCAAAAAAGATATAATAATAGTGCCACTTTTGGAGTCTATCATGGTTAAGTATGTGAGGGTATGAAGCAATTTTTGGTGCCACCTCTAACCCAGTCAAAAAATGCCTAAACCAATGAAAATCATGTCACCCAATTTAAGCCCAACACAATCTTTTTTTCCTCTTTCAACACAAATCAGTGACAATGTGCTTTTATACCACATGTATTGGTTGCTACATATAGAAACCTATCTCAACAAATGCATGAAGATCACTTAAACAATGAAAATTGCACATGATGCTTTGAAGTGCCAAATTCTCCACTAAATGAAATAGCTTCTTGATGATAACATTAATGTTAAATAATTAACTTCAATTTTTATGTAACATGAGATGACATTATTAATTCAGAGAATGGCCTTGGTAAGGGACATATAAATTTTTTGAAACTATTTTTTCTCTTTTCCTAAAAAAAAAAATCATTAAAAAAATGTTTCAAACATTTGTACTCTTGAAAATCATGAAATCAATAATTGAATTTCTTTGTAGGCCAAATGACGATATCAATGCCATAGGTGCATACAATTTGCAAGAGAAATAAAAATTTGTAGAGGGTCATTATTAATTGCATAGATCCACTTTATTTCATTTTGACATGCTCAAAAATCAATTTCTAGGGGTTCCTTTGTAAACTAGACCTTCCAATAGGTAGTTTAATAAAAATTTGGTTCACACCCCAAAACTTCTCCAAAAACCACAAAAATAGAGCTAAAAGCTATTGATGACAAATGAACAATTGGCTTGTTTCTGAAATAGAGAAATTTGAAACTTTTAATGAGACCTTATGGACATGCTCAAAAACATTGACACATTAAAATTGCTATCAAAACACATTTGAGAGCCATGAAATTGGGTATGCACACTCTTGGTGAACTATCAAAACATTCTACCAACTAGATTTTCATGACAAGCCACATATCTCAAAATTTTAATGTTGGAAGATTTAGGCCAACTAGTTGCCATATTGACTAGAAATAATGCTCTATTTCCAACTCAAGGATGGTTATGCACTGGAAATTCATTAAATTATAGGTGTCAACAAGAACCATGGGAAAGTGAGGAGAGAGCCAATTATATCCTTTATGTGGTTTGTAATTATGAAAATTGGCATTTGGACTCCACTTCCAATATTTCCACTAAGGTTTGTAGGAATTGATACTAAGTTTGTGAATTATATGAGTTGGAATGGTCCCCATAATTGTATCAAAACTTGCATGATCTTTATTAGAAAGGTGAAACTTGAATTTAGCTTCATTCCATGACAAAAGACTTGTGGAAGCTTTGGATAAAAGGTCTTGTATAGTTATAAGTCCTTTTTTATGAAATCTCAAGGGACAAACCTAAGGCAACCTTGCCAAAGGGAAATAATGACCTTGAAAAATTGGGGACCACTAGATATTTTTTTGATTAATAGAAATACCATTATAAAATATAAAACCATTTCAAAGAAGCCAAAGTTTCATGGATTCCCAAGTTCTCTAGATAATTTTTATCACAAAATTCCCTTGGATATGTATATAATTTTTCATGATAAGAAGGGTTTGAAGTCTATTCCCCTTCCAAGTGGGTCTTCTAGTAGGATGACCATAAGAGGTGTAATGTCACACTAGGAATTTCTAGGCTTTGTCCCCTTAAAGGTTACAAATGTTCTATTTGGTGCAAAGAGCCAAATCCTAGAACTAGGTGGACAATATCCCTAATTCTCTAGAATCCCAAAGGAGGCAAAATAATTCTCAAGCCACCCTATGAAACCCATTATCATTTTTGGAAGAATCCCAAATAAAATCATGAAGAGTATTCTCCAACATTATGTAGGAAGCCTTAGAAGGAACCCAATATAAAATAATATTAAGTTACACACGAGTGGCTACAAGAGTATTAGAATAAACATAAAATTTCCTTGATAGATAGGAGTTTTTTGACCCAGTAAGTCAACTTATTTTAAAGTTTGGTGAGAACAACTTGCCACAAGGGTGCATAAAAAGCAAAAGGAATACCTATAAATCTAAGAAATTCTTCATCAAAAATACATAAATACAACCATAGGAGTAGAGCCAAGAAGGTGTAGGGATGAAGGATTGTTTGTAACTCTAAGCCTTATTTTAGTGAATGATAGATCTAGAGGATTTACAAAAAAAATCTAAGTATTTATTGGCCTATTTTATTTTTTTCTCCTTTTCTAGGATAGTGAGAAAAATAATCATTTGCAAAGTGACCAATAACAAGGTAAGTTGAGGAATAGGGTAGATATATACCTTTAACTAGCCTTTGAGACATTGAGTGAGCAAGAAGATTTAACCAAATCCTTTAGTGGAAATCACATAAAGAGCTCAAGACAAAGGATAGCCTTATCAAATGGAATTAAAAATTCCAAAGGAATTGAACTTTTTACCATTGATGGTGATGCAAACAAAGGCATCTAGAAAGATCATGGTGATTTATTGAAGGAATTGAGGCCTAAAACCTAGAGTCCATAACATAGCTAAGATAAAGGGCCATTCAAGGGTAAGTGCATGGATATGTGATACAATTTTGGCTCTTAAGATGCCACTTTTTTTTCTTTTTTTTTCTTCTGAAATCAGCAAAATCTGATTTGCATGAGAAAATGAAGATAGTTACGCTCAAAATTTCAAGATGCAACAAGAACAAAAGTTGAAATGCTTTGAGTCTAGTTTCTAAGCTACTATTTTTAAAAAAACTTAATGAAGATTAAGGATCTCAAAGGTGAAATGGGGTCCTTTTTTATAAAAAGAAACATAAGCATGAGGGTTCCCTTTTGATTATCTTTTTTAAAAATTTAAAAATCCCAATGCCGAAAATTAGCTAACACCATGTAGTTTATCCTCATTCTTTGGAGATAATTTTTTTAATGAATATATAATATTTTATGAATTTTCAAAATGAGCCACATCCTGAAAAAGCTAAAATTTGGCGATGCTCCCCTAATTTTTTGAAAACCTTAATCATTTTTTTTCATCATGTGTAGAATGGGTCTAGTTTCAAAATGTGAATTTGTTTCATGTTTCAATGAGCGAGTAAAATCTATCCTAAAACAACACATGTTGGTTTTGACAAAAAATGGAGACACTAACAAAAGAAGTTAAAGATGAAAACCTTAACATAATCAAAATGTAAAAAAAAATATATGGTTAGATAGTTAAGAGAGGTTAAGCAGCTATCATGATTTTATAAACTACATTGAGCGTGTAAATGGGGAGCCGAGGGAGCATGGATGAAAATATGAGGAAATTTTGCAAATCCTATCAATTAACACATCCAAAGCAAGTCATTTGGTGAGCACCAAATTTGGAAAATCTTGTCAATTAACACATCCAAAGCAGGTCATTTGGCTAGCGCCAAATTTTCCGCTCACCAAATGACCTGCTTTGAACAAAACCTGAATTTCCCCTCTTTGGTTGACAACTTTGACAATGCTTAGAGTGCATAGTTTATGATCGTAGATTTGGATAGTTGAGGTTTTACCTTTCATACGCTCTCTAAATCATTACCCTAACTGGATAACTCTTTATCCCTCTAAAGTCTCTCTCTCTCTCTCTCTCTCTCTCAGGTCTCACTCCCTCCCATGCAACCTAGACTACTCTCTCTCAGTCCAATCCCCTCTCTTAGGTCTCTTTCCCTCCCACCTAGGTTCCTAAATAAATTTCTCACTCCAACCCCCTTTCTCACTCTCCCTCTCTCTCCCCC
>VDFB02047230.1:333209511-333319355 GCA_007258455.2 Sequoia sempervirens
TCTCTCCCTCTCCCTCTCTCTTAGGTTTCTCCCTCCCCACCCCCCTCTCTCTCTCCCTCTCTCTCTCCCACTCCCTCTCTCTCTCTCACTCTCTCACTCTCTCTCCCTCTTGTTAGGATTAGAAGCAAATATCTAACACTTAAATCCAAATTTGATCAATAAAAAAGAGAAATAAAACACACAAAAAATTATAGCAGAAACAAGACAACACAAAAAATTTAACATGGTTCACCCAATCTAGGCTACATCCATAAAACCGCAACCATCCAATGATTTTATTATCTAGTGAAAAAATTATTACAATCTTATGAATAATCACTTTTTTCTACATACTGTAACCTGCATCCCACACCCCTTATAACAAGCCTTTTAGAAGCTTCCATAAATTAGGATTTTACAAAGTCATTTTTTTTTCTCAAGGGCTACCGCCCTCAAACCCCCGCCCAAGGCCTGGTCCGGCCCTAAACCTCGACAAGGATACATTTCGGGGTGTATAGTATAACATGATCAGTTGCCACATGCCAATTATCTCCCACTTGGAGACTGATCAGGCTCCACACCAACACAATCTCCCACTTGGAGACTGATCCTGGACGACACTGCTACACTTATAGCTCCCACTGGAAATAAGTACCTTGGACCCTATTGCTCTGTTATACTTGAATTCAACCTTGAAATCCAACCGGAGCTGAAGAGGAGCTCAACTTCTCTCTTGTCACCGCCTTTGTAAACATATCTGTTGGATTGGCATCTGTATGTATCTTGTCCAGCTTGACTTGTCCATCCTCCAACACTGACCGAATGAAATGATATCTCAACTATATGTGTTTTGTTTTAGAGTGCAAGGAAAAAATATTTGCAAGATGTATAACACTTTGGTTGTCTATAAACAAGTAATTTTCAGCCTATTGTTTTCCCAACTCTTCCATGAAAAGTTGCAACCATATTATCATCTCCTTTGTTGCCTTTGTTGCAGCAACATACTCTACCTCCATGGTGGATAAAAAAACCACCTTTTGTAACTAATAAATCCAACTCACTGTTGTCCCACCAACTGTAAATACATAGTCTGTAGTACTTCGCCTGGTATCAATATCCCTTGCCAAATCTAAGTCAACATAGCCTTTTAAATTAGTATTAGATCCTCCAAAATATAAACATTTATTGGATGTACCTCTTAGGTACCTGAGAATCCATTTTACCACATTCCAATGCTCAACACTGGGATGACTCATATATTTGCTAACTCCTACAAAATGTGCAATATCTGGTCTTGTGCATACCATGACGTACATTAAACTACCTACAAATGAAGCATATGGTACCTTGGACATTTTTTCTTCCTCCTCTTGTGTCTTTAGACACATATCCTTAGTCAACTTAACATGATTGGGAAAAGGTGTGCTAACAGCTTTTGCATTTTCCATATGAAATCTCTACAACACTCTTTCAACATAATCAACCCGAGATAAAAACAATTTTCTATTTTTCCTATCTCTTGTAATCTTCATACCAAGGATTTGCTTTGCTGCCCCCAAATCCTTCATAGCAAATGAATTTTCTAACTATTGTTTTAACTCCCTTATGTGATCCATGTTAGACCCCACTACAAGCATATCATCAACATATAAACATAAGATAATGTAGCTATCATTATCTAACCTCTTAAAATAAACACAATGGTCTAATTTACATTGACTGTAGCATTGCTCAACCATAAAACTATCAAATTTAATATACCATTTCTGAGGTGCTTGCTTCAAGCCATATATATTTTTCTTCAATTTGCACACAAATTTCTCCTTACCTTTGACCTCAAATCCTTGTGGTTGTTCCATATATATTTCCTCTTCCAAATCACCATGGAGAAAGGTTGTTTTAACAACAAGAGAAAATATTTCATCAAAATCAATACCCTTTTTTTGTACAAATCCCTTTACAACTAATCTAGCTTTAAATATTTTCTTACTTCCTATAGACATGCAAAATATACTGATTGACATTGTGCACTTGATTTTGATTAACTAACATTGTTTTGTCCTGAATCACCTCTTCAGCTTATCATCACTATTCGTCCCTTAATTAAATAAATAATCATTTATCTAATTAAGTCATCATCTCTTGTTAATTAAATAAATCAATTTTATTTAATTAATTTGTAATCCCCCTTTTAATTAAATAATACATTTTATTTAAATAAATCTCTAAGTCATTCTATTAAATTAAATCAATCTTTATCCAACATCATCCCTCTTTAGTTAAATAAATCAAAATATTTATTTAATTAAATCTAAATCATTATTCCTCTCTTTTTGATTTAAATTAATCCAAAAGTCTAAGTCAAAAGTCAAAATCAGCTAATCTCCTTTAAATTAATCAAATCCTGATTAATTTAATCCTAATCACTCAAATCTTCTAGATTTTGCAACTTGCACATGAAAATCAATTTAATTGATTTATAAATCATCTATTTTCATTCAAAAAGGCATCCAAGTGGGAATATTCCTCAAATTTGAAATCCCCCCCCAAAAAAGACTTGTCCCTTTCAACAAAGCATTTAAAATCTCTTACATGTCCTTTTCTTGAGCCATGTGCATGTGCTTCACCTTTCAACTCATTCTTCAAGCCATATTTTGAATTTGAATCTCCCCCCTCTTTGCACATTCTTCAAAATGTGCTCATTCCTCAACCATTCACATGATGACATGTGGCTTCTTCTCATTTGTTGAAGATTAGTCCCACATTGCTCTATTTTGATCATCTCTTCATCTTGGCATTCTATAAATGAAGATCTCATCTCCTCATTTCATCATCCACAATTTGAGTAAACTTACTCTACTCAAATACATCTTCAAGCATTTGCAAGATTCTTCCATCCATAGCTAGGTTATGCAGGTTTTTCACCATGGAGCACATTTGAATCTTCACAAAGTGTATCAATCTCTTCAACACATCAAGCTTGAATCATTGGAGTTGGGAAAGGGCCAATTTTCATATCAAATTGGCACCAATTCCCCCATGGGATCAAGAGTTTGGATTGCTTTCAATAGGATTTAATCTACTTTCTTGTTCTTTCATTATTTTCTTCTCTTCATTCCTATTTTGAGTTTTGTTAATGGATTTCATGGGGAATCCTTGTTCTTACTTGCATTTTATCTCCTAATGTATTCATTTGTTGTGTTTTTTGCAGGTATTCGGATTGGGGTTCACACACTTCCATCTTCCTCTTTTAGCCTATAAACCCATTTGTTTGGTAAATTCTTTTTACCTGCAGGAAACTTGCATAATTCCTAAGTCTGATTTTTCAGCAAGGAGTCCATTTCTTCTTTCATTCCATGCTCCCATTGAACCTTGGTATCCACCTGCATAGCTTCATCATAACATTCTAGTTCACTGGCATCGGTTAATAAAATAGAATACAAAGAGGGAGAAAATCTTTCTGGAGGTCTACTTATCCTTGAAGATCGTCTAACATTCACTGGAGTTTGTGGTATTTGTTGTTGTTGTTGTTGTGGAGCATGAGGAACCACTAGAACATAGTTGTTTGGTGTATCATCCAATAGTACATAATCATTTTCTTTCTTCTCATGTTGCTGCAACTGATCTTTGTACAACAATTTCTTATTGAATATGACATCCCTACTTCTCACAATTTTTTTATTTTCAAAATCCCAAAGTCTATAACCAAATTCATCAATGTCATATCCAACAAATATACATTTCTTTGATTTTGCATTAAGCTTGGTTCTATTTTTAGAATCTACATGTGTAAATGCTTCACAATCGAAGGTCTTGAGAAAAAGAATAACTCACCTTCTTACACGTACATGCTTCCTCTGGAATACCACAAACCAAAGGATTAGAGGGGCCTCAATCAATTAAATAAGCAACAATGTTTATAGCCTCTACCCACATGTTTAAAGGTAGCCCAACATGCAATCTCATAGTTTGTGCACACTCCATTATTGTTTTGTTCATTCGCTCAACCACTCCATTTTCCTGTAGAGTCCTTGGAACCGTTTTATGCCTACAAATACCATTAGAGGAACAATAATCTTCAAACTCTTTCCTGCAATACTCACCACCATTATCAGATTTGAGACATGTTTTAACTTTTTACCTGTCTCATTCTCAACCAAGCTTCTCCATTTCTTAAAAGTTTCAAATACATTAGATTTATGCCTAAGAAAATAAATCCATACCTTCCTTCTTGCATCATCAATAAAAGTGACATAGTACCAAGAGCCACTGAGAGAAGATACTTGAGCTAGTCCCCATACATTCATATGCACAAGCTCCAATTTCCCATCTTTCTTTTGCTTCCCATCCTTGAGAAAACTCTCTTTTGTTTTCCATACACACAACTTCCACATAAATCCATATTAACACATTTTAGACCTGGTAAAACATTCTTTGAATAAAGTACTTTCATACCTTTTTCACTCATATGACCAAGTCTATTATGTCACAGTGTTGATTCATAATCCATATCAACTATCTATTTTTCTACCAGTTGAACTGCAACAACTATTCCTAAACATTGATTTTTATCTGCAATAGCTAAAGTAGAAGGAACAGTATGACCTATACAAAGATATAAGGTGCCTACTTTCACACATTTTGCTACCACTAAGGCACCTTTTGTAACCTTCCAATTTTTATCACTAAATATAACAACACAACCCTCATCATCTAGTTGCCCTGCTGAAATTAAATTTCTTTTTAACTTTGGAACATACCTTACCTCATGTAGTAGCCAATGCTTCCCATTCTGCAACTTAATCTTGATTCTTCCCTTTCCAAAAATTTGACAAGGTTCATTATCTCCCAAGTAAACCAGCCCAAAATCCCCTTGGACATAATCAAGAAATTAACTTCTATGGGGAGTAGCATGAAATGAAGCCCCTGAATCTAACACCCAAGAATCATCAACATTATCAACTGAAAGAATCAAAGCATACTCATCAAATTTATTACCTACCACATTTTCCTCTTTATTTCCTTCCCTTTTGTCTCCTTTATTTTTCCAAGACCAACAATCTTTCTTTAAATGACCCAGCTTACCATAGTACCAACAATCCCTCTTGTCTCTAGATTAGGACCCTTTGTCCTTTGATTTTCCTCGTAACTTCCCATGACTTCCAGAATTATTTCCTCTCTCCTTTGTTTTTCCCCTGCTTTCTGCATTCAAAACACTACCTGATGTGGATGTTCCACCCAAGCTTTTCCTACGAATTTCCTCGCTCAAAATAACACCAACAACAACATAAAATTTCAATGTATTTGAACCAAAAACAAAATTACTAATGGCCATGACCAAGCTATTCCAACTTTTAGGTAAATAACATAGAATCAAAAGAGCCCTAACTTATTCATCAAAGTTTACATTTACAGAAGTTAATTGACTAGTAACTATATTAAACTCATTTAAATGATCAACAACTGGCCCACCTTTTGCCATTTTCATATTAAATAAGCGCTTCATGAGAAATACCTTATTCGAAGTGGAAGGATTTTCATATAACTTTGTTAGGGTTTCCATCAACTCTTGATTTGTCTTTGTTGTTGTAATATTGAATGCCACCAATTGTGCCAAGCATAAATGAATGGATCCCAATGCCTTTCTGTCCAAAAGATTCCATTCCTCATCACTCATTCCTGCCGGTTTCTTGGTTGTTCCTTCCAACGACCTCCATAAATCGTTCTGATAGAGATAATCCTCCATCTGCATCTTCCATAACTGATAGTTCTTCCCATTGAATTTATCTACCTTCAATTTACCCTCGTCCGCCATTGCTCCCACTTAACTGTGAGACTCCCACTCAACGGTGAGACTTTCCTGTAGATGATAAATGAAAAAAACCTGCTCTTATACCACTTGTTAGGATTAGAAGTAGATATATAATAGTTAAATGTAGATTTGATCAATAAAATAAAGAAATACAACACACACAAAATTATAGCAGAAACAAGACAACACAAAGAATTTAACGTGGTTCACCCAATCCAGGCTACATCCACAAAACCATAGCCATCTAATGATTTTGTTATCTAGTGAAAAACTTATTACAATCTCGCAAATAATCACTTTTTCTACATACTGTAACCCCCATCTCAAACCCCTTATAACAAGCCTTTTAGAAGCTTCCAAAAATTAGGGTTTTACAAAGTCATTTTTTTTCTTTTTCGGTGACGACACAAAAAAAAATTCTCAGGGGTTGTCGCCCGCAAACCCCCGCGCAAGGCTCAACTCGACCTTGGACCCTAGCAATGATACATGCCAAGGTGTATAGTATAGCATGATTAGTCCCTACATACCAACACCTCTCTCTCAGGTCTCTCCCTCGCACCCCCCTCTCTCTCTCTCAAGTATCTTCGTCCTACCCCCTCTCCCTCTCTCTCTTTGTCAAGTCTACCCCTCATACTCCCTCTCCCTCTCACAATCACTTCCTTGATCTCTCTTCCACTTCCTCCCTCTCTCACTCCCTCTATCTCTCTCCCTCTCTCTCAAGTATCTCCATCCCACCACCTCTCCCTCTCTCTCTCAAGTCCCTCTCTCTCCCATGCCCTCTATCTATCTCCCACTCTCTCTCCTTCTCCCTCTCTCTCAAGTCTCTCCCTCCCAACGCCCTCTCAAGTCCCTTTAGGGTTTAGGGTTCAGGGTTTATGGTTTAATGGTATAGGGTAGAGGGTTTAGGGGTTTAGGGTTTAAGGGTTAAGGGTTGAGGGTAGAGGGTAAAGGTTTTAGGGTTTAGGGATTAAGGGTTAAGGATAGAGGGTTTAGGGTTTAGGGATTACAGTTTATGGTTAAGGGTAGAGGGTGTATAGTTGAGGGTTGAGGGTTGAGGGTAGAGGTTAGAGGGTTTAGGATTTAGGGTTTAGAGAGAGACAAATAGAGTGAGAGGGTTAAGGGTTTTAGGGTAGAGGGTAGAGGGTAGAGGGTTGAGGGTAGAGGGTAGAGGGTTGAGAGTAGAGGGTGTAGGGTTCACAGAGAGAGGGGGGTTGAGGGTTTAAGGATTTTAGGGTTTTAGGGTTGAGGGTTGAGGGTAAAGGGTAGAGGGTTGAGGGTTTTAGGGTAGAGGGTAGAGGTTTAAGGGTAGAGGGCAGACAGTTTAAGGGTTGAGGGTGGAGGGTAAATGGTATAGGGTAGATGGTATAGGGTAGAGGGTTGAGGGTTGAGAATAGAGGGTTTAGGGTTGAGAGAGAGAGGGGGGGTTAAGGGTTTTAAGGTTTATGGTTTAAGGGTAGAGGGTGTAGGGTTGAGAGAGGTAAAGAGAAACATGTGGGTTAATGGTTTTAGGGTTTTAGGGTTTATAGTTTAAGGGTTCAGAGTAGAGGGTTTAAGGTTTAGGTTTTAAGGGTTTTATGGTTGAGGGTAGATGGTAGAGGGTTGAGGGTTGAGAGAGAGAGAGAGAGAGGGTTGAAGGTTTACAATTTAAGGTTAGAGGGCATACAAATCTATTTCGCTTCAACCCCTCTCCCATTGTGAGGTCTTTCCTCCCACCCTAACTGGATAACTCTCTATCCCTCTCAAGTCTCTATCGCTCTCAGGCCTCAATCCCTACCACACTACTAGGACTAATCTCTCTCACTCATATCCCCTCTACCTCTATCTCAAGTCTCACTCCCTTCCTATTGATATTGTGAAAGCATTTCAAAGCACCAAATTTGGTGAGCCCCAAATGTGTTTTTTACCTTGAAATGATAAAATAGGGGTTGACCCCATGATTCAGGCCCACATGCTTCTTCTTTTGTCTGGTTCAATGCTTTATTTGCTAGAGAAACACCTTTTTTATGCAACTGAATCCCTCTTGTACCAATCTATGCTTGATCCATCACCTTTTTGCCACCAATTTGCATGCTAGACAATGTAGATGAAGACATTTTGAAGTTTCTACATCATTTTACATTAAATCTAAGGTAATATATTCATTTTGGTAATATTGAAATGTTTATATTTAGTATGTTTGTTTATTTTTGAAAATAATCTAAATTCCTTTAATGATTTTATTAATCATAAAAATTGGACATAGAATTCAACATTGAATTAGATGGGAGTTACATAAAAAAGTTTAATTTTTACGACTTTGAACAAAAAAATGAAAACCATGACATAATTTAGATGAATTCATGTTTAAACTTATATAAACGACATCAACTTAACACAAATTTTCTTATGAATTCTATTTGCATTTCTTATAGTAGTCCATTTCCAACATGCTTAGATAAACAAATTCAAATTAACACATGTTTTTTTGTTTTGTTTTGACAATTTATAGACCATTCATTTGATGATTTTACTAATCTTCATTGTTACAGATAGAATTGAAAATTAAATTCATTATTACTGATGGTTAAGGGAAAAAAATTATTTTCAACTAATTTGGAAAACCTAAGAGCTTTATAAAGGGGCCCTATTGGAAACTCCTCCTCAATCCCAAAACTCAATGGGGAAAAAACAACCAGTCAACAAAACCTCCAATTTCACCATTTATTTGCAGTGACACTTTTTATGACATCTAAACAAGAAACCCTCATTTTAGGCAATTTACATGGGGGTTTTTTGAAAAAATATATCCCAAACCTTTTCTATCCCAAACACTACTTCAAACACCCCTAATTATTTATGCATATTCTCATAAGTTCATTCACCAACCTCTATCATCAATATTTCACCAAACCCTAGTTCAAAACATCCATTTTCAAGCAAAATTTGCACAAAAACCTTTAGGACAACAACACAAAAAGCATTCAAACATCTTCCCTGCTCCAACAAACTATGTACATGCCTAAATTATTCCCTACTGAGCCATTCCACCAAGTTAGAAAACAAAACAATGGGTGGAATGGCTTAAAATGTCATTTTCATACACTCAAAACTCTTAAAACAGGGTATACAGATCGGTCATTTGTAATTTGTCTCTAAAATGCAAAAAAAAAATTGAAATAAATCCAAACCAAGTCTAAAATGGTGTTAGGCTTGCTTCCCACAAGATTCACTCCATGAAAGATAAAAAAAATTCAATATGTAATCGTAGAAATCAAAGAAACTTCAATTTTTTTGGAAAATACATAAAAACGGGTGGTGTTTCAATTACTTCTCTTCTAAAAATTACATGCCAACCTATCCTTGAAAAATATTAAATAAATACCATTTTACACTCCTTGACAACTGTTGTCTAAATTGACAACTTTTTAACATGATTTGCAACTTTTACATTTGTTGCCCAAAATAACTCAAATAACCACAAAATGCAACACAATCAACAATATGGATATGTTTGAAAAAATGCATTACAAGTTATTTTCTTGTGGTATGGAGGTAGATTTATGTATGCAAAATTTTGTAGCATATAGACATGTTTTGATAATTCCAAACAACTCGCTGCCTTCTTTCATAAAATGCTTTCGTGTGTTCAATAAAATGTAATTTAATCAACATTTTCAATATGTTTCATAAAATGCTTTATTTACTTTTGTTCTATGTGTGATTGTGAATATGCAACATTCAATTTCATTCCGAGGAAACAACCAAAGCCTCTAACACCGGAAGAATGTGCAGTAAAAAATGCAAGGAGAAGATAATCAAAAATTGCAGCTCATGAAGCAAAAGAATTGCAACCCATACAACTAGAAATTCTCGTGCAATCTAAGAGAGATGTACAATTGGAAAAACAAAGGGCACAAATGGAAAAATTTCGTGGAAGGACACAAATGGATCCACAAGTTGGAGGCACATCATCAACCATAGGTGAATTTCCATGCACATCTCCAATTGAAGACACACTAGCAACATGTGGTCTTCCAAGTACATCGAAAAACACATCTACAGTTGAAGACACGCCATCAACAACATTGTGTTTAAAAAGTACATCAACAAACACACCTCTATTTGAAGTCACTCCACAAACAACATCTCAAGTTGGAGGTACAACATTGTTTACATGTCAATCTCAAGGTATGTCATCAATTGCACCTCTGATTGAAGGTATGCGATCTATCCCCGATATTGTTGACATTCCTAATGTTGACACAAATTTACTTTTGAGAACTCCTCCTAGATTTTTGCATAAAAAACCTATATTTTTTATTGATATTGATTCTAATGTTTTGAAATGGATGCCTGATAAGATGTCAAAATGTACATGTCAAAGAGCTGCACAGAGGATATAGAGTTTTCTTTTTGAGAAGCTAAGTGAGGGTGGAAGATGCCAACTATTTGTTGAAATGACGAGGAAACTCAAATTTAGGCCCACCATGAAAGCTCTTTGGCTGATATTTTCAAATCACTCAAGTGAAAATTCCATTGTAAAGAACTTGATTAATGCATACGAGAGCGTGGGTTCTACCTCACGAACGAAGGATAGTTATGCCACAAGATGTGTGATGACAACAACACTGTTAAGCAGTCAAAAAAGGAACAAGGTGAAAAGACAGGTAAGTCTTTGAAAATAAGTATATCATCTCTAATGAGAGCCAAAGGAAGGCATGAAAGATTGGAGGATCCAAATAGCAATGAGTTATGGGCATTCTCGGGTAGAGTGCCACAGAAAGATAAAAGAATTGCTCAAGGCTTGAGATCTTTAATAGTAGATTATTGGAAGGATAACACAAGGACCTCTCCTAATCAAAGAGATATTGAAAGAAGGAGAATTGGTAGTAAAATCCATGAGCCACATCCAAAGCATTATTTCGATACCACTCAAACCCAAATTTTTGTTGATTTTGTACAAAAGTTTCCTGAAATTAAAATATGTCAAAGGTATTTTGAAATGATAAAGCCTTTTTATGTCAAAATAAATTACACATGCACTGCTTGTTGTTGGAGAGTACATATTGAGTTTTCTAACCATTATGATGTTTATCAACGTATATGTGTAGATATGCATACTGACAATGTTTTGTAGGAATGCAACATAAGGCCTCCACCTAAATCCTCAAGGGAATTCTTATCTTCCATTATGTGAAAGAGAGGATGGTCAAATTTTTTGCAAGTCATGTTTGGATGGCACATGCGATCATTCTGGTGGCATGCAACATCTTCCAATTTTCCAACACATGGCTAGTACACACGCAATTGGAGACAAAATTGTCAAATTTGGAAAATACAAGAAAGTGGCCTACAATCTAAAAGATGGGAAAGAAACAAAGAAGTGTGAATTGGTCAATGATAAGATTCCAGTATATCAATTTATGGACATTTTCCATGATTAGGTGGTGTATGAGTATGCAAGGGATACATATAGAGCTCAATGGTTGGACTCACAGTTCAAGTTATGCAAGGACACTTTTCCACTTCACAACACCATTTTAGTTGTTGACTTCATGGAGAACTTCACACCACAACCATAAAACAAGGTGCAATCATAGTACTACAACTCCACGTAGGTTGCTATATTTTTGCATATAGCATTCATTCATGAAAATGATAGTAAAGAGGATAACAGGAAAGTATTGAGGGAGTATCACTTTTACATCAGTGATGATCGCACACATTCTACCAAGTTTGTGCAAGGTTTCTTTCTAATGTTTTATGTTGATCTAGCTAGTAGGGGCATATCATTCAATCAACATATCATATGGTCAGATAACTATACATCGCAATTCAAGAACACTAGAATTTTTTACTGGTTGAGCAGGATGCATAGGATTGGTGGTGTTCAACATATGTGGAACGTCTCAGAGGTCAGGCATGGACACAAAACACCAACAAACATATGTGGAAAACTCTCAACAAACCAACTACCCTTTAATCTTCCTTCTAGACACAAAACACCATTGGGTAGTCATGAATAGGGTACATAAGCACTAAATCAACAATCATCTTCCAATGAAACACTCACCAACGCTCTAAAACTCAAAACCCTCACTTTTGACAAGTTTCAAAGGGGGTTTATTGAAAACCTCACCTCTAGACCTCTCCTCACTATTTCAATGCCTCTAACACCTTAAAATATGTCTTCCCTTTCTTAATTAACTATTAAAAAGTGTTTCCCCAAGTTTTTTCCATCACTACCTACTCTTAACCTCCAAATTTCACTCAAAACACACATTCTTGACAACTAGACATCATGCCCAAACACCCAAATGGCCACCCCTGCTCCTAAAATCATGCACACATGCCCCCTACACCTAGTTATGTCATTCCACCAAGTTATAGTAGAATACAATGGGTGGAAAATACTTTTGGTGGAAATTTTCACATTGCCCCTGTGGAAAAAGCATGAATTTAGGCCTATGAGGCGTAGCTTGAAGTAGCAGATTAAAGCAATAGTTTAGAAGAAGGTTATAACTTGGTTGTTTCAGTGTTATTAGGTGGATTTTGATGTGATAGAAGGTCTACAAAGGCATGGTAGGTCATTTGGATGTTTGGGCTTGAAGCCCTAGTTGAACAAAGAGTGAAAATGGGTGAAAATAAGAGGTTTTAAGAAGGAAATGTGTGAGAAATTTGAGGGAAGCATAATTTGAAGGTGAATTAAGTTTTTGCAGGATGAAATAAGAGTGTTTGAAAATATTTTGAGGTTGAATGAGGTCTAGAGATGGGTTTTTCAATAAACACCTGCTTATTTGGTGAAAAATGAGGGTTTCATGAAAGAGGGTCTTAGCAACTGAGTTTTGACTCAGTGGTTGAAGAATTTGTGGTTTTGGAGGTAGTTTGAGGACTATCCAATGGTATTTTGAGTGGGAAGGAAGATTGAAGGATATTTCCTTTGTTAAAGTGGGCTAATTGGAGCCCCTTTTTTAGTGTTTGAGGTCAGTTTGATGGTATCATTCCAAAGTAAGTACATGTGATTCTGTGATATGTTTAAAAGTGCCCTAATGGGTTCCTGAAATGGTAGTTTTTTTGTGGCTTTGAGTGGTCTCTTCAAAGTTGTGAGAGGAAAACCTAGGTTGCACACCTACAAGACTGAACAGTGAAGTTGAGAAGAGTCACCCTTGTTAGGGTTTGAAGGTTGGACGCTTGATTTATTCAAGTGAATTTGAGTTTGGATAGTTATTTTTGCTATCTTGGAGGAATTTTTCTGTGGTGGCGAGATTTCGCTTGGGGAAAAAGTTGTCAAATGCAAGTAGTGCAAAGTTGCAAAGTGGTGCAACTTTCGTTCTACAACTCATGTGACCAAACTAATTGTTCCAACATGTCTGAGTGGGTATGTTTGTGCTAGGCATGGTCCTCTTTCACACCCAAACATGCCAAATTTCTCTGAGCTACATTCAATCGACTGAATCCCTTAAGAGTTTGAAGTGTAAAATGGTTGCAAATTTCAACATGACGTTACTCGAATACCGTGACACTTAGAAAATTTTTGTTTAAGTGTATGTGATTTTGTTGTTCTCCTCTATAATAACCTCTCTCAAATTTTACTATCTGGAAGGCATTTTCCTATGGTTGTAGGATTTTGCTTGGGGAAAAAGTTGTCAAATGCAAGTAGTGCAACTTTCATTCTACAACTTGAATGACCAAATTAAATATTCCAATGCATCTGAGTGGGTACGTTTATTCTAGGCATGGTCCTCTTTCACACCCAAACACGTCGAATTGCTTCGAGCTACATTCAACCGGTTGAATCCCTTAAGAGTTCGAAGTGCAAAATGGCTGCAAACTTTAGCATGACATTACTCGAACATAGTGATGCTTAGAAAATTCTCGTCTGAGCCTATTGTATCGTGTTGTGCCCCTCTACAATAACCTCTCTTAGTTTTCACTATCTTGGAGGCATTTTCTTGTGGTGGCAAGATTTTGCTTGGGGAAAAAGTTGTCAAATGCTAGTGCAAAGTTGCAAAGTGGTGCAACTTTTATTCTGCAAAGGGTGTGACAAAAATAACTGTACCAACACGTCCGAGTGGGTTCAACTGACCCAAATGCGTCGAATTGCTCTGAGGTACGTTCAATTGACTAAATCCCTTAAGAGTCCAAAGTACAAAATGGCTGCAAACTTCAGCATGACACTACTTAGACACCGTGACGCTTAGAAACTTCTTATCTAAGCCTATGAGATCATGTTGAGCCCATCTACAATAACCTCTCTTGATTTTCACTATCTCGGAGGCGTTTTCCTATGGTGGCGAGATTTTGCTTGGGAAAAAAGTTGTCAAATGCAAATAGTGCAAAGTTGCAAAGTGGTGTAACTTTCATTCTACAACTTGTGTGACCAAAATAACTATTCCAACACATTTGAGTGGGTGCGTTTATGCTATACATGGTCCTCTTAAGAGTCTGAACTTCAAAATGGTTGCAAACTTTAGTATGACGTTACTCAGACATTGTGACACTTAAAAACTTCTCATTTGAGCCTATGGGATCATGTTGAGCCCCTCTACAAACACCTCTCTCAGTTTTTGTTATCTTAGAAGCATTTTCCTACTGTAGCGAGATTTCGTTTGGAGAAAAAATTATCAAATATAAGTAGTGTAAAGTTGCAAAGTGGTGCAACTTTAGTTCTACAAAGCGTGTGACCAAACTAACTACTCAATGCATTTTAGTGGGTATGTTTATGCTAGGCATGGTCTTCTTTTACACCCAAATGTGTGAATTACTCTGAGCTACGTTCAACTGACTAAATCCCTTAAGAGTTTGAAGTGCAAAATGGCTGCAAACTTCAATATGACATTACTTGGACACTGTGACACTTAGAAACTTATTGTCTAATCCTATGGGATTTTGTTTATCCCTTCTACAATAACCTCTCTTGGTTTTCACTATCTCGGAGGCGTTTTCCTGTGACAGTGAAATTTCGCTTGGGGAAAAAGTTATGAAATGCAAGTAGTGCAAAGTTGCAAAGTGGTGCAACTTTTGTTCTACAACTCGTGTGACCAAAAAAACTGTTCCAACGTGTCTAAGTGGGTACGTTTATTCTAGGCATGGTTCTCTTTTTCACCTAAATGCGTTGAATTGCTTCGAGCTACATTCAATTGGCTGAATCCCTTAAGAGTTTGAAGTGCAAAATGGCTACAAACTTCAACATGACATTATTCAGACACCGTGACACTTAGAAAATTCTCATCTGAGCCTATCGGATTGTGTTGTTCCCCTCGACAATAACCTCTCTTTGTTTTTTCTATCTTGGAGGCATTTTTCTGTGGTGGCAATATTTCGCTTGGGGAAAAAGTTGTGAAATGCAAGTAGTGCAAAGTTGCAAAGTGGTGCAACTTTCATTTTGCAACTCGTGTGACCAAAATAATTGTTCCAACACATCTAAGTGGGTACGTTTAGGCATGGTCCTCTTTTGCACTCAAAATTTTTGAATCACTCTGAGCTACGTTCCCGGTCGAATCCCTTAAGAGTCTGAAGTGTAAAATGGCTACAAACTTCAACATGACGTTACTCAGACACTGTGATTTTTAAAAACTTCTCATCTGAGCCTATGGGATCATGTTGAGCCCGTCTACAATAACCTCTCTTATTTTTTTTAACTCAGAGGCATTTTCCTGTGGCGGCGAGATTTCGCTTGGAGAAAAAGTTGTCAAATGCAAGTAGTGCAAAGTTGCAAAGTGGTGCAACTTTCATTATACAACTTGTGTGACCAAACTAACTATTCCTATGCATTTGATTGGGAAAATTTATGTTAGGAATGGTCCTCTTTCACACCCAAATGCGTTGAATCATTCTAAGCTACGTTCAACTGGTTGAATCCCTTAAAAGTCTGAAGTGCAAAATGGCTGCAAACATCAGCATGACATTACTCAAACACCATGATGCTTAGAAACTTCTCATTTGAGCCTATCAGATTTTTTTGTTCCTCTCTGCAATAACCTCTCTTAGTTTTTTCTATCTTGGAGGTGTTTTCCTGTGGTGGTGAGATTTCACTTGGGGAGAAAGTTGTCAAATGCAAGTAGTGCAAAGTTGGAAAGTGGTGCAACTTTCATTCTACAACTCATGTGACCAAAATAACTATTCCAATATATCTGAGTGGGTGTTTTTATGCTAGGAATGGTCCTTTTTTGTACCCAAATGCACTGAATCACTCTGGGCTACGTTGAACTAGCTAAATCCCTTAAGAGTTTGAAGTGCAAAATGGCTATAAACTTCAACATGACGTTACTTGGACATCATGATTCTTAGAAAAATATCTTCTAATCCTATGATATTTTTTGGAGCCCCTCTACAATAACCTCTCTCATTTTTCATTATTTCAGAGCCATTTTCTTGTTGCGGAGAGATTTCGCTTGGAGAAAAAGTTGTCAAATGCAAGTAGTGCAAAGTTGCAAAGTGGTGTAGCTTTTGTTCTGCAACTCATGTGACCAAAAAAAATGTTCCAATGCATCTAAGTGGGTACATTTATGTTAGGAATTGTCCTCTTTCACACCCAAATGCGTCGAATCACTTTGAGCTACGTTCAACTAGCTGAATCACTTAAGAATCTGAAGTGCAAAATGGCTACAAACTTTAGCATGTCATTAATTGGACACTGTGATGCTTAGAAACTTTTCGTCTGACCCTATGGGATCGTGTTGTTCCCATCTACAATAACCTCTCTTATTTTTCTCTATTTTGAAGGCATTTTTCTGTGGTGGCGAGATTTCGCTTGGGGAAAAAGTTGTCAAATGCAAGTAGTGCAAAGTTGCAAAGTGGTGTAACTTTTGTTCTGCAACTCGTGTGACCAAAATAACTATTCCAACATGTACAAGTTGGTATGTTTATGCTAGGCATGGTCCTCTTTCATACCCAACCGCGCCAAATCGCTTCGAGCTACATTCAACTGGCTAAATCCCTTAAGAGTTCGAAGTGCAAAATGACTCAAACTTCAACATGACGTTAGTCGGACAGTGCTACCACAATAATGGGTTACACTTTTTGGGACATCCTAATTTTTGCCTGAAATCACATATTTTTAGAAAATACAATGATTTATGACTTTAAAGGTTTCATTTAAATTATTGTAATTAAAAAGGGATTGATCAAACCCCCTTGGATAGAACCTTGCTAGATTTAAACCATACCTATAATCGAGTCTCCTCTACACCTATCAAAATGCTGATTAAAAACCACTTTTGATTTACCTTTTGGGTGATCAAATGAATTCATTTAAAATTTATGTTTTTTAAGCCTATAGCCCTTATTATAAGCTTCCTAAAAAGTATAATTTTAAATATGTTTAATTTGATTATTATATTTATTTTTTTATTTCTTGTGAATGTAAGATTTTCAATGAACATCAAGTTCTTTATTTCACACATACAAAAAAATAGAAAAATAGAGAAAAAAATTTCTAAAGAATACATGTGCCCTATGTATTGATGTCCTTATTCCAACAAAAAAAGAATAAGTTAATTCAAATGAATACAAAAAAAGTTATGCGGCCGAAGTACACCTTTGTCCAAATTATAATTACACTGACTTGGAAAATTAATTAAAAAATATATATGTAACAAAAAATTATGAAAAAATATCCATCCCCTAGATATTGGTGTGAAAAATTTGTATTTTAAAAATTAGAATTGTATACTATCTATAAAAAAAGTTATGTGGGCCGAAGTAAACATCACTTTTTAAAAATGTTGATTAGTAGAAAAAATAAGTTATTAAAAATTACATAAAATGATTCACAATTTATTTTTTAATTTTTTTTTTAAATATAATTAGAATCTACAAAAAATATCTAACAAATAACTAGTTTGATTCATCTTAAAAACCTTAATGGTTTAGCTGCTATAGGTGTAAGAAAGTGAATGTATGGTGAAAAATCCTGATTTTAATGTCAAGTTTGGCCAAAAATTGTAACCCATTATTGTGGGATCACCCTGGACACCATAATGCTTAGAAAATTCTCATATGATCCTATGGAATTTTGTTGTTCCCCTCTACAATAACCTCTCTCATTTTTCACTTGGAAGGAAAATAAGCATCTCTAAGTCAACAACAAGTCCGCCCAATCTTGGCAAGGCACAAGCAAAAGTCAGCCAAGCCAATGGTCAAGGAAAATGTCCAAGATGATGCAAATTTTTCTTGTGCTTGGGAAAGAAAAGATGTCCAAATTTTTGTCAAGTCCACCCTTGGCTTGAATAATGCTTTTCTAAGACAAAGGTAAAGTCCACCCAACTTAAAGCATACATGGAAAAGACAACATAAAGTTAGCCCAGCTCAAAACATACATGGCAAAGACAACTTAAAGTTTTCCCCAAGCTGAAAATAGGAGATGGAAAACATATATTTAAGTCTGCCTTAGGCCAAGATCAAAGGGGACATCCAACATGCTAAGATGGTGCCTCATCATCTTCCAACCAATAAAATTGTTCAAAGTTGGCATGTCTAGGTTCAATGAACTTGACACTTCATAATGCAACAACTTTTTATTGTTGGTTTATATTTAGCATAGCGAAAAGTGTCCCCAAATGTAATTTTCTCATTGGTTGAGAGGTAGTTAGTTGTGACAAACCCTAATTAGGGTTTTATTTTGTAATCTCGGTCATTGATTCGAAATCAATCTTGGCCATTGAATTGTATTCGAGGAGCCTATAAATTGAGCTCACCCCTCATTTGTAAAACATGGGAGCATCCATCGCATACTACCAGTTCACTACCTTTTCTATGCTTTTGCTTACTATTATGCTTTGATAGATTTTTTCCAAGCATCCATCGCTTGTCCGAAATCACTTGTTGTTGGCTCTTATCCATAGTAGCAAGATAGTGAACTGTTTGGTAAAATGCTTTGGTAGACATGTATGAAAAATGTGGTAGCGTAGACAAGGTAGTAAACTATTTGAAAAAATGCCTCAAAGAAATGTGGTCTCATGGTGATGGAATGCCATGATAATCTATGTAATTTTCTTGTCATGGAATTCCATCACCATGAGACCACATTTCTTTTGAGACATTTTTGCAAATAGTTCGCTACCTTGCCTATGCTATTGCTTACTATTACACTTTGATGGATTTTTTCCAAGCATCCGTATAGCTTGTTTGAAAGCACCTATTTTAGAATTTTAGCCATAGCAGCAAGGAAGTGAATTGATTGATAAAATGCTTTGGTAGACATGTATGAAAAATGTGGTAGCATAGACAAGGCAGTGAATTGTTTGAAAAAAAATCCTCAAAGAAATGTGTTGTCTTGGTGATGGAATGCCATGACAAGCACATTGAGAGCACATTTCTTTGAGACATTTTTTTGAATAGTTCACTGCCTTGTCTATGCTATTGCTTCTTATTATGCTTTGATATATTTTTTCCAAGCATCCATAGCTTGTTTGCAAGCACCTATTTTAGGCTTTTAGCCATAGCAGCAAGGCAATGAACTATTTGATAAAATGCTTTTGTAAACATGTACACAAAATGTGGTAGCATAGACAAGGCAATGAATTGTTTAAAAATATTCCTCAAAGAAACGTGGTCTCATGGTGATGGAATGGCATGAAAATCCATAGAAATTTTCATGTCATGGCATTCCATCACCATGAGACCACATTTCTTTTAGGCATTTTTTTCAAGTAGTTCATTGCCTTGTCTATAGTATTGCTTGCTATTATGCTTTTGATAGATTTTTTCCAAGCATCCATAGCTTGTTCAAAAGCAGTTGTTTTATGCTTTTACCCATAGCAACAAGGTAGTGAACTATTTGACAGAATACTTTGGTAGACATGTATGAAAAATGTGGTAACATAGACAAGGCAGTGAACTATTTGATAATATACGTCAAAGAAATTTGGCCTCATAGAATACCATGATAAGAAAATGCCTCCTACTTATTAGTTATGCAATGTGAAGTAATTGCATAACTGCTTAGGTTGACTTTGTAAAAACTATATTGTAATTGAAATTTTGTCATCTATCAACATCTAGTTATTAGTTATGTAGTGTGAAGCAATGCTTTGACTTTGAAAGATGTGCAATAAAATGTAATCAACGATATGAATATAAACTATAACAAAAATATTTTTTACAATTCATTAGTTAAAATCTTTATTTTATTTTCTCTTTCTATCTCTATATGCTATGGAAATACCTTTCAGTTTCAAAATAAATAGATTTTATCTCTTGTTCTACAATTTTATATGCTTTTTTTAAATATGATTTTTTCTCGAATTTTTAAAAAACTTTTATACTTTTGGTTTGTCAAAATTTTCCCCAAAATATTTTTGCTACTATGCATTGGAAGCATGAAGCATACATGTGAATACACACACTATACGTGAAGTATTCATGTGAATAAGTGAAGCATACATGTGAATAAGTGAGGCACAAGTAATTGAAGCATTCCAAAGGATACAAACCACCAGGAATGGAGCTTATTGAGAAATCAACAGTAATTAATTAAGCATTAGATGTAAACAAAATTCATGCCTACAACATTCAAGCATACGATTTACACAATACACATGATAACATCATTCAAGAATGGTAGTAGCAAAATAAGAATTTTTTAATAAAAAAGTTGTAAGGTATACAATGATATATATTGATAAAAGTATATACAATATATCCAAAAAATCCATACAAGCTTAGTATAAAGGAGCCATATTATGGACATAAAATGTCACGTATATATTGATAGTACAAAACATATGTTCCAAAATGCCACATAGGCATACAACAACGACCCTAATACAGTCATTTCCCTATAGGGGAAGGAAATAGATCCTGAGTTGCCTTCAAAATTCGGTTGGATGGAGTGACTATTGGTTCTTTTGTCTTTCAAACACACTCTCTAGTCCTCCTCTCTTCACTCTGGACCTTCAATTGATACAATAAAATGTAAAGATATTAATACACATAAATTGAATTATGGAATGACATATAACAAAATATAATCACTTACCGCATACAAATAGTCATCATTCACATTTACATCATTACTACATCTACAATCTGGAGTGACAACAACTTGTAGCAACCATCATGATAGAAATTAAGCTACACAAAATTATCATGAAAATTTTCTATAATAGACCATAAAAAAGCAAATATGATGTCAAATCGACTAATCTATTGCATACCTCTCTTAATGGATCAGAACTAGCTATTGTTGCAACAACTCCATGGTCCATCATGCCACCAACATCACCAGGGTTGTCTGATGTCAACATCTACAAATGGTAAATGAAAGAGTAAATGGTAGGGTGAACTATTAAATGTTAATGGGATGGGATTAGGAAGGAATAAAGGAACAAAAAGTGAATTAGGAGAAGATAATATGACACGATCAAGGAATACAAATACAATGTTTGTGTTTCTCATCAATTTTTTAGATTTGTATATGCAAATTTATGAAAACTAGCTAACATTGTTTTACAACACCATTATTGAATAAAGGCTACCTGAGTGTAAGTTGTTTGAGGAAATGAATTGCGAGGTGTGGAGGTTGAAGGTCCACTAGGAAATTGTTTGAAATTCAAAGCATGTTATGAGACAAACATTCAAATATAACATTCAGCTGTTCAAATGCAATAATAATATATTTAATACTAGTTGCATACATGTGGACTCAACATCAAGAATGAATAAGGATCTATAGGAATGGGGCATGTCTCATGAACACTCTGACCCTGAAATTTCATCATATCAAAATTCTACTAATTTACTTATTCTTAAATTTCAAAATATAATTTAATAAACAACATTAAATGAACTTGATGAATTTTACTTGAGTGTCAATGTCGAATGTATCATTCAACAAATCATCTGTGAAAACCATCACCTCTACAACTGATGTAGGTCATGTAGCTGCATCCCGAGCACCTTGATAATTGTATGTGCAAACTGCACCACAAGCACCACAATGGTGGGGTGGAGCTCGGGGCCTGCACGTCTCCTCCACACCAAGCTCTACTAGAGGCCGCGCACACTATAAAATGGTCTGGGTGAGTGAGCCAATTGACTCTAGCGTGTCCACCTCTACACTATTCTTAATAATGGAAGGAACGATGATGTGCTCCACCATGGGTCTGGCTAAGGGTCTTCGTTCCAACTATGGATTACATCGTGCAACAGGTCTATCATGTGTGGAGCCCCCACCTCTACCCTGAAATTCTAAGATGTCAAAATAATTTGGCATCTTATTCAGGATAAACTTAGAATAGAGTTTCCTCAAAAAGTATTATGGCACCTCATGGTTATTGCATGGAGGTTGGTCAAATACTATCCACCACCACTCCCAAAATTTATTTTTAATTAACTCATGGTGGCACCAATGGATGGGGAACCTCCTGCATGTATGAGACAAAGGTGTGTTGGTTTTTGGGTTTGTAAATAGGGCACACAAGTCAACTTTGCTAATTTTTTGTTTTTAAACATCTGCATATGACAAACCTCTAGCATAATATTGTCTGATCTCATGCCTTTTATTTGACCAAAAAATTATTTTCTCACTCATTTCTCCTACATGAGATACAATTGATTTCAATGATTCAACAATCCCTCTCCTATAAGGGTGGGTTTCGACATGCTCGGTTAATCTCCCAATTAATTGTTCAATGTCTCTTTTATTGTTTTCAATTTGATTTGGAATATTTTCTTGTGTTCCTTGAGGATGCCTATGAATTCATGGAGGGGTTTCAAGTTGTTCTTGAATAGGAGGTTCTTTCTGAGGGGGTGATTGTGAATTCTCAATGTTTGGAGGTGGAGATTCATTCCCTGAGAATTAGAACAAAATTTTATTATAAAAACCTATTTTAATCTGCATTCTAAATCAAATTCAAAATAAATAGAATAAAAATGCATACCTCTTCGCAATCTTCTACATCTCTGATGTGTTGGCAACACCCTCCTGAAAAATAGCAAGCTAAGGATGCAAATAATGGATGATATTTGGCGAGCGCGAGTTGTAGACCTCCAATGCTCCAAGCCAAGTAGTGGGTTGAAGTGAAATGAGGTTTCAAAATGCATTTTTTTCTTTTATTTACCTTTTGCATTTGGTGCATGCCAAATTGGCCAATTTCAGCCTTTTTTTGTGAATTTTTACAATTTGACACCTAATTGTGTCATAGATTGGTGCACTTAACCTCAATGCAGTCACAAACCTTAGAAAAATAAATTTTGAGGAACAAAGCTCATTGATGAGAGCACCTAGCCCATTCCATACCTTCCCAAACTACATTATATTATCTTAAATGTATCTAGATAAATTATGAAACCAATTTTCTTAGGCATCACAATTTGAGGAAGGAGATTGCAAAATTTTAGAGCCAAGACTTTGACAATGATCTTATAAGAGACATTAAGCAAGGTGATAAGCATCCAATTAAAAATATCAACAAAAGAAATATTAAATTCATACCTAAGTCTAGTTTTACTATTTTGGCGGCTCCTTCAAAATTAGTTTTGTTCCCAAAGTTAGGAGAAACTCTAGATTTAAAAGACCTTTAGGTTTCATAGCAGTTCTATCAAATTTGGTAGTGATATTATAATGAAACTAATATAAACCTTGGATTATTTCCCTCCCCCCCCCTTCATTTCTAGTAGTTTACGTTTTGAAGCTCATATTCAAAGACTCCATTCTTTCTCATACAAGCTTGTTTTTAGGAGCATTTAAATGTAAAATGAGGTCGAATATTGTGCTCTTCACAATGGTATTGGTTTTTTTAGTTTAAAATTTTGTTTTTTCCATAATTAATTTTTCTCAATTATCTTAATGTGTAGTTATTATTTTAGGAACTTACAAGGGCCATAAATTTTGTATACAAACTCCTTTTTCGATGCATCTTTCGAAACTACATATATTTTGTGAACTTTATAAAAGTTCTTTTATTTTCTCCCATCTTCTAAAAATATTATATTTTCAACATGTGGTCATTTTTAGACATTGTGAGAATCTATTGAATGCACTTTTCGATTTGTGAACAAATTGAGATAAAGTGCCACACATTATCCTTATATTTTGGGGATCTTGCACATCATGTTATATGCTATTATTAAACTTGTAATACTTTAGAAAGTGTTAAGAGGGTTTTTTAATGTGTCTTATTATTTACAATCAAAACCTTGTACACCTCCATGCAAGTTTGTCTTGTTTTTGTACACCTTTCTAGTTATAGGTACTATTTTGTGTCTCTTCTAATATTACTTATTCACCTTCTTGTACTATATTATAGGCATGTAGTGATATGTAGTGATATTCATAAAACTTGTAACTTTAATTTTTTATAAACAAATAATATCAAATGGACCCAACTATCTATAGGTTTCTTATATAAAAAAAATTATGTGAAGCTTCTCTAAGGCCTTTAACATTCAAGGCAATAACATCATGTAGAGATCCTTTCTCAAGTGCTTTGAATGAACATCATCAATGTTTGCTAAAGTTTCAAATTGATTACCTAACAAAGGTCATTGATCTATGGGTGGATATAATCTATGAGTGAAATAGTGAAGTTTTTACTACTATAATTTCCCCTTAGTGACTCATTTTCACTAGGCTTGCAAGATAACCTAAAGGGTTGAGCACTCATTTGAGAAGCATCAAAGTGCCTCATCAATCATTATGGCTAGCACTCCTTATAACTAATTGAATGGATGTCATAGTGGGTGGCTAAGAAGCTAAAACCATTGCATGTTAAGGAGAAATTATGGTGACATCAAATTTATGGATATACATAGGCATTAATGAAGGGTCATTCACATTAAATTACTTGGGAACTATGAACCTTTTTCCACCAATAATAAAACAACTAGCCTCTTTAGTTGGTAGCATATATTACTTGGTTGAGGGGTTGGCTAAGGCATAAGTGGGTAGTGGACTTCATTTTGTGGTTTGAGGCTTGACACAAAAAGAAAATGTTGGGAAGATAGATGTATCTGACTTTTTGCAAAACATGCAAGACACGTCTTTGAATCTCTATGGATTCCTTAACATCATAGGTGAGATCCACCCCCACATAAACTTGTTTGTTGGGCTAAGCATTAAAGAACTTCTCTAGCTGGTGAGAAATAAAATGGCCTAATGGATGAATAATTTGCTCCAAGATGACCCACTTAAGGATGGAAAGTCCAATAAGCTCAACCCACATGATGACTTTGAAGGATGTTTGTTCTAAAACTTTAAAGTTTTAAGTCCAAGAACAAAATAACAATAAGGTGTTTCACATGAACCAACTTAGTTGAGTAGCATGTTAATCTATCATGGGTTTTGAAAAGTAAATAGGAAAAATCCCCTCAAACAAATTCCTAACCCTAGGCAACTTAATATTATAGGGCTCACATAAATTCTTAACCCAAGAGTACAAATGTTGTTCAAAGGGGACATGGCCCACATAATAAACAATAATACTATATGTCTCATACCAATTACAAACATGATCTAACATATCATTAGGCAAAATAATGTATCTATTTCCAAAGTCATATCTCATTGTAATCCTTCAAGATAATTTTTTGTGCATGCTTGGAAGCCATCTTCACCATCTAATATAATAGTGGTTGTAAAAGACAAAGTTCTAACCATTATAAAAACCCTACACCACCCATAGGAAAAAGGAAGAATGGTCAGTAGGCCCTTGGTCTATTAGTGAAGTTGAATGTTTCTAAATGAACTCAAAAGGAATCAAGTCTTGTTGAGTGCAAGGCCTCAACACTATTGAGATGAGATTGAAATTGTGCTTCAAATAACTTTAATGAAATGGATACCCCTCAATCCTTATCTCTAAAGTGAAGAGATTTCAACCTATTACACATGGTTAGCTAGATCGATTCTGAATTTGATTTAAACCAAAAAAAGAATACTAACTGCATGGTGCCATGGGGGGGCTTGGGCTTCTATTTCCATGGAGGAGGAGGTCCCATGGGAAAAAAAAAAAAATTGCTACGGGATTAATTAGAATTTTTTCCAAAAAAATAGGAGCCCCTACAGTATAGGAATGAATATTTCAGCTGGTGGAATTGGGGTGGGGCTAGAAATTGCCCCTACAGCTTAGGAGTTTTTTATGCCATTTGTCTCTCATCTAAAATTTTCAATTCTTATTAGAAAATAAAAATGAGAGAATTTTTTTTTATTTTTTATTTTTTATCAAAGCACTACAGTTCATTTCTTAAATTTTGGAGTTTAAAATTTTAAGCAGAATTGCAAGATTAAATCCATGGGACCAAGAACTTTAAAATATTCCTAAAAAAACTAAGCAGCATACGCTGAGATTTTTAAGGAAGCCCCCCTCCATGGGACCCTACCTTAAGAATTGTAAAATGTCCTAAATAAATGGTATAACACAAAGTACAATGGAAGGGAAATCCTCAAACCGAGCAAAAGACAACGTAGACTATACAACATTGTGGAATCATAAGCGTCAATTCCAGCAGGACGAACGTCATAGCATACGAAACAAGCCAAAAACGGTTTCCTTCTTTGGGAAGCCAAATAAGCTGCTACAATGTGAAAGTTGATAGAGTTTTCTAGAATTCCTGTTGCAAAATTGCTAGAATGTGGGCGTATGCCAACCTTTTCAACGACAATAATGATGCTTAGTACGGCACGTCCGTAGAAAGGGACAATTCTAGGTACTGTAGGTGAATCCAACGCATTCTATATAGACGCGGATCTGTTTTGGACATCACAGACTCTCCGCTTTGTAAGAGCAGCCCCTCTTCGAAAGGAAATACCATCCAATAATGAAACCCACCAGCGGGGTTCTATTTCAGCCTCCGATCAATATCAGTTCAGATAATGGAGGATCTACATTATTTGATGTTGTTTTGGAAGGACTAAATCGTTCAATGAAAGCTGGGAAAAGAGAAAGCACAAAGGTTGCAGAGCAAATGAGGAGGAATCAATTGAAACGGCTCTATGCAAAGCTCGAATCCCTCATACCGTCTGCTTTACGAAAGGTAAACTATTTACAAGATCAGATTCCTTGTTCTCCATCCAAGATTATAGAGCTTACTAACTGCCTTGAGCCCATTTGCAGGTTGAGCGATGTGAACTGGTTGAGGAATCCTGCAATTACATTCTAAAACTGCAGGAACAAATATGGCAACTGAAGCAATACAGAGAACATCTCAGCACAAAGCAAAATCATGGGAAGACAGTTAAGGAAGATGCAGAGCTTATTGAGGTGGGTGTGGAGGTAGGAGGAGAAACTCTAGTTGTTATGATCAGTAGTACTAGAAGGCCACGATGCTTTTGGAAGATGGTTGAGGAAGTTGAAGGGCATGGTTTAGATGTGGATATGTCACAGCTTTCTGTGAGTGAATCTTTTGTATATATTTGCTTTCATGCTAGTTTTAGCCAACACATGAAAGAAAATGACCCTGTTCAACTTCAGTATTCTCTGAAAAGAAAGTTACTTACTGCCTATTAAGTTGTAATAGCATGCAGCTCCCAGTCTGGCACTAGTACTTCTAGTGAAACATTTGGTACAAGGACATTAAATAGTTCTATATATGTAGAGGAGTAGAAGTAATGTATTGCTTTAGCTCTTCAAAGGAAGAGATTAATCTCAATGTATATGAAGTTTCATATTATCTTAAATTGAAATGAGGAGTTTTGGAAATATTCTATAGCTGGATGATTATTTAGTTTAATGATGGAAAATAAAATCGCTATTGATTATGTGATTGCTGAAGATTGTGATAGAAAGGTAGAGTATAGTCTAATTTTGTTTGTTTTTTATTATATTTAATGATGATAGTTATTAGAATTAGTGATTATGATAATTTTTTATCTTGATTTAGTCAATAAAAATAGGACAATTATTTACATTTTTTTATAGGGATGAGACATAAAATTGCTATTGTTTATGTGATTGTTGAAGATTGTGATAGGTAGGTAGAGTGTAATTGGATTTCATTATTTTAGATTATATTTAATGATGATAGTCATTAGAATTAGTGATTATGGTAATTTTTATCTTGATAAGCGTAAAAAATAATATGACGTCTTTATAAATGTGTTTTACAGTAAACTAATGAATTAATCATGATAAATTGAAATAAGAGTTAGGATAAATAATTATCTGAAATAAATGTTGAGAAATTAAATAATCAACAATATTATTTTACTTTTAGATTCATGTGGACTTTGACTATCATATGTTATCAATTGATTTTCCCATGTACTAGGGAATTAAGGCTTGTTAGTAGAATATATATCAAAACTTATAAAAAAAATCGAAGTATTAAGTTCATTTCAACAAATATAGAAGTGATCTAAGCATCTATAAAATCAATTATACAACTATGGATTTAACTCTATTGTATGGATCTAAACTTTAGTTATGAATTTGAGTTTTTTAATCTTTGAGTCAAAATCTTATTTGTCTTCACTTATATAACCCACGTACAAATGGTTGTGTGGATAAAGGAGTTTGCAAGTGACTAGGAAAATTTCTAGATTGTGTCAAAATTTTAGGATACTAAGTTAACAACTTTTGTGCATAAATTTAAAACAAGTTTTCATGTAGTGTGTCATAGGATTTTGATGTAGTTATTGTTACTACATAAAAATACTTTGAATTTTTTAATGTGTGTAAGAGGTGTTATATAATGTGCTATGAATTGTAGGTGCTCAGATGAAGTGAGCCCAAATTTTAATTAAAATTTTAAAAACCTCTTGGTTCATTTTTGGGAATTACACAACCAACCTAGGTTACTTGCACAAACCATCTAGATCTAAACTAGGGTAGAAAATGGATAAAAATAAGAATCAAAATCAGTTCCTAGGAATGATGAAGATGGAAATAGGTAAAGTTCAACTTATGGGCCAAATTTGAGTAGAAATTGTACCACTTATAATGATTGTCATTGTAGAAAGGATAACCTAGAAAAAGTGATCCCAAAACAAAAGGGAAAATTTAAAGGTATACAAATTTTACCATTACATTTTACCCCTATTTTTTATTTTTTTGGAGTACAAAGATTTTTTCTCCCAAAAGGTTTTTCCCCATGTAAAATTGTGTTATGGTGTATCTTTGTTGCGTATTCTTTTCTATAGCTACATGATTAGTTTAATTTTTACACATGCATCCTCTCATAAATTAGTTTAGGAAGCATATTCCACATATCTTCTTTTCATTTAGTATCAAATCCTAATCACCTCAGATTCTGGGTGTTAGGGACAAGGGTTTTTTGTACTAATCTTGGATTGAGAGGTCCAGTTATTGTAAAAGAAGATCTTTCTATAGGAAAAATGACAAGCACATCAAGGATAGAAATGGAGAAGTTATTGGGAATAAAATTTGAGTTTTGGAAGCTTAATATAGAGGATATGCTTCTTGATAGAGATTTTCAAGTTGTAGTAGCTAGATTCAAACTTACAACTTTGTCACAAGAAGAAAGAGACAAAATGGACAAAAAAGTGAAGGGTCTCATTAGGCTTTATTTTTAAAAAAAATGAATTGTTGAATGTGTTGGAATTTTTTCTACAACCCTCAATTCTAAGGGAGGACACAATGCCTAGATTTGGGGATCAAGTCAATTTAGGAAAGGAAATAAACCTAGATAATTAAATTGGGGACAATTTGACAAGATTTGACCATATCTTCTATGCTTTGAGATCTATATGGATCAAGAGGGTGATACTAATATAAGCCTTAAATATGGATCTTTTGAGAGAAAACGTTATAGAGACAAAATACTCCAATTAGCACAATACATAAGCCCTATTTATTGTCGCTAACCCATACTAGATTGGTTTTACATAAATCTATAGCTAAAGGCCTTAAAAATGTAGATAATTGAAAAATCCACATATTTATTAGCAAAGAATTTATTATTTAACAAATGCAAGCATTATCCTTTGTATCTTTAAAGACTTTGTTAACAAAAAAATTACTAAAATTAACTTACACCCTCATTTTAAATAAGCAAAGGGTTGATGAATCAAGAGACATTTAGGTTATTCCTTTGTACCTTTAAGCTCCATAAGGAAAAGCACAAAAAAATAACTTACACATTTTGTAGATGTTTGTCATGTTAAATTTGAATTGTTGGATCAACAACAATCAAAATAGATTGGTGCATAATCCCAAGGGAATAGAATGAAATTAGAACTAATAAAAACAAGGACACATTAATTCCTAGTTTTAGATGAGCTTAATTCACTTGGATTTGTCTTTTAAATTTTAGACCCTCAAATGTCTTCTTGCCCTCAATAATATAACTCATTCTTAACTATTCATTTTTAGTTTTAATAACCCACATATCAAGTTAGAGATATATTTTATCAATGTGAATCCCTAATAGAAGGATTTATTTCATTCCTTGAATGTAAACTATCTAATCTCTTATACAAATGTACACCTATTAATTTATTAAATTTCCTTAATCATTCAATAGGAATTAGAGATAGACTATATCACAAGAACAAAAAATTGTCTCATATTGATTATTAAAAAAAAACAATGTCAATTATAGAAATTAAACTTAAAATAGGATTATATTGGCATTCCTCAAAGTTTTACATGGAGTTTTACACTCTAAATCTTAAATTGATTATAGACACAAACCTTTGGATTGGTCTTTAGATTCTCCAACAATAACTTGAGATACAACAAACACCAACGCTTTTTACAATGACCAAAAATTATAATATAGATCATGACAATGACCAAAAATTATAATACAGAAAAAAGAAAATCATGAATTGATCACACAACTAACACATTGCATTGAAATTAAGCCCCAAATTTGAAACTATACAAAGACATATAGAACATGTCAATAGCATCTTTTAGTTCCTACTTTTGTCATCATCTTGATGAATGAAACATTATATCGCCAAAATATTTGAAAATAAATCTCCCAAACAAATGTTTTCTCTCACTTATTTTATAAAACTATATCAAATAAAATATGAATCACTGATTTTAGGTCCTTTAAAAGCGAACATATCATATTTTGTATATGAAACTAAAATATTTCTTCAAATAATTATTAATCTGCACTCCTTTGCATCGCATTATGCCTATAAGTTTTCCAAGATATTGAAACCTCAACAATTGAAAAAACCTATTTATTAATATCCCTTAATTATTTTTTTGTATCTTGGTTCATAGCTTTCTCACTATCAACAAGCATCTTTCCTTGGTATTATTTTCATATATGATAGTGGACAAAATTTGTAACACCTTGTTACAGAGCACTTACGCTAAACTAGTATTCACAATTCATGCCTATGATAAAAACAAATTGAATTTCTGCATTCCACTCTAAACCATGAAAGATCTCTACTTATAAAACTAGCTCAAGCTTATCATACAACCGGAGTAATATATATGAAGCATTTTGTCAAACACTTTGTGTACATCGATATGTCTAAGATTTCACTCTATTCTCTTCTTGATTCTTATGCAAATTATCTATTAGTTCATAATTTGTCTCCTCTGTGACTGTAAATAAAACTATTGTATTCATTGCCAAGAATCATAGTCAATTCTCATATGGGTATCTGAAGATTAAAAATAATAATTCTATTCATTTTTATTTATTTATTTGTATGACAACCTTTCCATTTTCTATTTGAGTTGCTTGTGATTGTTTATTATATTTTCTATTTGGTTTAAATAGAAACTTTGCAAAATGGAACACCTTCTTGTTGGTCCACGTTTGTTGTTGTGTCAAAAGATTGATCTATCAACATCTGATACAAACCGTAGACATGGATTGCACTGATACCAATTTTGGCCCATGTTTGCCATTGTGTCAAAAGATCAATCTATCAACGTGTGAACAATAGAGACATGAATTGTACAAGAGACGGTTAATCCCTTGTCACGAATCCCAAAAGAAACGCTGACCATCTTCCAACACTTCCATCATAAATTAATGACTAGATCCTACTACCATGATACCAAAATCTCTACATATTTGGATACAAATCATATTATCACTTTTAGGTACCTCCCTTTGAATTTGTAGCAAATAAAACAAATCAAAGAAATTGTGTCTCTCTTATTGCAGACATCACCAAAAGTCCAAAATCTTTACAGATTTGAATACAAATCATATTATCACTTTTGGGTACCTCCCTTTGAATTTGTAGCAAATAAAACAAATCAAAGAAATTATGTCTCTCTTATTGCAGACATCACCAAAAGTCTCTGCGCCTCCCTTTCATATTCATTTACTACAACAAATCTGAAGGCACAGGATGAAGGCATCTCTTTCCGTTTTAAATGTTGGTTAATAAAAAAAATATTAATAACGGCGCCTCCCATTAATGTTCGCTTGACTGCAAAGGTCCAGATGTAATAATTTCTGATATGCACAAATAATTGCTCTGTTTTAGTTTCATTCTCCTTCCAAGCCTAGCACAACTGCGCAAAGTCAGATGCCACTGTTTTAAATTCTCCAAATTTGGGGCCCCCACTACAATGTAGGTGCAGATTTTTTTAGGTTTTGTAGTGCTGCGTCGAGCTTGTGCAAAAGCATAACCAAAACTCAATGGAAGGCATCTATCAAAGGTTTTTTAAAGAATTTAATATGCAACTATTATTCTTATTGTGGAGTTGTGCTCAGTTTGGAGGAAGAGTAAAACTAAAACAGCGCCATTATTTATATTTTATTTTATTATCCAACATTGAATGAGATTTTACTTTGTTGAAAATAGAACGTTTAAAACGGAAAAATTATAGGTAGAATGTTTTATAAATCATAGCGACATTACTAAGTATTTTTTCAAGTGTTGAGGTTTCAATAGATTGGAAAAATTATAGGTAGAATGTGATGCAAAGGAGTGCAAATTAACTATTTAAGAAATGCTTCTTATATACAGAAATAATATGTTTGTTTTTAAAGGAGCTAAAATTAGTGCACTCATATTTTATTTGACATAATTTCATAAAATTTGTGAGAAAATATTTGTATGGAAAATGTATGCTCAAATATTTTGGCAAATAATGTTACATTTATCAGAATGAGCACAAAAGTAGGAACTAAAATATGTTATTGACATATTCTAATGTTTCAAATTTGGGGTTTAGATGAAGCCAGTTTTTAGTTGTGTGTCTAATCTAGATTTTTTTTTTAAATTATTATTTTTTTTGTCATTGTAAGGGTTGGTTTTTGTTGTGTCTCGAGTTATTGTTGAAACATCTAGATCAATCTAGGGTCTATGTCTATAATTAATTTGGAATTAGGTGTAAAGCTTTGAAGAATGTTAGTAGAGTCTTATTCTAAACTTAATTTATATAATTGGTATTGCTTTAGTAAATCAATAAAGATTTTTTTTTCTTATGATTTAGTCTATCTCTATTTTTTTATGCTTAAGAGAATTTTATAAATCACTAGGTGCACAATCATTGTATTTATACTAGAAATTATCTAGTTTACATTCAAGGAATACAATAAATCTTTCTATTATGAGTTCATCTTGATAAAAAAATATTTTTAACTTTTAAACTAAAAAGAGATAAATTAAGAATGTGCTATATTATTGAGGACAACAAGGCATTGAGGGTGTAATCTTTGCACTAGATAAAGCCAAGTCAACTAGGCTAATATAAAACTATGAATTATTGTGTTGTTTTCATTAGTTCTAATTTGATTATATTTGTCAAAGATTAGGCATTGATCTCTTTTTTTTTTGGTTGATCCATCATTTCAAATTTAATGTGAAAACATCTAAAAAGTTATATGTTATATTTCAATGCTTTACTTCATGAAGATTAAAGGTACACAAAGGAAGAACCTAAATTTCTATTGGTTCGTCATCCCTTTCACTATTTAAAATGAGTCCATGTAAGTCAATTTTAATTAATGTTTTTGCTCACAAAGTTTGTAAAGGTACAAAGGATAGTACGTTAAATATCAAACCCTTTGCTCATGCATATGTGAATTTGTCAATTATCTACATGGTTAAGTTCTTTAGCTATAGATTTATGAAAATCCAACACAATATGGCTTAGTGACGGTATTAGGGCTTATGCATTATTCCGATTGAACTAGTTTCTGTCTCTATAAGATTTCCTCTCAAAGATCCATATCATTCTTTAAGGCTTATATTAGGATTTCCCTCATGATCCTATAGAGCTCAAAGAATAGAATATAGAAGCAAATCTTGTCAAATTGTCTCCAATTGAATTATAGGTTTGTTTGATCCCCAAATTTAAATATTGTGTCATCCCTTAGAATTAAAAGTTACATTAAAAATCCTCCAAATTTAAGATTTTAATTAAAAATTTGGGGGTCACTACAATTTAGATGCAAATTTATTTAGGCTTTGTACTGTTGCACTGAGTTTGTGGAAAAGCATAACCAAAACTCAATGCACGGATTTATATTTGCCCTTTCCCTTTTCAAATAGCCAATAAAATAACAAAACAACAAGAGTTATTTTATTTTTAAATATGAGTGAGTAAAGTACATTTATTTTTCTCAACAATAAAATAATTTTGGTGTTCATTTAGAAGTGTTAAGTTGAATGCTGAGATCCATTATATGTAATTAAGACAATAACAAATTATTTTGTTTTCTTTTTAAAAAATGTTTAAAATTGAAATGCTAAACTAGAATTTGATGGTATTGTTGCAATGACCATAAAATATGTTTGGGAGCCTTGAAAGTTAATGAGAAGATGTGAGATGTGTTGCCACTACTCGTGCAAACACTAGAATTTAAAGAAAAAAAGCTTTAATCATTTAGCTGCTTACAAATATTGTCAATTTTAAGTAGTTAATAGAAAACTCAATATGAGTTCAATTTGCACCTTATAGACTTGAAATCAAAATTATAAGTTGATTATGATTTATCTAAACAAGTGACTAGTTGACAAAAATTTTAATTTTGACTTTGAATGCTAGGCATAGACAAAATCGTGATTCCACACTCAATTCTCAACTAAACAACTTAACATTTTTTAAAATGGAAGTAATTCATGAATTATCAAAACTTTTGATGATGTAAAACTTCAAATATCAATTTTAAAACTTGAGTAATTTGTAAATTAATTCTATGATCAACTTGCCATTCTAGGCCCAAAAAAATGACTTTTGCATATCAACTCTATTGAACAGTCTGAATAACTGGGAGGGGGGTGAATTAGTTATTATAAAACAATTTTCTTGACTTTAATTAATCCGAAGAAAACTTAAATCAATCAGATAATTATCTAATAGATATGAACATGAAAGCACATTACAACACCATGCACAAAGAACACCAGAATTTATGTGGAAACCCAAGAAGGGAAAAACCATGGAGAATGCTAATTATCAATTATAAAACACCGGTTAAGGTGACACCAGTTAAGGTGATTCTTACAAAGGGCTCACTGTCGGTGAGCTCCCTTCCCAACTATTACAACCAAAGATAGAAAGACTCACTGTCAAAAGAGAAAGGCTCACTACCTACAGAAAAATGGCTCACTACCAACAGAAAACCACTCACTGCTAGAAGAATGATGAAAGGGAATCCATTGCTAAAATAACTCTCACCAACAATGACACCGGATAGAATCTCACTATTTGCTTCCTCTAGTCATATACTTTCACATACTTCACAATGTCTGGATTTTTGCATTCATCACACTTGCTTTCATCAAACATAATCAAATTTTACTTATACCATTACATGCTTCCATAAACTCCTAAGTCAGCCAAACACAATGTCTTAATAATCTCCTAAGTTGGCCAAACACAATTTTAATTAGGTCTCCACAAAACATTCTTGTAGTGGAGATGAATGAAATGTGGACCAATTAGAACCAGCTCGCTGAAATTAGCACACTATATTTTCACCATGATATCGGAAAATAGAATATACACATTACAACGCAAATAATGTTCCAGGGCACATTAACCAATTTTCAAATTGGTCTGGATCCATACGAGTGTGTCTCATTGTGTTGCAAAATGAATGGGACCAGGACAATGATGACAAAAGATAGATCATCACAACACAACATCTGGAGCATGCAAATCCGGATCACCAAAGCATCAGAATCAATCAACCAAGATATGTTGACATCAATGACAACCATTAATGACAATAATAAACATCACATTCCAACAAACTCAAGGCTAAATGTCTAAAATATCCAGAAGCACTAAAATTAGTGCACTAGCAATGGCTCATTATTGACAACAAATGCCCCTTGTGATCATAGCGAGATCCCAAAATAAATCTTGAAGGTCTAGATTGATGCCTTATTCATTCAATAAATAAGTTGACCAACCTATGTAATTTTTAATTCAAAATTATATTAGTGCAATTTTTTTGTATTAAGGTGTTGTCATCTTCCAAGGGAGTTACATTTGCTATTGTTAGATTGTTAGGTGGCCATTCCCTATTAGCTAGACTTGTCACCTTCGCCATCGTCTTAAGTCTATTTATACTCACTATATAGCTTGTATTTTCAACTTTGATTCAATAAATATTTTTTGTGATATTTTTATGCAAATTTGTCATCTTGGTATTTTACACATCTCTCAAAATATTTGTTCTATCTTATGCATTTACAATTTTATAGCTTATTTCTCTATAAAAAAATATTAAGTTCACTTATTTTCAAATTTCTAACATGGTATCAAAGCTTATGTTATGAAAGTTTTGAGACCTAGAGATTTTGATTGAGAGATTAGAGTTTTATTTTGTAAGATCTTATAAAATTTTGTGTTCTCTTCTTTTGCACTTTTAAACAATCCAAAGAATCATAAAGGATATATGAAAACTTTTTAATTACTTGCATTGCATATGTGTTTCAGTGAAATCCAAGTGATTGCACCTCTTCTAGTTATATTGGCAGTATTTTTAATTATTCCAACATGTCTAAGAGGCTCAAAAAAATTGATATTGGCTTTCATTTCACTCAAATTAGAGATCTATGACACAATAGAAAATACGGTCTGAATCTCAAATTTGGAAAATTTATCATAAACGAGTTTTTTTAGGCCAAATGGATCTCACCAATGCATTCAAAATGCCCAAAAACCCCTATGCATATAAAATTTGTCCAAATCAGACACAAGAGCTTTGGAGGAATTTTTTTGGCTTATCAAAATCATACAACCTTGTGTAATTCATAACTATATTGAGCATATTTCAAAAAATAATAATAAGCAAACCATTATGCTTGTTGTTGTAGCATCTAAAGGTACTTCCACCTAGCACTAGCCATAGATAGTAGCTACCTCCCCCAAATGTTGCAGTCTTCAAAACTGTCATGGTTTGCTTAGCCATGGCTTACAAACTACTAATTGCCAATTAACCATGTGTCCTAACTACCACCCATTCACCACTCTCCAACTACTTTTTTGATGGTGTCGCTCGAGCACTACCCCTATAGTGCTAAGAGGGCTCTTTTTTACCTAAAGGAGTAGTTTTTTTAACAAGGTATAACATTGGCCTTGGAAGTTGGATTTTCAAAAAAAAAGGTGGTGTAAAGATAGTGATGAGAATTTCATGGTGGAACTAATTTAACTTAGAAATTTTGTTAATTCTTTCCATAAATTATAAGTTGAATTTTTTTCTTTTTCACATTCAGTGTGCCATATCTTTCACCCTAGATCTCCTTTTTTTGCAAATGAATATGCATTGGAAATTTGTTACAAAGCATTACATAGAAATACATTTTATTTTTCAGATATGTATCAAGTTTTTTTGTACTAAAAATTGGTCTTTTAGCTACTTTTGTTCCCTAAAAACTTGTAATATAGTAAAATTATTATAAACACACTAAGTATAAAGTTCCAACCTTGTGATTTTTTGGGGATCATTTTTTAAAATACTAAAAAGGTGGGGTGTTTATGTGTCTCTTTCTTGCGGTTTTTCATTCTCTTTTTCTACAATACAACAAAACATCAATAGATATTTTAATGGATCAATTAATAGTTCTTGTTCTAACACCCTACAATTATTTTGGCTGAAAATTTAAAATGGAAATTTAGTTGAAAAAATAAAGATTGCATAGGGTTACAATGGGTCTTGAAACAAAACCATCCTTAATTCTAGAAAATACTAAATGACATAATAAGTTTGATGAAGAATTTGGAACCTTGTGCATGTTTGTATCTCCAAATTTACTCTATCATGTTGAATCTTCCCCTACCCCAAATGAAGTGTGGACCACCTTAGAAAAAATAAAGATTGCATAGGGTTACAATGGGTCTTGAAACAAAACCATCCTTAATTCTAGAAAATACTAAATGACATAATAAGTTTGATGAAGCATTTGGAACCTTGTGCATGTTTGTCTCTCCAAATTTACTTTATCATGTTGAATCTTCCCCTACCTCAAATGAAGCATGGACCACCTTAGAAAATATATTTAGTATATAATATCAAATAATACTTCATCAATCAAAGAGAATGATATCATAAGGTTAGGTCCTTCTAGTTTTGAAATTATTTAGGGCTTCTCTAAGTTAAAATCCATAAGATTATAATTGAAATAGTGAGGGATTTAGAAAAAAGATACATAGTGGATTTTGAGTATTCTCTCTAAACTTAGCTAGAACTATTCATTTTTTGTTTGTACATTTTATGAACTACTAAAAATACCTCAAGATTCACCTACAAAATGTCTTCTCTTGATGATTTTTTTAATGAAATCATAAAGGAGCAGAATACGTTGGTCCAAATGGGCACTATAAAACCTTTTAAGTCTCATGTCTTGGCTACAAATTAAGGAACTAAATATCAATTGTAAAGGTTTTGACAATCAAAATAAGAAATAGAAGAACTAAGGTATCATGTCCCCTTTTTGTAATAACTTGTGTTATGGACCTTGAAATGCCTATTTCCTATTTTGAATGCATCTCCCCAAGCTTTATTTTGTATGTGTTTTCTTCGTCTTCTTCTTTCTCCCTATGTTAGTCTAAGGTCCCTAGAGTCTTTAAGCATGGAGACATGCCCAAACTTATAAGTATTTTGCAATTATCAAAGGTTCAAATTTTCTCATCCAAGCATTCCTTCCCATCCAAGTTTGACTTTCCTTCATCCCCGCAATACTTCCAAACTTCACAAACATAGTATTTTTTTCCATTCAACTCTAGTATTACTTTATGCTTTTTGGACTTTTAAACTTCCTCTTGGCATGCTTTTCCTTTCATCTCCACCCATTTTGTGGTTCTTGTTTAAGAGTTGGAATTCCTCAATTGGGAATACCTTTTTCTCATTTCCCACCATGGTTCCCTCTCCCTTTAGTGCTTCAAATTTTTCTACTCCATCATACCTTTCTACCCAACCCCACTTCTTGCCAAGCCTTTACTAGAGAGTCAAATTTCCCCTCACCAATATAATTTTGTGAACCTCAATCCTTGACTTGTGGTATGAGTCACAAGGTATTCCTAACACCCAAACTATGACATGCAATTCATTTCTCATTGTTTATCTCACCTACCTCCAAGTGCATCAAAAAGCACCTTTAATGTTCAGTATTGACATTATACCATCTAACTAAGGGGTACATTATTCCCATAAATATTATTTAATATATATTCATGGATTTGGATGTGTGTGTCTAGCACTACAAATTAAGACATGACCTTGAATGCCATTAATGCAATAATTAGGATTTCAAACTCTATTGGAATCTCTCACCATTATTGTAGAGGATATTTCTAGATCATAGAAAAAATTCCCTCATGCCTCATAGGTACATCAAAGAACATGTGACACTTGATTTCAAGTGAAATTTAAGGTAATTTACCAGTGCCCATTAGGTATGGGAATTATCTACCACATACCAAACATGAGATCTTAAAATTTAATGTATTCTTCAATATTTTCTTTATGGGTATTAAGGATTTAAGTTTGAATAGAATATTCAAATACCTTAATCAGAAAAACATTTTGAGAACTTGTGTTCAAATACCCAAATTCAAGTATAAAAGCTCACAATTTTTTTGGAGGTTGAAGAATGAAAAATTTGAAGATCTCACTCACCAAAAGATGAATACCGTCTTGGTCAAAAGAGAATCTCACTAAGAGGTCATATTGGACTTTAATGGTGGTAGATATTGGTGATATTGAGTTTGTACATTTTTTTATTGAAGGGCATTTAATCAATTTTGAAGGGACCTGAAACCATATTACAACAAGTAAAGAAATAACCAAAGCCCATCTAAAACATAGGAAATCATCTATAACAGCCCACCCTTACAAAGCATAGAACTATTGGAAAAACAAGGACAGACAACTGAGAGGGGGGGTGAATCAATTGTCACAGAATATTTAAACTTTTCAAGCTTAACTTAACTTAATATCAAATCTGATGAATGAACAATAAACCACAAACCATCAACACATTAGAAACACAGAGACCACCAATATTTTTATGTGGAAACCCTATTAGGGGAAAAACCACGGTGGATGTCAGTCCACAATATTATACCCTATTAAAAGTATAAAGAAGAATAATGGGAATGCACATGCATTCAGGAACACTGTATAGAGCTCACTGCTCAAATACAAGAGGGCTCACTGCCCAAGAAGACACACTGTCTTACAAAAATTAAGATTAGATTTGTAGGGTATGAACTGAGAAAATAGCTTCTACAAAATCCTGATTATAGTTTTGGTTAAGCATAGAAACACTCCTTCACACTTCACTCAAACTTCTTCACACTATGCTCTGCAATCGAATGATTTGATCACTATTCACACATTTTCTCTTCCTCTGCTCTCACACACACTTCACTTTGCTCAAACAATCACTCTTATATATCTGCAACATGGATTTGCATCAACAACTTCGTCGGCTAGAATAAAATATGAAATATTAAACATATACACAATGTCGGCCCAAATTTACAAGTAAATTTTCAATGTGAATCAAACACTATCGGCCACAACATAATGAATACTTAAAACAACCTCCTCGAGTGTGCCAAACATTCAAATTTTAATATCCAAGGATCTACAACATGTTACAACCACCATGTCGGCCAAGAACATAAAAACCCGAACACACAAGAGAAAAATCACTGACCATGAACACACCAATCAACGTGGATGTGCAACAAAGATAGAGCATGATCTAGAAGCATCCACAACCACCATAAAACACTAGAGAATCATCTGCATCAATTGAACTTATAGAAATCACGTGATCTTCATTCAAGAACACAACCTGAAGTAGTAGAAAAAAATGTCAAAATACAAATCTTCATGCGGACCTCTGAAAATTTCAGTGGATAAAATAGATACACTTAGAAAGAAACCCTTTATTCCACAATAGCTAATCATCAACGTACTGATCAAGAAACCTTCATGACCTTCATTGTTCCATTGACAACCTATAGCACTTCTTACTACAATTTTCTCAATATCCTCGACATATACAACCTTCAATACATCAATGCTAATAGTGTTGACATCAATGACAACCACATATCAGCAACACAACCACAACATCCAACAATCTCCCCCTTTGGCATTGATGGAAACACATGATGTGAAAAATACCATCAACACAACAACACTTACTCTTCCTTAGGTTTTGACTCTTCTCCTTAGCTCTTCTCTTCTAGAAATATTTTTCACATTACACTTCTCCCCCTTTGACATCAATGTCAAATATCTCTTCTATACAAGCTTTGAAACACATATATGCACATTTGACTATTCCCACTGAGTAGCAGGCACCACAACATCAATCTAGATCAGAATATGATCATGAAGTGCATGGATTGATGCAAACCAATGCATCTCTAGTTCATATCAGGAGGGGTAACCACCCCTAGCATCCCTCTAAGATACTCAATGGTATCTTTTGGCAATGGCTTGGTGAAAATGTCTGCAATGTATTCTTTGGTAGGAACATACTCTAGTCTGACTTCTTTTTCACTTACTTTCTCCCTCAGGAAGTGAACCTTGATTGATATATGCTTGGTCTTAGAGTGTAGCACCAGATTCTTCAATATGTTTATTGCACTTGAGTTGTCATAGTATATGGAAGTAGGCTCATCATATACAACTCTAATATCTTTCAGCATCTGTTTCATCCACAACACTTGAGTATAATTATTTGCAACAACAATATACTCTGCCTCAGCAGTAGATAGGGAAATGAGACTGTACTTTTTACTCAACCAAGACACCAGCTTCTTCCCTAGGAAGAAGGCACCACCACTAGTGCTTTTCATGTCATCTACATCTCCTGCCAGTCTACATTAGTATAGGAACTTAAGATAAGATCATCATCTTTAGGATACCAAAGCCCAAAATCAATTGTTCCTTTCATATATCTAAAAATTCTCTTTACAGTAGTCACATGAGATTCTTTTGGATCAGCTTGAAATCTAGCAACCATACACACAACATTCATGATGTATGGTCTGGTTTGAATTAAGTAGAGAAATCCACCAATCATTGATCTGTATCTTGTTTGATTTTCCTTATGAGAATAATTATTTTGTGTTAACTTGCATTTGGTTACCATGGGTGTACCAACAGGCTTTGAGTTTTCCATTCCAAACTTCTTCAACAACTCCCTCACATATTTGGACTGAGATATGAAAATCCCATTGTCCAACTAAGTGACTTGAAATCCTAGAAATAATTTCATTTCTCCAATCATACTCATTTCAAATTCACTTTTCATTTCATCAGCAAACTTCATACATAGATCATCATTTCCTCTAAAAATAATGTCATCAACAAAGACTTCAATAATCAACTCTTTATCATGATCCAACTTAAAATACAATTTGTTGTCAGCAGTACCTTTATTGAATCCAAGCTTTAGTAAGTATTTATCTAGTCTAGCACACCAGGCTCTAGGGGCTTGCTTGAGTCCATATAGTGCTTTCTCCAATCAGCAAACCATGTCTTCCTTATCAGTCAATTGAAATCCATCTGGTTGTTCAACATATACCTCTTCTTCTAACTCACCATTCATAAATGTTGACTTCACATCCATTTGATAGAATTTATAGTTCTTATATGCGGCATAAGCAATAAATAATCTTACAACTTCAATTCTAGCGACAGGGGCAAAGGTTTCTTCAAAATCAATACCTTCCATTTGTGAATACCCTTTCATACTAGTCTTGCTTTATTCCGGACCACTTCACCTTGTTCATTCAGCTTATTCCAAAAGACCCACTTAGTACCAATCACATTTTTTTCCTTAGGTCTGGGAACAAGAATCCAAGTATCATTCTTTTCAATCTACAACAGTTCTTCCTTCATAGCTTCCATCTAGTGTTCATCATTACAATCTCCATTGACATTGTTAGGCTCATTCTTGGAAATTAGACAATACTCTTTTGCAATCCTTCTTCTAGTATACACACCTTTATTCTTATCTCCTATAATTTGATCTTCAGAATGATTTAGCTTTACATACCTCAGAATTTTAGGATTCTCTTACACTTCTGGTTCTTTTGTTCTTTCTTCTGCACTTCCACTTGTTTCTCCTTCCTAACTTTCTTGATTCACCAAAACAATTTGAGCTTGATTATGTGTTTGAGCATTCCTCCCTTTTTCTGTACTATCTTGTTGGTCATCTGAATCATATCCACAGTATATGGATGATCCAGCAAAGTCCTCATCAACTCTGACATTTTTACTTTCAACCATTTTCCTCAATCTTCTATTATAGCATTGGTAATCCTTTCTTTTAGTAAAGTAACCTAGAAAGATTCCTTCATCTCTCCTTGCATCAAACTTTCCTATGTACTCATATCTCTTAATATAACACTTTCTTCCAAAGATCTTGAAATATTTAACAGTAGGCTTATAACCAAACCATAGCTCAAAAGGAGTCTTACCAGAAATACCATTGACATTTACCCGGTTTAGAGTGTAGACAACAGTGTTTATAGCTTCTCTCCAATAGATGTGAGGCACATTTCCTTCTAACATAATTGTTCTAGCAACATCCAGAATTGTTTTGTTCTTTCTCTCTACAAATCCATTCAGTTGAGGGGTTCAGGGAGCAGATAATTGTCTTATGATTCCATGCTCTTCACATAAAGATTTAAACTCCCGGGAAGTGAATTCACCACCTCTATCTGACCTTAGGCATTTGATGTTAAGACCTATCTCATTCTCTGCCATAGCTTTAAAACTTTTGAACTTCTCTAATGCTTCACATTTTTCTCTTAAGAAAGCAACCCATATCATCCTAGAGTAATCATCAATAAGTACCATAAAGTACCTTTCTCCTTGTAGACTTCTGATTCTAAAGGGACCGCACAGATCAATATGCACCAGCTCCAGTATTCCATTGGTATGATGTTGTTTTCTCCAAAAAGTAACTCTAGTCTATTTTCCCATCTGACATTTCGTGCATATTGTGTTAGTAGGATTTACTAGCTTAGGTAGATATCTTATTGCTTGAGTGGAGCTTACCTTGACAATGTTATCAAAATTCACATGACACAACCTCCTATGTCATAACCAGCTTTCATCCACTTGAGTAATCAAACAACTTACATCAGCACTCAGGTGAAAAATATTACCTTTTGTCTTTGTACTAGTTCAAGCAATTTCATTTCCAGAACTTCCAAGTATTCTGCATCTTCCATTTTTGAACTAAAGATTGTAACCCTTTCCCACCATCTATCCAACACTCAAAAATTTATGCTTCAAGCCTTCAACATAAAGGACATCACCAGTGTTATGTTTACCACTATGACAAATAGATCCTCTACCACGAATCACACCAGCATTGTTATCTTCGAATCTTACAACCCCACCATCATATTTCTGTAGATTTACATATTTGCTTTTTTCACCAGTCATATGATGTGAGCATCTGATGTCAATAACCCACTCATCATTTTCTTCAATTTGAGCTACAAGAGCTTTCTCAACATTAGCAGATCAGTAGCCACCAAACCATTTTCCTTGATAGCAATGAAATCCCATTCATCTTCATTTCAATTTTCTTTATCAAATTCTTCATTAGTCACACCTTCTTCAGCATAATAACATTTCTTTTGAAATCTAGGTTTGTAAGGCTTGGACCTATGAACTCTTTTAGGACACCTTGGAGCAAAATGACCTATTTTACTGCAAGAGAAACATTTAATAGGAAAATTTCCTTTATACTTACCTTGTCCTCTGCCTTCTTTCTTCACAATCAGTGCTTCTAGCTCTTCTACCTCTCTTTCTTCTTCTTCAAGCTATTTCATCTTTTCCTCATACTCGAATGTCTTTCTAGAACTTTCTCTCAATTCATATATTTGCATGTTTCTTCTGGATACAAAAGCCTTAAAAGCATATTCAATCTTTGGGGCAGAATCACCAAATTCACTCAACTCAAAAGCAGCAAGTTTTCCAATCAGCATATCTCTTGTCACATTTGTCACTGTTTTGAGCTCTTCAATAGCATGATCCTTTGATTTGTAAGAGTTTGGAAAGGATTTGAGCACTTTAGCCACAATTTCTTGTTCATCTAAGGTACCACTAACACATCTAATACCCATCACAAGTTCATTTACTTTTTGCATAAAAGAAGAGATATTTTTATCTTCACCCATCTTCAAATTTTTGTACTTTCCTTTCAAACTTGTTATCTTAGAAACCTTCACAAGTGAATCTCCTTCATACAAAGTGTCCATTTTCTTCCAGATCTCATGAGTTGTCTTTAGATCCATCACATTTGTCATTTCTGAATCTGTCAGAGCACTCAGCAAAGCTTCAATAGCCCTGATATTAGTCTTAGCCTCTTTAACCTCATCAAGAGTGGAAGGACCATTCTGAGGAATAACATATATGTTCTTTGTAATCTTCTAGAAGGGTTCACCAATACATCTCAAGTGACATTCCATTCTTGCTTTCCACACAGAGTAATTTGTTCCATTGAATCTAGGACAATCCTTGTATGATGCCATCTCAGATCACCTCAAGCTTTTAAACTTCTTTAGAGGAACCTGCTCTGATACCAATTGTTGGAAAAACAAGGACAAACAACTGAGAGGGGGGGTGAATCATTTGTTGCAGAATATTTAAAATTTTCAAACTTAGCTTAATCTCAAATCTAATGAATGAAAAATAAACCATAAACCATCTGCACATCAGAAACACAAAGAACACCAAGATTTTTATGTGGAAACCCTGTTAGGGGAAAAACCACGATGGATGTCAATCCATAATATTATACCCTGTTAAAAGTATAAAGAGGAATAATGGGAATGCACATGCATTTAGGCACACTGCCTAGAGCTCACTGCTCAAATACAAGAGGGCTCACTGCCCAAGAAGACACATTGTCTTACAAAAATTTGGATTAGATCTGTAGGGTATGAACTGAGAAAATAGCTTCTACAAAAGCCTGATTATAGTTCTGATTAAGCATAGAAACACTCCTTCACACTTCGCTCAAACTTCTTCACACTCTTCTCTGCAATCGAATGATTTGATCACTATTCACACATTTTCTCTTCCTCTGCTCACACACACACACTTATGCACACTTCACTTTGCTCAAACAATCACTCTTATATATCCGCAACATGGATTTGCATCAACAACTTCGTCAACCAGAATAAAATATGAAATATAAAACATATACACAATATCGGCCCAAATTTACAAGTAAATTTTCAATGTGAATCAAACACTGTCAGCCACAACATAATGAAGACTTAAAACAACCTCCTCGAGCATGCCAAACATTCAAATTTTAATCTCCAAGGATCCACAACACGTTACAACCACCATGTCAGCCAAGAACATAAAAACCCAAACACACAAGAGAAAAATCACCGACCACAAACACACCGATCAACGCGGAGTGCAACAAAGATAGAGCATGATCTAGAAGCATCCACAACCACCATAAAACACTAGAGGATCATCTGTAGCAATTGAAATTATAGAAATCACTTGATCTTCATTCAGGAACACAACCTGAAGTAGTAGGAAAAACTGTCAGAATACAAATCTTCATAACTCAATCAAATCTTCATGCGGACCTCTGAAACTTCTAGTGGACAAACTAGATACACTTAGCAAGAAATCCTTTAGTCCACAACAGTTGATCATCAACGTACTGATCAAGACACCTTCATGACCTTCACTATTCCACTGACAACCTATAGCACTTCTTATTACAATTTTCTCAATATCCTCGACATATACAACCTTCAATACATCAATGCTAATAGTGTTGACATCAATGACAACCACATATTAGCAACACAACCACAATATCCAACAAGAACAAGGAAAAAATAAATTGTTGTGTGAACAATATTTTCATTTCCTTGTTTGTTTTCATGTCATACAAATGTTTGTGTTATATTTCCAACTCGATCATATGGGGGAAGTTCCATAATCTTGTTTCAACCATTGGCTATTGTTGTAAATCTAGGTTGTTATTATTTCCATGAACATCAACAATCTTGTGAATGTAAGGAAGGATTTGTAATTTATTTGTGTGTGTAACCTAAATTGTAGCTAAGTATCAATATTTCTAATCTAGCATATATATTTAATAATACATACAAAATACATTGATATATCCTTCTTGAGGTACCTATTTTTTAATCAATTTCTCACATAAAAGTGTAATAGGAACCATAGGAGGGATATCTCTTGACGTATTTTATATATATTATTAAGTATATATGTTAGTAGCATTCATGGTGCAACATGTAAGACATTAAATGAATTAGGGTTAGGGTTAGGGCTAGGGTTAGGGCTAGGGTTTAGGGTTAGGGTTAGAGATTGAATTAGGGTTAGATTTATGGTTAGGGTTAGTGTTTGGGTTAGGATTAGGGTTAGGATTATAATTAGAGATAAAATTAGGGTTAGGGTTCGAGTTGGGGTTAGAATTATAGCTAGGGTTAGGGATAGGGTTAGGATGGATTAGGGTTAGAGTTAGGGTTAGAATTATAATTAGAGTTAGGGTTGGGGATATAGAATTAGGGGTAAGATTATAATTATGGTTAATATTAGGGTTGGGGTTAGGTTTAGAGTTAGGGTTAATTTTAGGGTTAACATTAGGGTTAGAAATAGAATTAGGGTTAGGATTATAGTTATAGTTAGGGTTAGGTTTAGGATTATGGTAAGGTTTACAAATAGATATAGAATTATGATATCTCTCAATATATTTTATGTATATTTATTAAAGATATATATGTTAGTAGTAAACATAATTTTAACATGTAAGATATTAAGTGAACCTTAACCCTAATTAAACTTTAATTAAACCTTAATTGACTCTAGCCAAACCCTAACCATAACCATAACTGTATTTGTACCCTAACCCTAACCTTAATCATAACCCAAAGCTTTGTCCCAAAGCCCTATATATCCTTAACCCTAACTATAATTATACCTTAACCCCAAGTCTAAACATAATTAAATAGTAACCCTAACCCTAACTATAATTGAACCCTTACCATAATCCTAATTGAACCCTAACTCTAACTATAACCATATGTATAACCCTAATTATAATCATAATTGTAACCTTAGAGCTAGAACCATAATTCAAATACTAATTCTAACCCAAACCATAACCTTCATCCTAACTCTAACCCTAATAATAATCGTAACCCCAATATTTTTCCTCAAACTCTAATTATAATGAATTAACAACCTTAATCCTAACCATAACCCCAAGCTTTATCCTATAACCCTAACTGAACTATCATCCTAGGTAACCTTAACCATAACCACAATTAAACCCTAATCATAATCCTAACCATAATTACACCCTAATTTAACCACAACACTAAACCTAAACCCTAATTGAATCTTAACTCTAATTAAACCTTGATTGTAATCCTAATTGAACCTAAATACATTAACCTTAACCTTAACTCTAAATAAAAACTTATTGAATCTAACACTAATTGAACCTAACCCTAACCCCAAGCTTTATTATATAACCCTAACCCTAATCCTAATTTAACCCTTACCCTTTATAAATTATAATCTTGATTGAATCCTAACCATAATGTTAAAGTTTTCCCTAATTAAACCCTAGCCCTAATCAAATTATAAAATTAACTGAACCCTAACCCTAATTTAACCCTAACCCTACCCTAATAGTAACCCTAATTGAACCCTATACCTAACCTTAATTGGAAACTAACCCTAATTGAACCTTAACCCTAATCCTATTTTAACCCCAAAACTAACCCTAATTCAAGCTTTATTAGAGATCCATAACCCTAACCCTAACCCTAACCTTAATTGAACCCTAGTTGAACCCTAATTAAATGTTAATTGAACCCTAACCTAACCTTAACCCTAATCCTAAATGAACTTTAATTCTAATTAAACCATAACCCCAGTTGAACCCTAACCAAGGATTTTTTTAGTGGCAAATCTTCGCCAATTGGCAAATAGTTCATATCGGCCAAGTTATAATTGGAAAATATATTACAACCAATAGGGTGGTCAAATTGTCTAGATTCTACGAATTATTGGTCCAATTCATTTCAATTCACCGTCGATTTATTTTATGAGGAAAATCTAATTAATATTTTCGTCAAAACAAACTATGTGTTTCAAACAAACTAATTAATATTTTCACTTAGAATCTTGAAAGCATGTATTAAATCACCCACATATTTACCAATACTATTAAAACAACATTGTGTATCGAGACACATTTCGCCAACATCATTAAATGTTCACTATGTGTGAGGACCCATTTTCCCAATAAAATTTACAAGTAATTGCTTATGAGGACCCATTTCACCGATAACATTAAAAAATAATTACGTTTGAGAACACATTTTGTCAATTACATTAAAAAATAATTGTGTATGAGGACCCATTTCGCCAATACTGTGATAACTCCATGCTAATCGTAGGGCCATAATTGCCTTGAAAATTACAATGTATGTGTTTTGTCGAGGTTTGATTCGCCCAACATTTAAATTTATTGTTGTATAATCAGGCAGGATTTGCCAAATTTTTACTATACCATTTAAAAATTCTGCAAAATTCGCCAAATATGGATTGATATAAATACAATCAAAACTCTAATTTATTCTTACACATTTTGTTTAGTTTTGAACTTGCGAGCTCTTGATTCGGAAGTTGGACTTGGAACCTTGATCATAGGCAAGTTACATACTTACAACTACAGGCATTCCTGAATTAACGAATAGCAAGTCAATTAAAAGCATCAGGTTTCCATAGTCCATGATAATCAAGTGTCAATTTTTGGGTTGAAACTGTGTTAATTTTTCATATCAATGTTTTGGATCATACTCCATGATAATTTCTTCATAGTAATATAATATTTTTTATCTCTTTTACATTCTTTCTTTAATCTTAAAGATGATATTGAGTAGGGAATGAGATCTAGATTTTATATTCTATGTCCTTAAACAAGAAGACAGTTTTTCCAACTTTTATTTGAAGTGAGAGATCAATATGTCAAGCAACAAGTGCAACAAGAGTAAGACTCCTTAGGGTGATGAAGGGATTGGGAGGCCATCAAAACACCCAAAATGTAGAGTTACCATAAATTCTTACTTTTGCAACGTTTTTGATCCATCAAATCAACATGGAGCTACATCATCAACTCTTCCACCAAATATTAATGAAGAAGGCATTGGCCATACCTTACTAGAAGATGGGATTGAATTAATTGAGTCATATTAGGATGAAAATTCCACAAAATGTGTTCTAAGGGATACCTTGGTTAGCCAAAATGAGTTAATTGACTTGGATGAAAATGTTGGCATCGTAGATGATGTTGCTACAAGGAAGAGTAAAAGAAAATCCAAATAAAAAAGGGGCGTGAGTGGGATATGACAAGGAATTTTTAGATTGATTGTGTGTCAAAGTACCCATTTATTAAACTAGTAGTGAATGCAAACAAAGATGAACCTCCAAAAAAATGCAAGTGTAATATTTGTAGTTGGAAATATAAAAGAGACAAGAAATTGCAGCTAAAGCTTGACACTATAGAAAATCATATTGGTAAAGTTTATGAAAAAAAATCATAGACGAAAAGGAAAAACTAGTAGTAAGATAGAAATCAAAGGAAGAATGTCTTCGTGTTAAGTATGCCCTAGAATATGATAGCATATGCAAAGAATGATGAAGCTTGTTGCATGTGGAGGTTCAATTGAAGCTCAATTTAGAAATATAAGGACAAGAGCACAATTGGCAAAAATTGTTTAGATGAGTGTTGTTTTTCATATTTTGTTTAAAGGGCGTCCTATGATAGACTACCAAGAATATAATAATTTATTATATTTTTTGGGTGTTCCTAACTTTCCTAGCACACATTGGTCAATAAACGCTAGATGGGGATGGGAAAGTTGTCTTGTTGAGGTGGAAAAACAAGATTTACAAGAGAAAATAAAAGAGTCAAACTTCATTACATTATCTTTACATGAAGTTATTGTGGTAGATAATACTTCTTGGGTATGTATGCATGTATATACTGTACACCAACATATCTGTCAACCTCATCTACTTTGTGTTCATAAAATGAAGGACCATTTGACATCACAAAATCTATTTGAACTAGTTAAGAAATATTTGAATGAATTGAAGGTATGGATGAATTCACAATTGCCAAAAAGTTGGTGTGTGTAGGCGCTGATGGAGCTTTAGTAATGCAAGCTCACATGAGAAATCTTTGCACAAAGTTACAAACTACTTGTTCACCATACATGATTTCCACTCACTGCATGGCCCACATAATGAATTTAGCATTTAAAATTGTAAGCATGTTTCCTATAGCATCAAAAGTTGAAAATCTAGTCTGTGAGCTCTACGCGTACTTCAGTCAAAGTCCCAAATTTTTTATAGAATTTAAAATTTTTATTGAGGGAATAACAAGAGGAAACAAACTTCTTAAGGATGTTGATACCAGATGGATCTCCTTGCATGGACCAACGCAACAAGTTTTTTCAAAATATCGAATCCTTGATTGGAGTAATGTACAAACATCACCACATAGTAAACAAAGCTCTTGGCCTCTTACATAGGTTAAGCAATATAGAGACACTCTTAACATTAGCTAGTCTTCTCACCATGTTGGATGAAATGAACAATCTTGTGAAGAAATCCCAATACATAAATATGTATATCTATGAATATACTAAACTACGTAGAATGACATGCATGACCCTCGATAATCTATATCTAATAGATTATCCATTTAAAAGTTCAAAATTTATAAGCTAGTAGTAAATTACACATTTGAATAATCCTAAAAATTGTTTATAGTTTAATGCAAGCGGGAAGTTATGTGTCAATGTACGTGGATTTGAGATACCAATGCACTATTGTACGACGGTTAGGCACTCTACCAGAGAAGTACATGTTACAAAGGTCCAACTTTTAATGACATTGTTAAATCTGTAAGTGGTTCTTTAAAATATATTGCAAAAAATCTTTCCAAAAAGATTTATGAATGATTCCCTCGACATGAATTACTTGAAGACTATCTATTATGTATCCTCAATTTTGGATCCCAAACAACTATCACAACCCAAAAAAATTTCGTAAAAAATTAATTACCTTGGTTGAACACTTTTTGAAAAGTTTAGAATATTGTAATGGACAGAAAATAGGAGGAATTATAAATCAAAAGTGAGCTTAGATAACAAGCTCACTATTTTGCAACAAGTATGATGGACCAATTTGACTCCATGGAGAATTCCATGGAAGAGAGATCAATAACAAGGGTTTGGGCAACCTTAGGTCCGAGTGAAATATTGTGTGGTTGAATATTGGAATATTTCAAACTTGATTTATGTCAAACAAAGATATTGGGGTCGGTGGAGGATGAGATATTTTTCAGTGCATTGGGGTTTTTGAAATCAAGGATAAGAAACAAACTAGACAAGAATTTGGAAAATTGCTTGAGGGTGTATGCAACTAGGTACAATGTCTAAAGTTTTCCTTTTGAAAGGGCACTCACAATATGGAAGTCCATATGTGAAAGAAGAAGGTTGTACAATGCTTCAAACATTAGTGGAAGGGGCACAAATGAAAGTGACATAATGAATGTTGAACTTGATATGCAGTTAAGCAGACGTATGTAAGGCAAAGAAAATGAAGACTAGACTTAGAGTCAAGACGGTTCTCAATCTCATCATCAGAGTGAGGACCGGGATGTGAGTTGGTAAATGGAAGTGATTTAGCAATTTTTAGGTATTTATACTTCATAATTTCATGAATCGTATTTCAAACTATAGTTGATGATATTTTATATCGTATTCCATGAAATTTCAAATTATGAATCAAATTTAATAAATTTATATATAATTAATAATTTCATATTTTAATTGTGTCATATTGATAAGTTTTACATGTACGAGTAGTGATTCATCAATCAACTCAATTCTTAATAACATATTAACAACAATATCATATACAAAAATGAACATTAGCAATCGTTTAATGTGTATCTAGTAGTAGAAACTAGATTTTTTCTTCATTTGAGCAAATAAATAATATAGATAATTGAAGACATTAGTGAATTTGAATTTTTAATTGATTTTCAAATGAAGGAATACATAGAGGAAATGCAAAATATTTCTCAAAGATAACTCTCCACAGAGCTGAGTTGGAAACTCATATTATCAAATCATTCTATTAGCTTTTTGTAGAAACTAGATTTTTTCTTCATTTGAGCAAATAAATAATATAGATAATTGAACACATTAGTGAATTTGAATTTTTAATTGATTTTCAAATGAAGGAATACATAGAGGAAATGCAAAATATTTCTCAAAGATAACTCTCCACAGAGTTGAGTTGGAAACTCATATTATCAAATCATTCTATTAGCTTTTTGTAGAAACTAGATTTTTTCTTCATTTGAGCAAATAAATAATATAGATAATTGAACACATTAGTGAATTTGAATTTTTAATTGATTTTCAAATGAAGGAATACATAGAGGAAATGCAAAATATTTCTCAAAGATAACTCTCCACAGAGTTGAGTTGGAAACTCATATTATCAAATCATTCTATTAGTTTTTGTAGAAACTAGATTTTTTCTTCATTTGAGCAAATAAATAATATAGATAATTGAACACATTAGTGAATTTGAATTTTTAATTGATTTTCAAATGAAGGAATACATCAAAATATTTCTCAAAGATAACTCTCCACAGAGCTGAGTTGGAGTGTAGCATGCTCCACTGTTCACCTAACTTTGTTCTAACTGATAGTTTCTAACTTGAATTTTTTTTTTTAAATCATGATTGAAATTGGAACTTGACTTGAATGCTTCAATAAAAGTTTCATTCAAGGTTACCATTGGTTTGATGGAATCCAAATAGTTTGCCTCATCTGGGTTCTGAGGAAACTGGTCCAAATCAATCTTCCTTGTATCCTCCACCTTCTTTCTACAATCATCTTGTAGTTTTGTAAAATTGCACCCCTTGTAATTTTACCTACATTTTTTGCATCCACTTTAGTGTCCACTCTCTTAGTATTTTTGTAGGCTCATCTTACCCCTTGCATTATCCTTTTCCCTTATTAGGATGCTCAGGACCCATTTTCAACAACCACCTTTGCACATCAGCTTTGCACATCGAACCTTGTGTTTTCCTCATTCCCCCATTTTTAAGCATGATTTTTCTAGACACTAGTTACACTGTAGAGATGCCTGCATGCCACACTAGTGTCCCACAATATTTCAACATTCAAATAGTTGTTTCCAAGTTCCTTGCCACTTGTTAGCTACTTTTTTTGGTGGTAATGGCTCCAAACGCCTTATAATGGCTCAAGAACCTTCTTTTCCCTCTTTTCTCTTTTAAAACTATCCTTTCAATTTTATTGAGCTCTCTTGGTCTCTCCTCTCCTCTCTTGGACATTCTCTTATCTTTCTCTCTTTCTTGCACAACTCTCTTGCTTGCTATGTACACTCTAAATTTGTCACATTCTCTCAACTCTCTTGGCTCTCACAGTTGTCTCTTTCATTCTTTCTCTACTTGGCTTCCTCAATCCTTCTAGGTGATATCTTACTTGTCTTGTGTCCTTGATCATCTTGGGATTTCTCACATCCCTTGTCTTTGAATTTTATCTTGTCTATTATCTTGTCTCATCAATTATTATTTTCTATCTATCTATTTGGTTGTTCATGGAGGTGGAAACACCGAAATGGGGGTTTGACTGAGGCAAGCCCCTAAACAACCCCAAAAAATTTCCTCGGTCTTATGTGTGCAGGTATTGAAGACATTTATTTGTTGGGGGCTTCACTGCTTGGTTCATTTTGAGTACTTTCTTTCTCTCATTCTCTCACTTTATCATTTATATTTCACTAAGTAGTTTACTTTATTTTATTCTCTATTATACTCTATTACTTTCCTACATTTTAAGAGTCCCTAGCAACCAAATTGTTAGTAGTTACTTTATGTTTCCTGTGACATTCTCAATTTTTAGTCTCTATGAGATGTCAACGAGCCTCTAGGACGCCAATGCGTCGTGTTGTCGTCCATGTGTTGTGCTTCCATCCTTGGTCGAGAGAACTTGTTAGTTTTTCCAAAAAACCTCTATGATCTACTCTTTCTAATTATGGAACTCTTTCCTTTTTAGCCCACCACTTAAGCTTTGTTCCTTGAGGTGGTCCTGAGGTAGTTGAGGACCATTTTCTCCTTGAAGACTCTTGGTTGTCTAAAGACTTGAGGGTAGCAAATTTCCTCCTCTACATTTTGGTGAACTTGACGTGAACACTCCTTCCAAAAAAGGTCAAATCAAGGATTTTCCCTTCTAAGAAAAAAAATAATGTGTTGGCCTTTGACAAACTTGCATTTAATATCTTCTTTTATTAGTTCAATTTCTAATTTTATTCAAAGTGTTAATGATGTTCCATTTCAAGCATGTGATAGTGACTTGACTTTGCCTATGTCACTCAAGATATTTGATCCTTCCCGTAAAATTCCTCTTGTTTTAGAGGATGCTTTATTGCAAGAAGATGAAATTATTGATACTTTTCTTAATGTTACTCTACCTTCTCTTCATTCTAATGCACTCTCTTTTGGCGATGATGCATTAGTGAATGATAAAGATCCTCTCACCTCGGATCCTCCAAGGATAGATATTGAGCATATTTCTTCAAACAATTCCTCCATTAGTCATGGTGCATATGTAAATGTTGACATAGTCTTTGTTGCCCCTCAACGACCTAAGAGATCGGTCATTTATGTGACTCTATCTAGTCCTTCTCCTAAAATCATTTGTTCCATTTTTGGTGTTCCATTTGATAGTGAGGCTTCCTCTTATAGAGAGGTAGCCCATACTTATAATACTAGAAGAAATAAAATAAATGTTGATCAACCTAATTCTTTAACACCTTCTCAACCAAGCCTTTCTAAAGCACCTAGACCTATAGCTAAGCGACTGAGTGAGTATGATCTTGTTGAGAAACTTTGTATTACTCCTACCAAGATCTCACTCTAGTATTTTCTTTAGACTTATTTGGTTTACCAAGGCATGCTTTAGGTAGCCTTGCAAATGATTCCCTTGCCTTCTTCCACCAGGACGACGGATGTTAATGCATTGATAGATCATATTCATGTGGATTTGTCAAATATTATATTCTATACACAAGAAATCCCTCCCCTGGAAGTGCAGAAGCAACCAGATCGTTTGATGATAATAATTAACATTAATAACAATGGCATTAGATGTACTCTCCTTGACGCCAATTTAGTGCTCAATGTATATATCATTGATTCAACTTCTCTCGTTGCTTCTTCTTTGTATATTTGTGGATACAATAATATTATTCGGTAAGCCCTAGGCATGATAATCTTTCCTTTGAGGTTGGGACCTATTACCATACCTACCCTTGTGTATGTTATGTTAAGAAAATTACCATATAATCTTCTTCTTCATAGACCATGGATTCACGTTATGGGTGCAATTTTTTCTACCTTTCATGAATCCATCAAATTCTTTCATATTAATCAAGTAGTCACAACTAGGAATGACCCTAATGTTATAAACTAATGTGAGATGGAAGCAGCTGGTCAGGCATCAATTGCACCTACTCTTAAAAATATTGTCCCTTTAGTATCTTCCAAATTTCTAATGTGTTGACATCTACTCTAGTAGTACCTGTTACAACAAATACTCATGAGACAGGTGTCCCTCAAGAAGATATTTCTAAAGCACCAGATCCTGAGTCTACTCCTACTTTTCTCAAGAAAATGCATGTCTCGATGATGATTGGGGTTCCTTAGAATTTACATCAACCTTCATTGGAGATTATAAATCCAACCTGATCTACTTAGACATCCCGATAATTTATCATTCACACCCATTGTCAAAGATGATCATTGTGAGATTTATGTGATCTCACTTTGTCCATGATTGAACAAACATCCTTGAGCATGAGCCACTAGTAGGACTCTTATAAAAAAAATGTGGTTTATAGTTTTTTCCTCCCTTGTTATGAGATTTTTAAATATTCATGAGTTAGGGTTTGTCAAATAATGTTTAAGGCTTTTCTTGCCTTCAAAAAACCTAACTCTCTGATCACTTTGATGGCTTGGATTTTTTCTACATTGGTTAGTTGAGCCAGTTCATGGTCGATCTAGTTACAACTTGAGTCATTATCCTTGTGTCTTGACCAATCCCTTGTTCCTACCAATACCATTTGAGCCATTATCCTAAAAATCTCGTGGGTTATTGTTGTTTAAATTTTTAAGTGGTGTCAGGTCAAAAATCCTCTTAAATAATCCTTTACTAAAATATTTGGCCAAAGTTCCTAAGTTTTGGTCATGCATATCAATTTATTGAGTGATCCCTTGTTCATGTTTCCTAGTGGAGTCCCCATTTTAAAACAACATATATGCATGTGCATAATACTTCACTTAAGCTGTTTTTCTCCCTCGCTCAACTTTTACCACGTAGTTGCACCACATTCTATCTCATACCTCCTTCTCATAACATTCCATCTAAAATCCGCTACCTCCTTTGGTGTGAAGTGTGATGGCACCGTTGATCTCATTTTAGGGACACTTGTCTAGATCCTGTTCCATCGCATTGTTTTGTTGCATCACAAATTTAACTCTTGAATGTCTATCATAAAACATGATGTGTGACGGTCAGTAAGGACTGTTCCATGTGGCCAGATCCTGCTCCATTGTGTGGTCTCTTTGTATTACGTTTGTGAATTCAATATCTCATGATCAAAATGTGATGTGCAATGGGACCGAAGAAAGGAAGATAAGAATGAAAAATATGCTTGTGGAATATTCCATATAGATGTCAACATCTCATTGTATCGCATGATATCTTTGTATTGTTGTTTTCTCCCCTTGAAGAATTAAGGAAAGTGTGATATGTACTTAAGGCTCTAGATTGTTACACATGTTATAATCCTAGTTCATCACACACTTCTAGTGCATTGCATTTCTAAACAAAGAAGTTGTATAGAAAAATACGATGTGTGATGAAAACCCAAAAGGAAAGCATATACCAGGGCAAATATTCTCTGCTAGGTGTCGACTCATCGCAACTATATAGAAAAGTGTGATATGCGATGAACAACCAACATGAAAGCATATACTAGGGAAAATATTCTCTGCTAGGTATCAGCTCATCGCAACGCTCCAATGCATCACATTTTCATGTTCATCAAGCTTAAGGAAAAACGCGATGTGAGATGGACGCTAAGTTAAGTTGGTGACAAGGTTCAAAGGACAGAGGGTATACATGGTGGTGTCTCATCTCATCGTGCATGTACTTCACATCCATTTTATGTTTCAAAGCTTTAAAGAAAAAATTAATGTGTTGAGGATGCATGATGACCGTCAATCTCTTTTTCAAATAATTAGATTGACAATCAGAGTTTAAACAAGAATGACTAACTAATAGGTTGTTCCTTCACTCACGCAAGTTGTCTCATTGCCATTAATGGCATATTTGGTCAATTCTGAAGGCCATAAATGTGTGAATTACATGATCTTTCATTTTCTTAGCAAGAATTTGAAGGTGAACAAGAAGGTGGAGTTTCAGGCGAACAAATTTGAAGAGCAAAACGGCTAGGATTTTCGAGTAAGTTTTATTTTTTATCCATTTGTGCATGAGTCTCAGTTGAAAGCAAGGTGAAAAGGGAAATTGTAGTTGCGTAGGGTTTCCAAAATTGGGAATGTTGCAATTATCTGCTTTCAATTTTTGAAAGAAAATCATTAATCCCTAGTTTGAATTTGGAAAATATTTGTAGTGTTTCTTGCATAATATTAAGCGGAAAAACTACATAGTCATACTAGGGTATTGAGTAAATTTGAAACCCTAATACTTGAATTTGAATTTGTAACAACCCTGGTGTTCTACTCAGTAAAATTTCCAATGTTTTCACCTCAAGTGAATAACCATAATGCCGAAACATAACAATAAAAAAAATTATTTCCATAATGTAAATTACATGCACAATTGAAATAACACTATTTCCAAATTGTCGTTACATTCCATTGTAATTTCACAAATCTTTCCATAACATCAATGACATATTGAATGAACTCAAATATACCATTCATGATTACATCCTTCCATATAAATGGGTACATGAAACATACATAACTCCTCTGAGCTTCCTCTGGCAATAGCTATACAAACTGGTCCTGATGTCACTGCATCGGCGCATACATTCTGAATGTCCTTGCTCGCTGGTGCAAACACTCTAGTTGTCCTCAATACTGGTGCAAACCTCAGCTGTCGATTGATGAGGAGAAGCATCACTCAAGTAGTTTTCTACCAACCACAGATTCAAATGTGATCCCCCGCACATTTGTCTCACGTGACTAGATGGCCCTTCCCTTCGTCAAAGAGATTGGTTGGTAAACCTCATAAAAAATGTCCATCTAAGCTTAGTGTTGTTTCCTAAAAACTAGAACCTAATCATACGGTAGCTAAACCTACGAGTATGAAAATCCTGAACTAGAATGCATATAAGGAACACAGTGAACTGATAGTGTAAACAGTGGCTACTTACACTACTTTGGTAACAATATTCTCACCCAGTACTTCGAGTGACAGTCCTCACATTCACATACACTACTATGACCCAGTTTTGATTATGATCGTTCTTATACCATGCCTAGGTAATTTCCTCCAATGGGAAATCTTTAACCCCAAAAATAACCTATCCCCCTTTTACCCAAAAGACTATGGTATCTCTGCCGATTAATCCTAAGCACAAGCCACCCCTTCCATGGAAATTCCTATCCTAGGTATAACATACAAGCTTATCTTTACATGAACAAGCTATTCACTTCAAAAGAAAATCTAGTCCTAAGTATAACTTTATAATCTACAATATGGCTACATAAGCCTCATCATAATCATAGATTAAATATTCATATATATAACTGACTCCATTTAGCAATACTTCACGTTATTATGTGGTTCTCATCAAGAGATTAGTATCTCCCATGAATGACCTCAATCGAAGGATAATCATATCTATAGATGATTCCATTTGAGAGTGTAATCTCCTTAGTAAAAATGATTAATCAAGTGTAGAATATTGTCAGCATTATGACTTCATAACAAGGGTATAAAGTAACTACCCAAGTAGCAACTCTAACTCAACAGGTAATCCCACCTATGTCTCCATACATATAGTATCTCATAAGCTCAATTTATTTTCTTAATCACATAGGTGAGTCTCAACCTCAGTATACCCTAATATTAGGATAAAGTCATCAACCAATGACTAGTCTGATTATATGGGTTAATCTAATCCTATATGTCCCAATCAAGACCAAATGTACAACCCAACCAAACAAGTTATTACCAACCTATAGGTATCAATGAGTAGTTAAGTACAAATTAGCAATGATTCATCCTATCATACCTACCAACCTATTGATGTACAACTAACATCATAAGTCAATGGAATCAAGTCACTTCGTGACATTGATATGTTTCATACTATGAATAGCCCTTAAGCTATCCTTGTTTAATCATATCTAGTATAACAATACCTATGACAAAAAATTCCTCCTATTATGGAGTAACTACAAGCACTTCACAAAACAACATAAATAGCTTCTATTTTCCTTTCAAAGAAAATGCTATAATTCCTTAATGCAAGTAATCTCATTAGATCAAATAAAGCACTCAAGAATCAATCTTTCATAAATAAAGACAAATAAAGGAAGATTTATCCTCATGCTTGTAAGATGCTTATCTAATTGACTGATTTGTTGCACAGTTTCCAATAGCAGCCTACTAGCTTCACTTTTCCCTCACAAGCAATATCTCAATAAAACCTCACTCACAAGTTGATAATATGCTTCTCTCAAGTATAACTCAAACAATAAAGCTCCTCACAAAACACTCAAGACTCACACAAATAGCAGTAGAATAAGATTGCATAAAAGTGTAGAATAGAAGTGTGTATTAGTATGGAATAGAATGCCTCCTATGCATGTGTTGAATGTGGAGAGGATTCTAATGTCAACACAAACCTTAATGAGACGGTTTACATTCAAAGTTTGAAGCAAGTAAAACTACTTTATTCGTAATACAATCAAATCTTTCAAATACGTATCATTGTTCTCTATTTCTAGGGATTTATTAAACCATTTGGCCCTTAGATTTCTATGGGCACAAAGGTTGTTAAAATGACTACCTAGAAAATGATATTTGATGCTTAATATGCAAGCTAAGATGATTTCTATGTGCAAATGTGTGCTGAAATGATTAGTGGTATGCTTCTAAATGAAACAAAATGATGGAAAGGATAATGGATACAACGATAAACGAAGGATGATGTTGATGATGAATGAACAAGTGGAGATGAGTGAGATGATATGAAACTAAAATGAACTATCCATGATTATGCATATGCTCAAATGCAAACATAAAACAAATTAACCTAAAATGTAACTATGATGCAATGGGGATGATAAAATTTAACTATGAAGCAATTAATTAATCTAAGATGAGAATGCAAAGTAACACATGATATAAAAACTAAGAAGACTCCGTGAAAGCTCCAAGCTCCTACAAAAAACCTGCATGGTAACAATACTCAAAGTGTGGATGAAAAATGGCATTATAACACTATTCCAATTTGTATCTCAAAATAGCATTATAACATTACTCAAAAGGTGGATGATAAATGCTAAGGCAAGAGGGTGTAATTATAGGGTTTCTCAAGCATTTTGTGAGGTGGCACCCATCAACGGTCTAAATTCAAAGGAGAAATGATAGACGGTGGAGATGAAAGGAATCAGGATGTTGTCCCCTTGACCAAGTACAACATGCCATGTGTGTGGAGAGAATCCCTTGACCAATTGGAAACATGCCAAATGTATGGGATTCCCAAGTGTGTGAAACAAAGACCCATGTGCTCCAAATTTGTTGGAAGTGTGGGGGAATAAATTCATGTGCCTTTTCTCATTGGTGGAAGTGTGTGTGAGGATAATTCTAATTAATAATTAGGCTTATTTATTTTCATGTGACCTTTATGAGGTGGCACACAAAAAGTTGTAGAAATGTGCTCTAATTCTTAATCAGGATTAAGGAAGGTTAATTAAATAAACAAGTTTAGGGTATTTTGTTTATTTAATTATTTAGAAGAATGTGAATTAGAAGAATTAAAAAGAAAATGAACAATATAAATAAAGTAAGACCTTATTTATATGTAGTTGAAGCATTAATCAAATAGGTTGTATTTAGTTAACTGAATGCGATGACCGTTTTTTAGGTGTATACATTTTTCCCTTCTTTGAAGTAATGTGTTTACACGTTGCTTCAAAGAAAATTTTCATGTCAATGCTCAAAAAATATTTTGATGCCCCAGACCATGCAAGATTTCAATGCCTCCGACGATGCAAGATTTTGATGCCCCAGACCATGCCCCAACTTTAGAATTTCAGGTATTGACGGATATATGCCCCCTCGAGAGATAAATCAGTGAATGTGGGGATGTTTAAAATGAAATGTTGGAATGAGGTGATGATGTTGTGATCATTATGATGATGATCTAACATTGATTCAGTGAGATTTTGATGGCGGAGACGATTTATCTCTCGAAATTTCATTGCAAGCTCTTTCTTTGAATAGTGTTGATTAATTACCCCTCCTTTTTGGTAAAAATGGGAAATAAATCCCACCATAATTCCCTCCATTTTACCCCTACAAGGTGAAAATGGTAAAATGGGATTCATTTTTACATTTTGAGTTTGGAGAAGTTGAAGATTGGAGAGCTTAGAGGAAGAAGGTGATCCCATACCACAAGCATCATTTCAAGCGTCTTTGCCAACCTGATCAACCTGCTACATCTGAACCTACGATACACTTTACGAGAAACCTCTTTGTTAGTCATTGTCTTTCCTTTTAGAAGCATTTTGAACATCATAGATAGATGTTGTAGCTTATGGGATGTTATTTATGCACTTTTGGGTGATGTTTTTGTTGTTTTTGAGTGTTTTTAAGCATGTTTATGAGTTTTGGAACCTTTGGGGTGCCAAATGGCACCCCTTGGAAGCTTCAAAATCAAGTTTTCATGTGTTTTAAGAGTTTTGGCGCCTTTGGGGTCCCAAATGGCACCTCTTGCAAGGGTGAAAATGCATGTTTTTGGGTGGTTTGAGAGTTTTGGCGCCTTTGGGGTCCCAAATGGTGCCTCTTGCAAGCTTGAAATTCAAGTTTTTGACTTCCAACAATGTTTTGGTGCCTTTGGTGTCCTAAGTGGCGCCTCTTGCAAGCAGTTCAAAGACCATTTTCACCTGTTCTAGGACCATTTTGGGCCACTTTTAGAGTTTTGGCACCTCTTGCACCTATTTTAGCGCCTCTTGCTTGAGTTTTGGCGCCTCTTGCAACTTGTTCCAAGACCATTTTCACCTATTTTGGGACCCTTTTGCACTGTTTCTAGAGTTTTGGTACCTCTTGCACCTGTTTTGGCACCTCTTGCAAATTGTTTTAGGGAGTTTTGGCTTGTCTAACTCTGGTTTTGAGCTTTCTTTCTCTGTTTTGGCCCCTCTTGTCTCTGTTTTGGCACCTCTTGTCTTTTTTTTGGAACCTCTTACAATTTTTCACCAAATCAGAAACTCGCATTTTGTGTTGTGCATTTGCAAGTTTTCCTAGAATTTGTTGTCAAAGACTCAAAACATAAACTACTAACACATTGCAAGGGCTAGACGTTATTCACTTGTTTTTCCTTTTGGTTAAGATAGGAACATAGCTTAATTACAAGGTTAATGAACGTCATGTTTCCTTTTGGTTAAGTCAGGAACATAGCTTAATTAACGGATTAATGAACACCATGTCTTTTGTATGTGATGGATGGTAGGCATATGCTCTCCCCTTAATTGGGTGATCCAAAAAGCTAGACCCATTCTTGTTTATGTGCGAGTGTAAGTGGAGTATATGGCATGAGTTCTCTCTGTATTCATTCGAAATAAAGATCGATCAAACTATGGGTATACTTGCTTGCTTTTTTTTAATCCTAGAGGGCCTATCTTGTGGGAAAAAGTAATCACCCAAGGGAATGACCCAACCGGTAACACACTAAAGCCAAGCGACTTCCAACCAAGATATAAATGTGGATACTTGAGGAAAGTTCAAGTATCACGAGGATAATTCTGATGAGATGGATCGAAAGGGACTCTTGTCATATGGATTATCCCCCATGAACTGAATGCCCACATTAAAACCCTTGTTGTAGATTTGCCAAAATCCTTTATCTATTCTTTGGTGCAGCAACGGTCATTGCCAAGGTATCCACATTCTTGCAATTTTTGGTAGAGGTGATTGGTTTTCCATGGGATTTTCATGGGGACTGGAAGCTTGGTTGGCTTGAGAAGAGAGTGCACTATAAGGGGGAGCCCGTGCAGCCAAGCTTCTGAATTCACTCGCTAAAGATAGTGCGGTTGGGGTAAAACCCACATGGAATCGAAAAGAATACAATCTTACATAGCCTTAGGAGTGTATATTCTACTTGATGTGTCTTCAAAATGAAACTCAAACAAAACACCATCAAAAATATTACATTTTGAAAGTGAAAACCTTGATTCAGAACTACATTCATTGAGGTGGACAAGTTATTAACTTAGGTCCATCCATCTTCAGAAAATCAGTCCTTTCAGCAGTGTTCAACCATTCTTTAGGCAAAACAGAGTCAGAATATGTGGTTTACACGATGATTTCATGAAAGGTCAAGATTAGAAAACCAAAGATCAAACCTCTTAGTCCAAAACAACATCAAAATGTTTGTCTATGCTCTACGACTTCAGAGAGAGGTTAACCTTCAATTTTTACAAGAGAGCTTGCAAAAACAATCTAGAGTTATACATGATGTACTATTGTCAAAATCCAAGACTTTTCCAACATTTTGAGTACCTTAATTACACATCTTGAATCAAAAATCTGAGTCCAAGATAGTTCCTTAGATACCTTAGAAGTCTCAACATTGTCTAAATGGACCTATATAAGTGGAACTTTCCAAACTAAACCTAGATCTAAACATTTCAAGGTGCCTAGATCATCAATATCCATCACATCTTTGCTTGTACAACCTAGTTTCATCTTTGGGATTTGTCATCCTTTAATCATGAAACTATGTCATGCAATCAAATCAAACTTAGTCTAATCAATAGAATTTTCCACTCTATTTGACTTAGTTGTAATCCTTGGCACTATTTCAAACTTAGATCAAAGCTTAGTCTAAATCATAACACTTTTATGCCCATCCAAACAAGATCACAAAAGAGGATACTCAAGGACAAGGAATTTGGAACACCCAACTTTGAAACGAAAAACATAGGAAGTCTGAGTAGCAAAGCTTTCGATATCGAAACTCCCAACATTGAACCTCAAAATAGTGAGATCCCTAGAAACATGGCTGATGCAGAAGAAATCCCTATTCCTGGACTCAACAACACTTAAGGGGAAGAAATAAACGATGAGGATATCCGACAAGCGAAATAAGACCCCAACTTCCATAAGTTTTTGGAAAATATTTTTGAAAGAGATGGGGAAAAATACCTATTGATGTTAGCCAATCAAGGAGTCAAACTTCCCCCTTATTTTGATATCAACATCTTGAAAGCATCTCTCCAAAATCCTAAAAAGGAAATAGAACAAATGGTTACTTTAACTCACCAAATGAAGAACCTTCAACAACAAGTTCTAGACATGCAAAGGGGAACCTCGAAATGATACTTGATCGAGGACATTTGTCCTTATCCCTTTAATGCATTCATCAACATTTTGTGTGTGTGTCGAATGTGGAGAGGATTCTAATGTCAACACAAACCTTAATGAGACTATTTACATTCAAAGTTTGAAGCAAGTAAAACTACTCTATTCATAATACAATCAAATCTTTCAAATACGTATCATTGTTCTCTATTTTTAGGGATTTATTAAACTGTTTGGCCCTTAGATTTCTATGGGCACAAAGGTTGTTAAAATGACTACCTAGAAAATGAGATTTGATGCTTAATATGCAAGCTAAGATGATTTCTATGTGCAAATATTTGTTGGAATGATTAGTGGTATGCTTCTAAATGAGACAAAATGATGGAAAGGATAATGGATGAAACGATAAACAAAGGATGATGTTGATGATGAATGAACAAGTGGAGATGAGTAAGATGATATGAAACTAAAATGAACTATCCATGATTATGCATATGCTCAAATAAAAACATAAAACAAACTAACCTAAAATGTAACTATGATGCAATGGGGATGATAAAATGTACCTATGAAGCAATTAATCAATCTAAGATGAGAATGAAAAGTGAGACATGATATGAAAACTAAGTATAAGACTCCATGAAAGCTCCAAACTCCTATGAAAAAATTGCATGGTAACAATACTCAAAGTGTGGATGAAAAATGGCATTATAACACTATTCCAATTTGTATCTCAAAATAGCATTATAACATTACTCAAAAGGTGGATGATAAATACTAAGGCAAGAGGGTGTATTTATAGGGTTTCTCAAGCATTTTGTGAGGTGACACCCATCAACGGTCTAGATTCAAAGGAGAAATGATAGACGGTGGAGATTAAAGGAATCAGGATGTTGTCCCCTTGACCAAGACAACATGCCATGTGTGTGGAGAGAATCCCTTGACCAATTGGAAACATGCCAAATGTATGGGATTCCCAAGTGTGTGAAACAAGGACCCATGTGCTCCAAATTTGTTGGAAGTGTGGGGGAATAAATTCATGTGCCTTTTCTCATTGGTGGAAGTGTGTGTGAGGATAATTCTAATTAATAATTAGGCTTATTTATTTTCATGTGACCTTTATGAGGTAGCACACAAAAAGCTATAGAAATGTGCTCTAATTCTTAATCAGGATTAAGGAAGGTTAATTAAATAAACACATTTAGGGTATTTTGTTTATTTAATTATTTAGAAGAATGTGAATTAGAAGAATTAAAAGGAAAGTGAACAATATAAATAAAGTAAGACCTTATTTATATGTAGTTGAAGCATTAATCAAATAGGTTGTATTTAATTAACTGAATGTGATGACCATTTTTAGGTGTATACACCTCCAAATGAGAGAGTGTGCCTCTCTATTTATGCAGTAGAAAGGAGATATTGTAGCCTAAAGAAAAGGCATGTAAATTACCATTGCATCCATGCTAGTCAACTCACTTCACTTATCAAAAAGGTGGCAGAAATCAAAGAGTTTACTTAGCACAAGAAGCTACTAGTCGACCTCTATGTTTTGACAGTAGCTTAAGACTATTTCAATCTTGCACATGATCAAATGGTGACAGTCGGTTTATTTCCAAAATGGACTTGTACAACATTTAGAACTTCATAATATAGCACCAAGCAAGCAGCCTTCTCCCTATTGTTTTGGTGTGGCTTTACTCATTGAATCAGTATACATTAAAAATGCAACACTTGCTCGTGGTTGACCAAGTCTAAGCTCAGTAGAGAACAAAGTAGTGATTATTCACTAGGATTCACCACTATGATTATTATTTTTACCAATTATTCATTAAGATTCTTTAGAATTTTATAAAAAAAATTAATAATGTGCATAGATTCGCCAGGAAAATTAATAATTTTTTCAAATAAAAGGAAAGATTCACTAGGAAAATTATAGCACTTAACCAAGATTCGTCAGGATTTTACACCTTCGCCAAAGGGGGGGTTCTTAAAGTTATCCCCGCTCTCTTGGAAAATATATTAATAAAGGAATTATTAAGCTTATTCCTAAATAAGGTGATAAGACATTAATTAAAATTGGAGACCAATATCCTTGTTAAATTTCTCTTATTTAAGATCCTAGAAAATTTGTTAGCTCTGAGATTAAGAGACCTACTCTTGGAGGTTATAAGCTACACTCAAACTAGTTTTATCAAAGGTAGATATATTCTAGAAAATCTAATTACTAGCTAGGAAGGAATGGACTGAGCCAAAAGCTCCAATCAAGATGTGGGGTTGCTTCTTCTAGATTTTGAGAAAGCATCTGATAAGGTGGAATGGCCTTTTCTAATTATGGCCTTGGAAGCATTTGGGTTCGCAACTGAATTCTACAATATGGTCAAAACCTTGCTAAAAGATGTTATAGCTCAATTAGAGGAAAATGGTGTCTTAACTAATCATATTACTATAGGTAGGTCAATAATGCAAGTTTTCCCCTTGCCCCAACCTTTTTTTGTTGCAACTAAAGCCTTGTATTACCTACTTGGGGATTACACAGTTATCCCCAAAGTTAAAGGTCTAACTCTGCCTAATGATAATGAACTATTAAATATCCATTGTGGTGATGACACAACAATCTTTGTCAAATTGGAAGAAGAAAATGTAAATCACTTAATAGAAAATTTGGACATCTTTTGTGATGCGTCGGGTGCAAAATTTTCCAAATCAAAATCAATCATGTTAAGTTGGAAAAATTGCCCCTAGATTGGTATAATAGATTAGAGATTCAACGGAGTGGTCCAAACACTCAAGTTCAGTATCTAAAAATCCCATTTGCAATCAACCCATGTCTGAAAAACTGTGGAACTGGGTCAAAAACAAGATTGAAAAGAAGCTTGATAGATGGAATAGGCAGCATCTGTCCCTGGCAGGAAGATTTCAAGTTTTCTAAAAAAATCCTTTCCTCCTATACAATTTACTACTCCTCTATTTGGCTCATTTGTAGCTAGCAGTTGGAGAAAGCACAAAAAATATCATGAGGCATATTCTATGGTCTAATGGAAAAGGAAAGAAGAAGAAGAAACATGTAGTGTGTTGGAAATAATGTTGTATGGATAAACAAAGTGGTGGGTTAGGCTTGAAGGACCTTAAGAAACATGGTATAGTACTAGTTTTCAAATGGATAATTAACTTTGTTGATGGTGATGAACCATGGAAAGTCCTTATCAAGAAAATATAGTAAGTGCAACACCTAAAAAATCAAAATCTTGGAAAGATTTTCCTCTATGTGATATGTTGTTTGGAGACTTCCTAGTCTCCCCTAGTGGTTCATTGATCTTTAAAATAATTTAGAAAGCATGGGAACAATTTAAAACTAAGATTGCAACTAGTAGAAACTTAGACAAAAATAATGCTATAAATTGTAGGTATAAATTAATTTGGTGGAATTTAACCCATAAAGATAAACATATTGCACTACTCAGGGGTGCTCAGCCAAAGCATGGGAAAAATGACATCAAATGTCTCCAAGATATAATTGATAATGAGTAATTAAAAGCATGGGATGCCCTAAGAAATGAGTATGATCTACCTAATTCTCAATGGAGAACATACACAATTATCAAGGAGTTTTGGAAATTTTGGAAAATGCAAACAAATAGTATTTCCTATTGTGATAATCATGGGGGAATTATTTTTTGAATAGCTATAGCTAGAAGGATGGAACTATGGTAGGTGCATTGAATCCCAAAATGATTTACAATGCATTAATCCTATCCAACTACATCTTTGATCATGTTAACAAATGTTAGAATTTAAAACAAAGTGGAAAAGTCTGGAAAAATATTTTTCAATAGAATTGGAATAGTTTAATTGAACCAAAAAAGGCCTATTTTAAATGGATGTTGTTGCTTCAAAAATTACCTCTTTCCTTATGTGGTATCAATATTGAAACTTGTATAATATGTAAAAAACCTAAAACAATTGGTCATATTTTCTTTGATTGTATCTTTGCAAAAGAAATAGATGGCTACTGTTTTGTGCAGATCTAATTGGTCGGGGCAATCTAACTCCGTCAACAAACATTAAATTCTATTTAGGAAAATTATGAATATTGAAAAAGATGTTAATATGTTTTGGTTGTCATTATCTATCGAAATATTATGGTTTATTTGGAAATCTAGGAATGAGGATAAATATCAAGGGAGAAATAGAGCATGTATTGAGTCTTCTAAGAGACTCATTTATTTATCTATTGCTATGCAAGTGATAGTGATGATTGAGATATCAAAAGAAAAGTTTGTAAAGCTAGAAAATAATGAAAAGGTCGAAATCAACAAAGAAGAGGTCTTATTTGTGAGACACTGGTCATTCAATTTTATGATGATAACATACCATTTAGGGAGGTCTATATGAAATTTTAGAGGAAATACAACAAGTACAAAATGGAAGATGTAAGTAAAATCTTGGGACTACATGGACCAAGGTTCCATGAGAACAACGATGAGCATGACACATGGGAGGTGGATAGATCCAATATAGACTTGTCTGCTATTGAGACTCCTCTTGGTGCCTTTAAATGGGATGAAGAAAGTGATAGCAAGAATATGTAAAAATAATATGTAGAAGTAGACAAATTATGAACAACAAGAATTGTTTTTATATAATCAGTAATTTTGTAACTATGGTGTATAAACAATATTTTTTTGTCAATGTTGCATAAAGCAAAAAATTATTGAAAAGTGGGAAGATGCACATGTGGAAGAAGAATCAGATGGATATGAGGATGGAGAAGACAAAGAGTGTTCAAATAGTTTAGAGGATGTGTAGGATGAACACACAAAAGAAGAACAGGTAGAATCCATTACTGATACCTTCAGAAGATCCACAAGGCAACAAAATCTGGTTGACAAGTATAGCCCACTAGATCTTTGTTGTATTTTTTCTTTGTTGAATATTGATGATGAACCTGATCTTTCAATGAGACTCTCTCTTCATAGGAAAATGAGTCTTGGATGCAAGCCATGCAAGAGGAGATGATGAGCTTGGATAGTTTTGACACCTAGGATCTTGTTATTTTTCCTAAAGATTAGAATCACATTGGTTGCAAGTGGTTGTTTAAAAGGAAATTTGGTGTAGACAGTTTGTTAGAGTGGTAGAAGGCTAGACTAGTGGCCAAAGGCTACTCCCAAACAAAGGAGTTGATTTTGATGAAATTTTCTCTCCTATTGCTAAATTGAATTTTATTAGATTCCTTTTTTTTTTCTCTATGATGTTGAGATAAAGCAAATAAATGTTAAAAATATTTTCTTGCATTGGAATCTTGAGGAGGAAATTTATATGCGATAGCTTGACAATTTTATTGTGAAAAGAAAAGAACAATTGGTTTTCAAGTTAAAGAGATATGTGTATAGTTTAAAATAGTCACCTAAGATGTGGTATCAGAAGTTTGATTCCTTTACATTGAATTTTGGTTATGTTAGGAGCGAGGAGGATCACTGTGTTTACATTAATTTTATTGATGATCAAATACTAATTATTTTATTTTATGTTGATGATATGTTGTTTATTGGTAACAACAAGGCTATAGTTAGGGAGCTCAAGACACGGCTTTGTGGCACATTTGATATGAAGGACTTGGAGACTACAAAATATATCTTTGGAATGGAGATCAGTAGAGATTGGGTTCATAGAAAACTTTAGTTAAGTCAAAGTATGTTGATACCATTTTCTAGAGATTTAAGTTGCAAGACTGTAAGCCAATAAATATTCCATTTTTGGTTGATACTAAGTTGATTTTAGACATGTGTCCTAATTATGATGATAATTTTGATGATATGTCTAAGGTTCCTTATGTTGGTGTCATTAGTAGTTTAATTTATGCAATGGTTTAAACTAGACCAGATATAGCCCAAGTAGTGGAAGTTCTAAGCAAGTTTATGTTTAACCCTAGTAGAGAGCATTGAACTTTTGTTAAAAGGGGATATAGATATTTGCGAGGAACTTCTAATTATTGTTTGGTTTATCACGTTACTAATGATGTAAGTCATTGGAAATACAGGGGTTTGTTGATGCAGATTGGGTAGGTGACTTGGATAGTCGGAGGTGCACTAGTGGCTATGTATTTACTTTTCTTGGAGGAGCAATGAGTTGGATGAGTAAGATACAACCTACGATTGCATTTTCCACCATTGAAGCAGAGTGTATGGACGCTACACATGCCTCTAAGGAGGCAGTATGGCTACAAATACTTGATAATAGTATTGTTTTTGGTTGTAGGACAGTGAGGATTGGATTTGACAACTAGAGTGTTATTTGTTTGGAAAAAATCCCATGTATCATTCTTGTACTAAGCATGTTGATATTTATTATCACTTTGTGCAATAAATGGTTGAAAATGGTAAGGTCTTGATTGAAAAGTTTGACACTTTGGATAGTTTTTTAGATTCTCTTACAAAGCCAGTGAACACACATAAGTTTTCTTGGTGCAAGAAGGCCAAGGGCCTTGACCACTATACTTGATTTATTATTTGTATCTCTTGGATGTAATTGTAATGCATAATTTCAAGTGGGAGAATATTTGGAAAGGTAACATTAACCTTGCATTCCTATGTCATTCAAATGTCTCCACATTCCTTAGAAATATGTGTCAATGGGAGTTACACAACACAATGGATAAATATCTCTTTTAGGTGTCTAACTTTGGAAGATGAAAATCCATTCCTTGGGTTCCCAAGTGTGGGAGGTGATTGGTTCTATGTTTGTGTTCTACCAGGGAGCTAAAGAGTTCCAAAGAGTTACATTTATTATTGGTTATGGGTGAGACAGCCATGTGAGAAGCAATGTGAAGGAAATTAGTATTTTATTATGTCTATTGGTTGCCCATTTTTGTAGGCAAGGGTTTTTGCAAAAAAAATTGCCTCTTGTTTCAAGTTACCACTAAGGTTTTCCCTCTCTTAGTTTTCTATAAATTGAATCCATGAAATAGTAGTTTTGTATGATTCTTTTGTAGGTAATAGAGTGCTTCTATTTGATTAGAGAATATCAGTGAAGTGTATTATTGGTGTATCTCTTCATTGAAGATTAATAATATACTTTCCCTCTTTCTTGTGTGAAGTTTTTCCCAAAAGGGTTTTTCCACATAAATCTGGTGTCTCTTATGGTTTGCTAATTTTTAAATTAGTGTTGAATGTGCAATCACAATATCATTTTAGTAATCTAATTTTTAAATTTTCAAACACATTCTTAAGTGATATTTGATATTTCCTTTACCTTTTTTCAACATTTTTAGGTGTCTACATTTTTCCCCTCTTTGAGACAATGTGTTTTATGGCGTTGTTTCAAAGAAATAATACTAGTGTGAAAAATTTTGTTGATGACCAACCCTACAGTGGCCCAAGTGGACTGAGGGATGGAGGTAGGATGCCCTCCTTGATAGATTGGCTAGAATAAATAATTTTCTATTCGATAACTCACGATAATTCTATGATGATGATGCATATGTTATAGATGTGATTTGATTTTTTTCTTTCTATATGAGTCTATGATGATGATGATATTTATATATTATAGTTGTGATTTTATTTTTTTCTTTCTATATGATTTTATGATGATGATGACAATATTATGATGTAATGTGATATGATATGATGTTATGATTTATGCTTATGATTATTTATGTAGGAAATGTGTGAATGTAGCAAGATGTAATGACAATAATTAGATTTTTGATCAAATATCTGATGAATCCTATAAATGAGAAATTGGGTAGATGGAAATATGCAAGATGGACGTGTTGGCAACACAAGGGAAGACAACTAAGAGGGGGGGTGAATCAGTTGTCCCAGATATTAAAAACTTATTCAATTTAATAACCTTATCCTTAGGTATGAATAATAACCATGAAAGCACAAATCAATGACATCAGAAACACACATAACACCAAGATTTTTTACATGGAAACCCTGTTAGGGGAAAAACGACGGTGGAGGTTAGTCCACAAGATTATACCCTATTAAAAGTATAAAGAAATGAAATATGGGGAATGCACATGCATTCAGGCACACTGCCTAGAGCTCACTGCTCAATTACAAGGCTAACCGCCTAAAGGAAGACACACTGTCTTACAGAAAGAATCCGATTACATCCGTAGGGATTTGAACTGATAAAATAGCATCTGCTAATGCCTTATCACAGTTCTGATTAAGCACATGAACATTTCTTCACTCTTCTTCACACTTTGCTCTTCCTTTGAATGATTAGGACTTTATTTGCACATATACACACACTCAGCATCCAATCACATGCACCAATTCGAATAAACAATCACTTATATCTATCTGCAATAGGAAATTTCATCCTTTCATGTCGGCTTCAACAAAATAATAAAATGAATATAAACTGTCAGCCCAAAACACTAAAGATTATTAATGCGAATCAACCAAGGTCAACCACAACTTAGTGAAGACCCAAATCAATATGTCCAACATGAAAACACTTCAACTAATTACTCCTTGAAGATCCACAACATACTATAAACACCATGTCGGCCAAGAACAGGAAAAAACATGAACGCACAAGAGAAAATTGCCAACCACGAGCACAATGATCAATGCAGACGTACAACAAAGATAGAGCATGATCTAGAAACATCCACAAACATCATGAATCACCAAAGAGGCATCTACAACAACTAAGCTAACTGAAATCACATCATCTTCAATCAGTAACACCAACTGAAGCAACAAAAAAAAATCAGAATGTAAATCTTCATAACTTGAACAAATCTTCACGCGAATCTCTAAAACTTGACGTGGATAAACTAGATACACTCAACAACAAACCCTTTAGTCCACAACCTTTGATCATCAATGTATAGAACTTACAGACATACTGAACTTCACTTTGCCACTCACAACCTACAACTCATTCCATTACAATTTTTTCAATATCCTCGACATATACAACTTCTAATGAATTAATGCTAATAGTGATGACATCAATGATAACCACATATTAGCAACATAACCACAACATCCAAAAATCCCCCCCTTTGGCATTGATGGCAACACATGATGTGAAAAACACCATCAACACAATTGACTTTTGACACTTACTCCCCCTTAGGTTCTTACTCATTTTCTCCTCAACTCTTCCACATGAACTTCTTTCCCACAAGGCTCTTCTTTTCCCCCATAAAGTTTTTCACATGATCTTCTCTCCCTTTGACATCAATGACAAAGATCTCTAAGCTCCACACAAACTCTGAACCACATATCTGAGCATCTGAACATCTGACTACTCCCCCTAAGTAGCAACCACCACAACATCAATCTGAATCAAGATATAACTATGAAATGCATAGACTTATGCAATGCAATGCATCCTTAGTTCTGATTAGGAGGGGTAATCACCCCTAACTTCCCTCTGAGATACTCAAAAGTATCCTTATGCAACGACTTGGTAAAGATGTTTGTAATCTACTCCTTAGTAGGCACATACTCCATTCTGACTTCCTTTTCACTCACCTTTTCTCTCAAAAAGTGAAACTTGATAGAAGTATGCTTTATCTTTGAATGTAGCACCAGATTCTTTGAAATGTTAATAGCACTTGAATTATCACACAATATAGCAATAGGCTCATTATACACAATTCTCATATCCTTCAACATTTGCTTCATCCACAAGACTTGAGTAAAATTGTTAGTAGCAACAATATATTCAACCTCTACACTAGATAAGGAAATGGCATTCTACTTCTTACTTAACCATGAAATCAGCTTCTTACGTCCCAAGAAAAATACTCCACCACTAGTACTTTTCATGTCATTTACATCTCCTTCCCAATCAACATCAATTCAGGAACTCAAAGTAAGATCATCATATTTAGGATACCATAGGCCAAATTCAATTGTCCCCTTTAAATATCTAAAAATTCTTTTCACAACAGTCACATGAGATTCTTTCGGATCAGCTTGAAATATTCAACAATCCACCAATCATTGATTTGTATCTAGTCTGATTTGCTTTTGGAGAATCATCTTTTGTTGTCAACTTGCATCCAGTCACCATGGGTGTACCGACTGGCTTTGAATCTTCCATACCAAACTTCTTCAACAATTCCTTCACATACTTGGACTGAGATATAAAAATCCCTTTATCTAACTAAGTAATTTGCAATCCCAAAAGGAATTTCATCTCACCAATCATTGACATCTCAAATTCATTATGCATCTCATTAGCAAACTTCATGCACAAACCATTATCTCCTCCAAAAATGATATCATCAACAAATACCTCAACAATCAAATCTTTATCATCATTCTTGAAATTATACAAATTACTATCAGCAGTACCTTTGTTAAATCCAAGCTTCAGCAAATACTTTTCCAATCTGGCATACCAAGCTCTAGGGGCTTGCTTGATTCCATACAATTCTTTCTTCAACTAACACACCATATCTCCATTATCAATTAATTGAAATCCATTAGTTTTCTCAACATACACCTCTTCTTCCAATTCGCCATTTAGAAAAGTTGGCTTGACATCCATCTGATAAACCTTATAGTTCTTGTAAGCAACATAGACAAGAAATAATCTTACAGCTTCAATTCTAGCAACAGGGGAAAAAGTCTCTTCAAAATCAATTCCTTCATCTATGAATATCCTTTGCATACCAGTCTTGCTTTGTTCCTAACCACTTCACCTTGCTCATTCAGTTTGTTTCTAAAAACCCATTTAGTTCCAATGACATTCTTATTCTTAGGTCTAGGAACAAGAATCCATGTATCATTCTTTTCAATCTGCTTAAGCTCCTCTTTCATTGCTTCAACCCAATGTTAATCTTTACATGCTTCATTCACACTAGTAGGTTGTCTTTGAAATCAAGCAGTATTCTTCAGCAATCTTTCTCCTAGTCTGGACACCTTTGTTCTTATCACCTATAATCTGATCTTCTGAATGATTCAATCTTACATACCTCAGAGTCTTCTTAGGATGTTCTTCAACTTCAGGCTCTTCTATTCTCTCTTCTTCTCTTACACTATTTCCTCTTTCCTTTTGATCTTCTTGATTCACCGGAATGATTTGAACTTGATTTGTAGTCTGAACTTGCTTTCCTTTGTTTGTACTGTCATATTGATCATCAGAGTCATATCCATAGGTTCTAGATGGTGTACCGAAGTCTTCATCAACTTGACATTTTCACTTTCAACCATTTTCCTCAATCTTTTATTGTAACACCGGTAGGCCTTGCATTTAGTAGAATAACCCAGAAAGATACCTTCATCACTCCTAACATCAAACTTTCGTATATCTTCATCTCTCTTGATATAACATTTTCTTCCAAATATCTTGAAGTATTTAACAGTAGGCTTTTGACCAGTCCATAGCTCAAAAGGTGTCTTACCAGTATCACCTTTGATTTGTACCCGGTTGAGTGTGTACACAATAGTACTCACAGCTTCTCTCTAGTAGATATAAGGGGCATTTCCTTCCAGCATCATAGTTCTAGCAACATCTTCAATTTTTTTGTTCTTCCTTTCCACAACTCCATTTTGCTGATGGGTCTGCGGTGCAAATAATTGTCTCTTTATTCCATGTTCTTCACAAAAGGAATCAAATTCACCATAAGTGAATTCACCACCTCTATCTGATCTCAGACATTTAATCTTTAGACCTATCTCTATCTCAACCATAGCCTTAAAGATCTTGAACTTTTCTAGTGCTTCAGATTTCTCCCTTAAGAAAGCAACCCACACCATTCTAGAATAATCATCAATAAGTAGCATGAAATACCTGTGACCTTGTAAACTTTTGACCTTGGAGGGACCACACAGATCAATGTGCACAAGCTCCAACAATTCATTTGAACAATGTTGTTTGCTTCGAAATGAAATTCTAGTTTGCTTTCCTAACTGACATTCCTTGCATATGGCATTAGTAGGTTTCACCAACTTAGGTAGATCTCTCACAGCCTTAGTAGAACTTATCTTGACAATATTATCAAAGTTAACATGACACATTATCCTATGCCATAACCAACTTTCATCAACTTGAGCAATCAAACAACTTTTACTAGTAGCACTCAAGTGAAAGATATTACCTTTTGTTTTTGTACCTGATGCAATTTCATTTCCATAACTCAATATTCTGCACTTTCCATTCTTGAACTAAAGATTGTATCCCTTATCAACCATCGAACCAACACTCAAAATATTATGATTCAAGCCTTCCACATACAGGACATCATCAATATTATGCTTACCATCAAGAGAAAAGCATCCTCTACCACAGATCACACTAGCTGTATTATCACCAAATCTCACAACACCACCATCATACTTTTCCAAGCTCACAAACTTACTTTTATCTCTTTTCATATGATGTGAACATCCACTATCAATCACCCATTCATCTTTCTTTTCAACTTGAGTAGCTAGGGCTTTCTCCACATTTGTACAACTAGCAGATTTAATAGATACGAGATTATTTTCCTTGATAGCAATAAATACCCATTCATCATCAATTCTATTTCCTTTATCAGATTCATCATCTGTCACACCTTCGTTAGCAACATAGTAACACTTCTTTTGAAATCTAGGCTTGTTATGTCTTGGTTTAGGAGCTCTTTCTAGACACCTTGATGCAAAATGACCTATCTTATTGCAAGAAAAACATTTAAGAGGCGATTTTCCTTCATACTTACCTTTTCCTCTTGGTACTCTTTTGACAATAAGTGCTTCCAGCTCTTCCAACTCTCTTTCTTCTTCAATCTATCTGATTTCATCCTCATATTTGAATGTCTTTCTAGATGAACTCTCACCCGAGTCATATCTTTGTCTATATCTTTCGGAAGTAGTAGCCTTAAATGCATATTCAACCTTAGGAAGGGCATTATCAAATTCACTCAACTCAAAAGCAATAAGCTTACCAACCAACATATTCCCTAGTTACATTTGTTACAGTTTGGAGCTCTTCAATAACACTAGCTTTGACTTTGTAAGAATCAAGAAAGGATCTAAGAACTTTAGCAACAATCTCTGATTCGTCTATCTGTCCACCAGCACATCTAATTCCACACACAAGTTCATTCACTCTTTGCATGAAAGTATTAATGTTCTCATCATCACGCATTCTCAACTTTTCATATTTCCCTTTCAGACTCTGCAACTTAGCAATCTTCACATTAGCATCACCTTCATACAAGGTTTCCAACTTTTTCCATATCTCATAAGCAGTCTTCAGATCCATAACATTTGTCATCTCAGAATCAGTCAAGGCACTCAACAAGGCTTCCTTAGCCCGGATATTATACTTAGCATCTCTAATCTCAGAAGTAGTAGTAGTAGGACCATTCTGAGGAATAACATACCTATTACTTGTAATGTTCCAAAAGGGTTCACCAATGCATCATAGATGGCACTCCATTCGAGTCTTCCACGGAGAGTAATTTGTTCCATCAAATCTAGGACTATCCTTCTTGTATGTTGCCATCCCAGATCACCTCAAGTTGTTAGACTTATTCCAAGGAACTTGCTCTGATACCAATTGTTGGCAACACAAGGGTAGACAACTAAGAGGGGGGGTGAATCAGTTGTCCCGGATATTAAAAACTTATTCAATTTAATAACCTTATCCTCATATCTAAATAATAACCATGAAAGCACAAATCGATGACACATCAAAAACACACATAACACCAAGATGTTTTATGTGGAAACCCTGTTAGGGGAAAAACCACAATGGAGGTCATTCCACAATATTATACCCTGTTAAAAGTATAAAGAAATGAAATATGGGGAATGCACATGCATTCAGGAACACTGCCTAGAGCTCACTGCTCAATTACAACAAGGCTAACCGCCCAAAGGAAGACACACTGTCTTACAGAAAGAATCAAATTACATCCGCAGGGATTTGAACTGTTAAAATAACATATGTTAATGCTTGATCATAGTTTCGGTTAAGCACATGAACGTTTCTTCACTCTTCTTCACTCTTCTTCACACTTTGCTCTGCCTTCGAATGATTAGGAATTTATTCCCACATACACACACACTTGACATCCACTCACATGCACCAATTTGAATAAACAATCGCTTATATATCTGCAACAAGAAATTTCATCCCTTCATGTTGGCTTCAACAAAATAATAAAATGAATATAAACTGTTGGCCCAAAACACTAAAGATTATTAATGTGAATCAACCAAGGTTGGCCACAACTTAGTGAAGAACCAAATCAATATCTCCAACATGAAAACACTTCAATTAATTACTCCTCGAAGATCCACAACATACTATAAACACCATGTCAGCCAAGAATAGGAAAAAACATGAATGCGCAAGAGAAAATCGCCAACCACGATCGCAACGATCAATGTGGACGTGCAACAAAGATAGAGCATGATATAGAAACATCCACAAACATCACAAATCACTAGAGAGGCATCCGTAGCAACTAAACTAACTGAAATCACATCATCTTTAATCAGTAACACCAACTAAAGCAACAAAAAAATTGTCAAAATGTAAATCTTCATAACTCAAACAAATCTTCACGTGGATCTCTGAAACTCGACATGGATAAACTAGATACACTCAGAAACAAACCCTTTAGTCCACAACCTCTAATCATCAACATACAAAACTTACCGACATACTAAACTTCACTTCACCACCAACAACCTACAACTCATTCCATTACAATTTTCTCAATATCCTCGACATATGCAACTTCTAATGAATTAATGCTAATAGCGTTTACATCAATGACAACCACATATCATCAACATAACCACAACATCCAACAACATGGACATGAAAATGAAAAGATACTTTGTGCTTTGGTTATGTGAAATATAATGTGAAGAGAAATCATTATTTTGATATAGCAAGGGGATATTATGCACCTGTTACCTATTTTTCACTCCAAGCTCAAACAGGTAGAGCTGAATGAAGTTCATCATTTATAGGTACAGAAAATTTTCATATTTTGCTGATTGAGTGTTCAGTGGCACCACATTGAGATCGTCTTACATATGAGTCATAGTTTTTGTGCAAATTTTTAAAACAGAAAATTGAGAAAATTTGCATAGTGATGCTTTTATTCATTTTGTGAAATGCTGAATCTCGCACAAGCCGCGAGAGTAACTGAGATTGTTTCTGACAATCAAGAGATGAATACAAAATTTAAATGCACAAGCTACACAGCTGAAAATAACATAAGATTAAAGGAGAGAAGCAATTCATCATTGCCTGTAATGATGAATCACTTCGTTGGTGCTTCTAGCCGTCGTGCCTCCAAGCAGTTGCAGCCTCGCGTCATCGCTCCGTGTACCTGCAAAATCGTTAAGGAAATGGTATTAGAGTTATACTCTAAGCAATGGTGAATTACTTTCTACCTTACGCCTATGCTACAGACAGGAATGTAATTTGCATTAAACCAAGTATTCATCAGATAATTGTGGAAGATCGAGCAGAAAGACATAATTCAATGGAAGCTTTCAGCTTCTTTTATTTTGCTAACATGTTTGTTCCAGTGTGCAGGAATAGGTTTATCATGTTCGAGTTCATTTTATCAGATATGTGGAGTAAAACGAGCTCCCACAAGGGTTGAGCCCGGCATATCAAAAGAATACACTCTCAAGTTACATACGAGAGTTCGTTAACATTGTTAAAACAGTCATTAAGAGAGTTGCTGAAATTAAAGGATAATCATATAAGCAGCCTTATTTCAAAGAAATTCAAAAGAATAGTGTGAAGAAATCATCAATTTTGATAATACTTTGTTCAGCTCTGCTTCATATTTTTACGTTGCATTTTAATAAAGTGTTGAGCCTCTTTGCATTGAAGAGAAACAGAATATTCGAGTGTTGGAATGCTTTCATAAATCATATCACCATACAGAACAGATTTGTAATAGTCCAAGTTTTTACAAGTTCTTCAACAGAAAGCAGCAAATTCTGTTTTGAATCAGCATTTAATAATAATGGAAGATACAGATATGCATTATCTTTTACCAAACAGAACAATCTGATGTTACAAGCTAATGTTATACTCTGGCACATATTGCTGAGTGTGTTTTCAGCATAAGATACAGCCATGATTTGGGGAACAAAGGATGTTCATTATCTTGCTTCAAGTGAGCTTGAGAGATAGCACAGTGACAAGCATAAGGGCAGAAATACAACAACAGTGAAGGATTAATGATATGATTGGAGGAGAAAAGAAATCTTTTGAGTTCTTAAAAAATAGGAATCTTGAATCATAAGACAGTATTTGGATGTCTCAGAATAGTAATTCTGCCCATCAAGAGTATAATTTACAGACAAGTCATATAAATCTGTGTGCAACAGTTTGAGGAAAAGCATGTTTACTACAGTGGAACATCATGAGTGCATACCATTTTCTGATGTTCATGATACAAGCACATACTGTCAGCAGTATAAAGGTATACAATGTTACAAGTTTTACTGAGACAGCAATGCAATGTGGGTTATTCAGCATTAATATTAAATGGAATATATGTCTTTCATTGGCAGTCCTTATTTGCAAAGATTCAAAAAAATAGATTTTGCATAGATATAAAACCAAAGTCAATCAAGGAATAAGTGCTACTGAGACTGCATTAAATATCCAAACATAGTTTTTCCTTAAAAGACATTATGAGTTACTTTGAAATGAAGGCATGTAAAAGACAGTGGGCTGCGAGCTGTGACGATTTTGTGAAAAATAAAAACAGTTGTAGATGCTCAAGGAAACAGATTTTGCATGAATAAAATTCAATCACAAAAGACCAAAGGGCAGTCATGATGCAGTCATTTTATGGAATGTTGCTCTTACTTTATATTAGAGCAAAATAGTTTTTTGCAGATTTCTATGAGAGAAAAATGCCCAGTTTTAAAAAAAAAAAAGTGACTATATTTTAACAGAAAATTGAAGCATTTCATCTGTTGTGAGTCCAAAATACAATGTTTTTGCAGAGATCTGAAAAAAATTCTTCAAATCATCATGGCGCAGCTTACAAAAGTAAAGTATTGCAGAAAAAAATTGAAAGAAAAGACCAGATTCAAACTTTTTTAAGCAAATTTGTTCTTTGTCAAAAGAAATTACTTCAAGAACTTTCATGGCAGCTCCAGAAATAAAGAGATCTTTCAGAAATTTGTATGAAACTTAAAAAAAATCAGATTTATCTCAAAATACCTCTTAAAATCTTCATGTTTTTTTGAATTTGAAGGGGTATTCATCAAGTTTCTGGCTCAGAGATCTCATGGCGGCCAGAGAAGAAGCAGATTCGTGCCCAGATTACCAGCAAAGTCTCAGAAAAATGAAAGAGCCTCATTTAAAATAGAAAAATGCGTCCAAAATGGTCCACATTTTTTTTTTTTAAATGTCTTATGCTCTTATTTCGGCCAAAGAAACCAGATTCGAAGTTCATCAATGGCAAAAAATCCAGAAAATAGCAAGTTCGTGGTTAGGGTTTGAGGAGTGGCGGCGCCCAGCAAAGATGAGACTTCATAAAAATGCAAAAAAAAAAATGAAATGTCTTTGTTGCTTTTTAGGGTTCGAACCCTAATAATTTCGACCTCTTATTCATTCGCCCTAAATTCATTTTGATGGATTAAACATTTGTTTATTTGTATTAAATCTTGTAAACGAATTAATTAAATGTTATTTCTTAAATCATTTAATTAATTCAGTATTTTAAAATGCAAATAAATGAATGTTTTTGAAGCTGAGTTATAACTATTGTTTGAAAATCATAATGTGAAATGAAATAAATTAGCTTTATTTTTCTTTCTTTTGATGATTCTAACTTGACCAATGTGATCGTGAAGCCTTTTAATCCTATCAAAATCATTTTCAATCATTTCTGGGAAGGTCCTATTTTTGGGGGTTTCCCTGAAAATAGGGGCGAAAAACCCTAATTTTCAAATTTTCAGAATTTTGCACGTGTGTTCTTTGACAGAAACCCACCAAGATTCTATGATTGGTTTGACCTAAAACTGACTTAACATGGCATTTTAACAAGATTTAGCTCAATTTATACAGAATGCCAAAAAAAATATTTTGGGTACAACAAGATGAAAACAAGGGAAACATGGAAATTATCATAAAGTGGGTTGGACAAGAAAATAAGGAGGAAAAGAAAATAAAAAGGGGACCTCACAGAAAAAAATGAAAAAAAATAATATAAAGAAAAGGTACTTTAACTAATGCAAAAAAAAGGAAAAAATGAATCAAATAATAAAGTGCAAAGTTTATTGACCATATAGGAAGCTGAAGACCTAACTGTACAACACTTTAAAGAAGCAATAGATTATTGACCATATAGGAACCATTTACATATGGGCTGATGTCATTTGATTAATTTAGTATTTTTAAATGCAAATAAAAACGTTATGTAAAGCTAAGACATGTATTACTCCAATTCTACATCAGTTTCAACTGAAGACTAATGAGAAGGATGTGCATGGGCGGATTGATACAAACGAGGTGATTTTCACATGCTTTAAGCCACTTTTTCAAGGATTTTCAGTCCAGTTCGAGTTGCAGATTAGTTACACACTTTATGGTCGCCAGTTTGAGTTGGTGTTCACTCATTTTTGCATGAGTTTGAGCCACTTTTTTAGGGATTTTCACTTGTGCTCGGATTTCACATTGTAATTGTCATCTTTTCACTTTCTGATGACTTTCAGTTACTATTCATGCACTTTGGAGTGCCTTCATTCTGTATATATTGAAAAAGTTTATCTTTTTCAATCTAGTTCTTGTTTTCTACCTTTGCCTTCAGCAAAGAAGACTATCTTGTAACTCAGCATTTTTACAGATTAATATAGCAATGTTTTTTGCAGGTTCAAATCGTGTTATTGCAGAGAATTCCTTCAAGTTTCAGTATTTTAGAATTTGCCTTCAAGTTTCAAGCATCTTTGTCATGTGGGATTGATTGAAGTAATTATTGTGTTTGCAATATATGAAACCTTTAAATATTTATGTCTCCTTAACGAATTCAAATCAGTAACATTGTTAAAATCTACTGGTTAAACATTGTGCTAATCAGTAATTGAACAGTCTAGTTGTGGAAATTATATTTTCCTTCTGTGATTGTTTCTTTAACAGCCTTTGTTTAAAACATTCAAGTGTTTAAATTTCCAGACCTAGTTGTGCGAATGAAAATAGTAACTATTCTGTGAGTTAAATCTGCATGTTGAATTCTTCGGTGCATCACCATAGTTAAAGTTTCATAGTTTAGAATTCAGACTTAGTCTTTCTATCTCTTTCCCAGCCAAGTCGGTTAGTTTTAGGAGGTTTTTCATCAGGGAACCAGCCCTCTCTGGAGATTGATTCTCAAAATTAGGCAACCCACAGGCCTGAGAATCATTCCATGTTTCAACAGATTGCTAGATTTAAAAAATTGAGCGTTCGGGTGCAATCTGATTGACAACAGCACCAAGTTTAAAGGAACCAAGATGACGTTGTATCCCTTACATGGACTTTGCCTCTACAAACAAAATTGGTTGTTCTTATTCATACTAGACATATGGAAACCTTGTCAAAATATGTGAGGAAATAAAATTTTAAGCATGATAATCCTAGTGCAAAAAATGCATGAATGACCTAATATGCAAAGGATGTTTGTTTATGCAAGAAGCTACCGCAATCACACACAAGGTAAGTATTCATCATGGTTGTATTTCAAGAATTTCCCACAAGCATAGTATGCAAAAAAAATGGTTATGCCCCATTCCAATCTTCTCTATACACACCAAGATATTGAAAGATCAAGATGGGTTCAAGTAAGCGTAAGAATGAGACAAAAAAGTTAAATCAATAAAGAAAAAGACCAACTAAAAAAATAAGTTAGCACTCAACATCTCTCTTGCCAAAACATAAGCTCAATTTTAGATAGGGCCTATTGTAGGAAAGATACATTTGTTAAGGCCTAGATTGGTTGGATAAAAAATGGATAAAGATAAGTTAGGCTAAGCTATGTAGGTAGCAAACTTAGTTCAACAATAATCTCTCGTTTAAGATTTTTATGAAAGCTTGATGTTTCACATAATGTGTAGTTTGATTTTTTTTTTAGTGTCAAGTGTATGTGTAAATTTTAATCTCAAGATAGTGACACAGATCCCATCTAATGACTAGGTCAAGGAAAATCTCTCCCAATTAGGCATAGGGTCTTCATTATGAGATGGAAAAGTGGATTGAAATTTATTATGATAAAGAGATATTGATAACTTATGAAGTCGTGATAGGTGGAAAAGTGGAAGATAGCAGAAGGAATCTCCAAATATTATGTTGCAAAGGAACAAGATGCCACATACTAGAGGTAGTGCAATCATGGATAGAAGATAGTAAAGGATTCTTGAGATGAGAAGATGGCGCATAAAGGGCATGGATTGTAGAGGAAGTAACAATTCACATTATCCAAAACATACATGGATACTTTTTGCCCCTAGTTTTACCAAGATCAAAGATGAAAGGGTAGGGAGATGGCTTGGATAGGATGAGGTACATATGGTGAAAGATATGGATAAGATAATCAAGATCAAAGGAAGGAAGAATTTATTTGGATAGGAAGAGGGATACATGATGGAACAGGTGACTTAGGAGTAGATGAAGCTTTTGGATGAGTCAATTTGGATGGAAATTTAGTTTGTTCTTTGATATGCATTGCTTACATAGGGATGGTGGGATCTTGTGAAGAATTAGGATCATGAGGGGGATTGAGAAGGATGTTGGGATCTTGAGATGGGTTAGGATTATGAAATGGAGATGAATGGATACTTTGATCTTGACTTGGGAGGGGATCGTAAGATGTTTTAGATGGGATACTTTTCTCTTGAGATAGAGGGGAGTCATGAGATGGTATGAAGGGGATACCTTGGTCTTGATGATAAATAGTATCATGAGATGAATCAAGAAATATATCATTAAATGGCACGGAAGGGATGCTTGGGTTTGAAGATGGAGTGGGATGATTGGCTAGATTGGAAGGGTTGTTTTGATCTTGAGATATAAGATCTTTGGATGGGATGGAAGGGGTATATTGAGGTATTATTTTACCCCTACATGTGTTGTTTTCTTCCACTTGAGCTATGGTGTATTCAAATGGAACATGGGTATAATTGGCATCTTTAGAGTTTCTACCCTTGTTAGAGGGGTTCCCTTTACTATTGTTAGGGATTGGATCCATATATATCTTGAGATCATTATTGGATGAAGAGGTACAACCTTAAATATTAATATCACCCTAGCCTATAATATCTTGAATAATATTTAAATTTTATACAATCAAGAGTTTTATGACCTTTAACCCTATGGTATTCACAAAATTCATTATCTTTGACCATGGGGGTTTGATCTGAGGTTTATTGTTTCTAACTTCTAGTAATGTGCAATAAGCTTAGAGTGAACCAATTTATGTAAATAAGATTCAATAGGATCCCTTAAATGAGTACATTTTCATCTTGGCACATTGTTTTCCTACGTGGTCTAGGCTAGGAATGGTAGCACCTTGAATGTTTGTTGATAGTTGTATGTTGGATGGTGATTGTAAGTTTCGGATGAATTTTGTATCTACTACCCCATATTTGACAATTTTTTTGTTTTCGCCCAAATATGAGGTTTATCATTAGATTGAGAGCCATTGTCTTTGTTTTCTATATAGATTTTCACAAAACCCTTAGCAATGAGAGATTTTTCAAAGGTTAATCCTTTTTCTATGATCTCATAAAATGTATTAGCACACTAGATTTGTAGGTGGAAGGTATTTCTTGATTTAGATTTTGGGTGAATATATAGAAAGTTGTTTTTAGGGATGGGCCATGGGAATCTTCATACCATATTTCTCCATCATTGTAAGAAGACAACAAAGGATTCTCCATTTATTTGTCTTGTATTACATAGATCAGTCATAGAGATTTCATGCTCCATATTATATGAGAAATGAGCAATGAATTTTTGAGCTAACTCATGAAAAGATTTGATCCTAAGGGTAGGTGGTAGAATCATTCAATGACTCAACCTCGTAGACTTCAAGGAAAGAGATATATTAAATAATTATCATTGTAAGCAACCTCAAGACAAACTAGGTAAAATTCCTTTATATATTCACGTGGATCATTTTTTCCTTTGTACTTTTCAAATTTAGGCATTTCAAATTAAGTAGGAAAGGAGATCATGGGTATAGACCTATAAAAGGGATAAGGGCATATATCTTCCAATGTATAGCTCTTCTTAATGTGTCCCATTTCAATATTTGATATCTTCTATTGTTGGTCCTAAATTTGTGCCACCAAATCATTTGTGGGTGTTGAGATAGATATGTTGGGAGGTGTGTATGTGGAAAAAGATGAAGGGTTTGGTGGAATATTTGTGTTTACAAGTGTATTGGATGAAGGTGTGTGACATGGAAGAATAACCTAGAGGGTTGTTTATGGGAAGGGAAGTAGTGGCATGACTAGATGAAATAGGGTATTGATTAGGTGGCATAGTTGTTAAAGATGACATTAGGAGCATTCATAATCGTTGATAGGTGGAATGATGGGGTATAGAAGGTAAGTTTGTGGTAAGTTGGGAATGTGTTTGTTGTCGCATAGATTAGGATTGAAGCAATGATGTTACATATAAAGAACTTGATTGGGATAGGTTTCGTGGAAGAGACATGTTTTGCATATTATAATTAGTGACATTTGGCATAGAATGTGCAATAGTATGGGATGGATTAGATGAAAAATGATCATGTGTCTCTTGATAGGAGCATCATTGGACCTTAAATATATCAAGTTGAGATGATGGGATATTGAAAAAGTGGCCAACATTTTCCTATAGGGTTTTGTAATGGATTTTGGGTGTCAAAATTAGGAGGTAGCTTGGCACCTTTTTGAACTAATATTTGAAGATAGTGATCAAGATTTGCAGTGAAGAGAAGTTGCATAACTCTCATTGCTTTGGGATCTTGTCAAAATTCTAGTAGTTCCTCTAATGTTGGCTCTCAATTAATATCTTCATCAATATAAATATCCCATGAAGATGATGATATGGGGATCTCATATCCACTTTGGGGTGGTCATTGTGAATATTCGCAACTCATGTTGGCTATCACTCATGGTTGTTTACATGTTTGACTCAATTAGGTGAGATTCCATGTTTCTCTTATATTATGACCTTCTTGTGGTTACAAGAGCAAATATAAAATCTTTATTTTGTAGTATTTTATTGTTGAGGAATAACAAATCATTATTTTGCAAAGCTCTTGCATGGAAGGTGTTATTGTTCACTGTTAGATCCTATGTCTCATGTTATTCACAAATCTAACATGGTATCAGAGCGTGGATTCAACGAACCCCTTCTCGATTTTAAAGGGTTTTCTTTAACTAGGGTTACAAGGCTTCAAATTTGGAATCTTCATTATTTTATTTTTATTTTTGGAGTTGGGAAATTTTTTGGTGCACTTTGGTGTAGACAGGACCTCATTTTTGCATTCAAGAGGTCAATTCAAAAAAAATTAATATAAAATTTATCCTATTTCAGCATCAGGAGCTTTTGAGGCAAACAAATTTTGCTACAAGGGTCATATGGCCCCTGTACAATTGTACTATGCGCAAAAATCATAAGTAAAAAAATCAAAAATCAAACTGGCTCACCAATGCACCACTTGCGGAGTAGTGCCCCTGTGCCCCCTCCAAGCTACCATCGGTTTTATCTCTTGTCAATTTTTTCTCAGATTTTACTATTGGTACATTTTATCGCCTGTCAAAGTTAGATGTGTTGTTTTCACTCCCGAACTCACAACTTTTGACCCGTTTCTTTGTTTTTCATGATTCCAATGGCATTGGAAAGGTCTTTCAGAGATCTTCACATCTATCACGTAATTTCCCAATTTTTTCTCCAAGTACATTTTATTTAGTTTTTTGTGTTTTCACATTCTAGTGAATTACTTTGACATTTTAGCTCATAGAAACTTTTTGTTTAAGTTGGATGACTTGTTTTAGGTTCTACAATATGCATTCCCAACATTCTGTCCTATTTGGGCATTATAGACATATTTTGCATGCAATTTTTTTGTAGATGTACTGAGATAAAATGGCATTTTGGTGTATACTTTTTGTGGATTTCACACATCCTATTGTGCCTTTTGTACTCGCACTATGATATAAAGTGTCATGGGTGGGTTGTGAGTGCCATTGTTTTGACACCACACCTTTGTCAAGTGAATGTTCCTTCTGCAACAACACCAAATTTCAATGATTCATGTCTCATGTGTGTGTGTGTTGTTTGCACACCCTTTTATTTGTAGGTACTCTTTTGTGCAAATTAAGATGTTCTTGGTTGTCCTTCATGCACTTTTTGGTAACACACAATTTTAGTTGACTTGTATTAGCTCTCCCTTTTCGCATTACGGGGGGGTTTCTACTGTTGGTGCTAATGCTTCCTTGGTTTTGTTTTTGGAGTGATCTATGTATCTAGTTCTTGTTCCTATGTACTACGAAAATGTCGTGATTGGTTATTTTGATGAGATGGAGCATTTACCATATGTACATTCTTGGAATCCTATTTCTAGAGGCGATCTTCTATTTTCACTTGATTAGTGTTCTTCAAACTATTGGTACTATTGTCATTTGTATCTTCGAGTTGTAGATGTTTTTCTTAGTTTTCTATCTAATTAGAGTAGTGTGTTGGGAGCACTCATACAAATTTGTGTCTTCTTGATCTTGATCATCATCTATTTCAAAGGAGGTTCTTCATTTCAGTAGTCATTATTTGATAGTTGTCTACAGTTTCTTCATGCTTGTGTGATGTTCTTCACATTTCTATTCTTTTTGGGACACCGTTTTGGAGGCTTCTTAGTCCTTCGTTCGCCTTTCTCTCTTATGGAGAGGATTTTTTCCCATAAGGTTTTCTCCTTTTTTCTCTAGTTGTGAGAGATTAGATTTTTTGTACATGGGTACCTCATCATGCCTTGCTTGCCAGGACCCATCATTCATTCTTTGTTTTTTATGCATTGGATTTTTTAGGGTTTTTAGCTACTCCCTAAGTTCATCTTAAGGGGACGTGTTAGAGTAATCATGCATTAGCTAATAATTAATTAATATTTAATTGATCATTAGGCTAATTCATTCATACACTTAAGCTAAACTTAAGAGTGTTTTTTTTCTATTAATTGAAGTGAACTTTTATTAAATCATTTTGTCTCATCACATAGGATGTTGTCATTTGTCATGGTCTAATCCCTTTATCATTTAGGGTTACTCCTATAAAGCACTCACTCTCATTATATTATCGCAAGATCTTCATTGAAGATTCTTAAGGTTCATTCTATAAGTATTTTTTTGTTGAGGAATAGCAAATCATTATTGTGTAAAGCTTTTTGCATGGAAGGTGATTTTGTTCATTATTTGATCTTGTGTCTCATGTTTATTCACAATCCTAACACTTGTGATGGGTACGGACAATTGTTATGGGTATGTAAAGTTTTGGACTTAATCTTGGGTAAGATTGAATAACTTCCTTTATAAGATATAATTGTTTGATAAAATCAAAATAGATCAAAGTTAATATAGATCTCCAAATGATATTGATTAAGATAGAGATTTTTTACTTCAACTAGACTTATGAGTCCAAGCAAAAGGATAGATAGAGATATGTTAACTTGAACTAAACTTATGAGTCCTAGCATAATGATAGATAAAGATATATTTACTTGAACTAGAATTATGAGTCAAAAGAAAGATAATAGATAAAGATATGTTTAATTTAACTACATTTATGAGCCCAAGCAAAATAATAGATAAAGATATGTTTACTTGAACTAGACTTATGAGTCCAAGCAAAAACAATAGATAAATATATGTTTACTTGAACTAGACTTATGAGTCCAAGCAAAATGATAGATAAATATATGTTTACTTGAACTAGACTTATGAATCCAAGTAAGCAAATAAAGAGTGGAGTATTCCAACTCAAGAGTAGCCAAAGCTCTTGAGCTAGTATATCTATTAATGATATGTGCTAACTTAACACCTTACTTGAAATAGGCAAGTCTTCAAACAAAGAGGCAAGTTAGAGACAAAAGATAAAAGATCTAGATCAAGCTTTAACATATTTTGATAGTATCATTGATCTAATTATATGTTGACTTATGAATTTAGACAAGCTCCAAAAGATTTGTTCTTTTCCAAGCCTTACCAAAGATAACAATAAAAATTTCAATGAAATAGTGTATGATATTTTACCAATGAGATGTGTTGCAAGTCTGTATCAAGTTTGATCGTCTGAAAGTCTAAAAATGTGATTTTTTTAGTTATGATTTTCGAAGTTTCAGAAAGCTACTCTTACTTAATCAAGGGCGACTCAAGATCGATCAAAAGTGTTACAAGTCGAATCAAATGTGTGTTAGAACTAATCAAAAGCATAGGGAAATGTCTTTAGAAATGTGACATTGTTAATCAAATGCGGCTCAAAATAGCTCAAAAGCACTACAAAATAAATCAAATGTTCATAACGATAATCTTGTGCAAAATGATTACTCAAAAGCGCAAATTTATGACTCAAACTTGTTACAGGACAGGTTAAAAGCATTGTTTTGATAATCAAATGTGGTTTTCTATTGTTTATTTTTTTTGCATATTTGAACAATTATACCATAGCCTAGATCTCAATTTGCTTCATTGTTTCTTTGATATTTGCTTGAATGTTTGATATGTGACTTGCTCTTTAGAATAGCATAACCATGATAGCACAATGATAGTATGATAGCATGAATTTGCAATGATGATGATATATGCTCAAAGATAATAGATACTAGCTCAAGATAATGTTCCTCTAAGGGATAATATGAAAATGAAGAATTTTATTTATATGCTTTGTTTGATATTTGATCAATAGTAGAGATTACTTAGAAGTATCAATGGACAAGAAAAAATGAGATAGGGTACGAGCTAAAATTAGTAAATAGATTGGATTGATGAGGTGTAATAGTTGAAAGAACTAAAATTTATTTAATTCATAAGCATGGTTGGGATAATAAATAAAATATTTATTTTATTTATTTTAGAGGAAAAGATTTAATTTAAATTTAAATAACTTATTTTTATTTATTTAATTATTGATAGGAGTGTTAGCTAATTAAATAATATTTAAAAATTATTTAGTTATAATGGACCAAAAGTAGTAATTGAAATCATTTTAATTTAATGTTCGAAGGAAAATGATAAAGCGCTCACTTTCATTGTATTATCACAAGATCTTCATTGAAGATTCTTAAGGTTCATTTTGTAAGTATCTTTTTTGTTGAGGAATAGTAAATCATTATTTTGCAGAGCTCTTTGCATGGAAGGTGATTTTGTTCATTATTTGATCTCATGTCTCGTGTTTATTCACAATCCTAACACTTGTGATGGGTTTGGACAATTGTTATGGGTATGTAAAGTTTTGGACTTAAATCTTGGATAAGATTGAATAGCTTCCTTGATAAGATACAATTGTTTGATAAAATCAAAATAGATCAAAGTTAATCTAGATCTCCAAATGATATTGTTCAAGATAGAAATTTTTTACTTCAACTAGACTTATCAGTCCAAGCCAATGGATCAAGATAGTTTACTTGAACTAGACTTATGAGTCCAGGAAAAATGATAGAGATATGTTTACTTGAACTAAACTTATGAGTCCTAACATAATGATAAATAAAAATATATTTACTTGAACTAGAATTATGAGTCCAAGAAAGATAATAGAGAAAGATATGTTTAATTGAACTACACTTATGAGCCCAAGCAAAATAATAGGAAAGTCTTCAAACAAAGAGGCGAGTTAGAGACAAAAGATAAGAGATCTAGATCAAGCTTTAACATGTTTTGATAATATCGTTGATAATGATATGTTGATTTATTAATTTAGACAAGCTCCAAAAGATTTGCTCTTTTCCAAGCCTTACAAAAGATAACAATAAAAATTTCAATGAAATAGTGTATGATATTACCAATGAGATAAGTTGCAAGTCTTTATCAAGTCTGATTGTCTGAAAGTCTGAAAATAAGATTTTTTTTAGTTATGATTTTGGAAGTTTCAAAAAGCTACTAACACTTAATCAAGGGCGACTCAAGATCGATCAAAAGTGTTATAGGTCGAATCAAATGTGTGTCAAAACTGGTCAAAAGCATAGGTATATGTCTTTAGAGATGTGATAGTGTTAATCAAATGTGGCTCAAAATAGCTCAAAAGACTACAAAATAAATCAAATGTTCATAACGATAATCTTGTGCAGAATTATTACTCAAAAGCGCAAATTTATGGCTTAAATGTGTTACAGGACAGGTTAAAAGCATTGTTTTGATAATCAAATGTGGTTTTCTATAGTTTATTTCTTTGCACGAATCAAATAATGAACAATTATATCATAGTCTAGATTTCAATTTGTTTCATTGTTTCTTTGATATTTGCTTGAACAATTATATCATAGTCTAGATTTCAATTTGTTTCATTGTTTCTTTGATATTTGCTTGAATGATTGATATGTGACTTGCTCTTCAAAATAGGATAACCATGATAGCACAATGATAGTATAATAGCATGAATTTGCAATGATAATGATATATGCTCAAAGATAATAGATAGACAATTATATAAATAGTAGCTCAAGATAGTGTTCATCTAAGGGATAATATGAAAATGAAGAATTTTATTTATATGCTTCGTTTGACATTTGATCAATGGTGGAGATTAATTAGAAGTATCAATGGACAAGAAAAAATGAGATAGGGTACAGGCTAAAATTAGTAAATAGATTGGATTGATGAGGTGTAATAGTTGAAAGAACTAAAATTTATTTAATTCATAAGCATAGTTGGGATAATAAATAAAATATTAATTTTATTTATTTTAGAGGAAAAGATTTAATTTAAATTAAATAAATTATTTCTATTTATTTAATTATTGAGAGGAGTGTTAGCTAATTAAATAATATTTAGTTGGTATGAGTTTTCTACAATCCATGTAAATAATTAGAGTGAGCTTTTGGATTAAACTGTGTATGAGTTTCAATCAAAGAAGCTACTCATACACAGTTTAATCCAAAAGCTCACTCTAATTAAATAATATTTGAAAATTATTTAATTATAATGGACCAAAAGTAGTAATTGAAATCATTTTAGTTTAATGTTCAAAGGAAAATGATAAATTGATTAAATGATTAAAATTAATATAGATATAAGAAAAAATTGAGATAATTAAATAAATTATAGATGATAAGAGGAAATATTAGCTTAATTAAAAAAATGATGGGAAAATGATAAAATAGAAAGATGGAAATGCACCAATCATTTTTAGGTGTCTACAACAGCAATATGAAATTGTGCAAATTATGGATACCTACATAAATAAATAAAAACATGACAAAGTAAGTACAAGGAATATTTCATTCGCTAGAAAGATAAAGGACCAAGAACTATTTATGTATCACTTCAAATGAAGTAAGTCAACCTGTGTGGCTGATTCAATCATCCACAATCCATTGTTGAACACCAAGAATACAATTTTTTCATATTAACTGTTTGATGCACGAGCATCTAAAGTGTCAAGAAATCTTACATCACCCCAAAAAAAACTTTGTTCACTGTGTTTTGATTTGAGGTGTGTTGTGTGGTTTTATTATTGTAGGCTTGAGAGCCTAACTAAGCTACCACTTGACCATGAAGTCCATTGGTTATGATAGGGCATGGAGCTCACGCTTGCCTTTGTTAAGATAGAATAAATCCCCATGAAATCGCACATGAAAGGTTGATATGCTGAGAAGAATTCTCTGGCTGGCAAGTGGAGAATGAAAAATACTTTTGTTTAGACTCTCAGGAATGGTCAAAAGTGTTTTAAGTAGATCTCAGAGGCATACATGAGCAACAAAGAATCTATAAAACTAGTAAGCGGAAGCTAAAGTGTCATAGTTTCTTGAAAATTCGGTTACAAACATTTGGTGCGACAAGGACCTTTCAACTCCCACATATATGGGGAAGATTAGCATTCACCACATCAAAATAAAAATCAAATCATCCTTCTGGAAACGTTATCAAAGTTAAGGCTGAAATAGAGTTCAAATCTATGCAAAAGTCGAGCAAAAAGATAGAAAACATGAAAGTTGGAGAGAAGCCAAGAGTGAGAGTGGATCTTAAGAATAGTTGAGCTTGTAAAAGGTTTAGATTGCAAATGTTGAGTCATTGTTAGATTGGGTTAGTAGCATAGATTTTTTTTTTGAGTCCAGTGCATTTCCTCATTCTTGTGGTTAGTCAATTATTCAATTGAGCTAAGTATTGTTTGCATCAATATGGGGCCTGCATGTGTAAATATATAATTTCATTCTATTGGAATCAATGTAACAAAAGAAGTCCATTAAGTCAAAAGATGTTAAACTGTATAATTGAATAGCAAATTTGGTTGTACACAAATTAAAAGTTGTCATTATCAGCAAAGAGTTAGAAAACAAGAGGTAATTAGTGGGGTCGACAGTTGTTTTGTTGTTTGATAGAGGTGGTTCCAGTTTCATTTGTGGGTCCCATAGACTGGCTGGTCTCATGGACTAATTAAAAACATTCATTCATTGCAACACTCTAATTTATTCCTTAATTTACAAATCTTAATACTATGTTAATTAATTTTAATTTTCTTTCTATATATTTCAAGAAATAATATGAATGATTTTAGAACTTACTAATCGCAAGATTTTTAGTATTATTTATTTCTTAGGAGATATTTTCTCATTAATCAAATTTGTGGTATTTTCTAGAAACTTTATTTCTTTCAGTTCTTTTACAATGTTAAAATTTTAACATTATTTTATTTATTTCTTTCTAAAATAAATAACTTCTTTGAATAGGATCTATTTACAAATAAGTCAGACTACTACACTTATTGTGATATTTTTAATTAAAAGTTTTTTAAATATTATTTCTTGCAAAAGAATTCACAATTTTAGAATTTGAATATTATTTTATCTTTCTTACCATTAAAAAGTGTATTTTGGATAGGTTCTATTAGAAAATAAGTTGCTAGTAAGATTTAATCAACCTAAACAAAATACACAGTAAGTTGTACTAATAATAATAGATTTCATCACTAGTTATCAGCAAGAACATATTGTCGATTCCCTCTGATTTCCTAGAATTAAGTTGTTAAGAAAACCATCCAATCATTTTATTTTTTACCCATAAATAACAGTTTAAGGGATATTTATTTAAAAAAGGAAACTATAAGATAAAGCACTACAAAGTGCAAAATGCTAGTTCTAGGTCTCAGTCAAGACACTTTCCTCTGGTTTATTTCTTCAAACTAGTTGAAAGAGCATTTTCCCTTTTTCACAGGGCAGCAAAAAATTAAGTCTCTGACTCGTATATACTAGATGACTAAACTGGAAAGCTTTCTTGTCACCAAAATACATTAAAGAGGTTCAACCCCACTGGTACATGTAGCCTTCAAAATGCTTAATAACTGATCATGCCTAGTGCTGTGTGGTGTTGCTTACTGACGTGAAGCTCATAACATTCTTGTTTACTTTACAAAGAGTGTGGATACATTACAGTATGATTGTGCAAGCATTTGATCCAACACTTGACTAATATGCAGTCGAAATACATCTCGATACAAGAAAAGTGGATGTTGATTTATCTCATACACAAGTTATTGCCATCAATGACTAGTCGCCAGGGCTGTGACAAGCAGACCCAAAACAAGAAACGGCTGTGCACTAGCCTGAATAGAAAGACAGCAGCATTTGTTTACTAATAGAACTCAAAAAACATCTCATCCTTTGACATCATGATTCTACAAATTTCACAGAAAAATTGTTATTGAGAGGATACTACCTGATATTTCACATCATATTTAATAGGATCCTTAAGTAGGTATTGGAACTGCCAAGTGTAACAGAAGTTAGAAAAATGAGAAGGCCTTTAAGGAATATTCAAATATGGATCAAAAGAATTACAGCTTTGTTCAAATCAAATTGCAAGGTTTACCATGTAATATTCACCTTCTATCATGCTTTTGGTAAACAAGAACATATAGGCTACTGAAAACGTCTAGAAACTTTTTAAAAGGGGGTTGCATTAATAGAAAATATTTACTAAGTTAATAAGATATAATTGCCCCAAATACTTCCGCAATTTAAGAAAAACAATTTCGGAAAAGATAAATTTAAATCAGTTTCTTATCAGATCCTCCTTATATAATTAGTTTAACATTTATTCTGTTCCATAATACAAGTCTCATATAATACAAAAATGGCAAAACATCTATTCTGTACCATAATATAAGTCTCATATAATACAAAAATGGAATACACCATGAAGTTAGAAATTTACAAGTGAAACATTTTGAGAGCTTACTAAGGATTTTTCTAGATCATATCATATTGATGATCTGTGTTCTGCCCAGGCAATGCACAGGGTATAACCGACTAGCTAGCTAAGAAGAGAGATCAACCTAAATTAATCAGCAGGTTACATTGACCATGCAATGTAATGTAAATACAGATGTGAAGACCAATGGCAAATAATGGATACTCTTCTATACACCTTGAATAAGATAAAAATACGAGTACAAAGTTGCACTTAGACCATTCCCATGGGCCAGATCGTGAGAAGGATTATGATGGCATTAAGAATGAGGTACATAACATTTGTAAGTCTCTCACTTGATGTTTCTCTCCAATTACAATGAGAGAGCTGAAAGAAATTAATTACAATACAGTCACAACAATTGAATGGCTAAAGAAACCATTTGTATACCAGCCGTTTAACCTTTCTTTCTTGGCCATAATGGAATGAAGATGGCCTATCATGAATGACTTGGTGTTGCAGAATGATGCGGATTTCATGGACAGAAGAATGCTTTGCCACGTAGTTCTGTTTGGTGAAGCCTGACATGTTTTCTGGAAGAGTTGCAGCACATTTAGCAGCGGCACAATGAGAATTTCAAAGTTTCCATTCATAGAGTTGTGAAAGAGGTGAAATTGGTTGATGTTAGCCAAGCAGACTCAATATTCACAGGAGCTGCAAGAAATGCTGATATGAACAATGAAGTCATCAATTTTGCAAGAGCTCTGAGCTTCAGTGACATGAGCTGGGAAATTTGAAGCTGAAAATGTATGACATGCAAATTCCAAGGCTGTGAATTTTGTGAGGTTGGTCGCAGTATTTATGAAAAATATCCATGAAGCCTAAAATTTAATTGCAAGACGACACTTTTCTTTATTAAACATTTTCCCTTTCTTGAAAATGAAATGTCGATGTTGTGTGGGTGGACAAAGGTGGAAACTTAACTTGGAGCTACAAAAATGTGTACCACTTTGCCTGATATACATGTTGCCCCTCCTTCGAATAACTGATGAGTGTTATGTTAGGTATTAGATGTGTCGATGATTTCATCATGTTCTATGGGAGTTAGATGTGGTGAATCCAAATCTTCTAGATGCAAACTGCTAAAGGCTCAAGAAAAGATAGGGTGTGTAGCTTGAGAAGCTCAACATTGATGTAATGTCCCCTTCTCAGACCTAATCAGTTCGAAGACAGTTAGCTTATTTATTGAGTCCCTGTGGGCTAATTGGTAAGGCAAAGGAACTCCAAATATCTTGGAGGACGCAGTTTCGGAGTTGCAAGGTTTCTTTTGTTGGCAATGAGCTCTGTGGGAAATACTAATCTAAATGGCACTCTCTGAAGTGTTTTCCGACTTTTGGGGTGTTCTCCAAACTTCTTGGAGAGCACATCTATTTATAGTAAGTCACCTAATTGGCTTATTTTATTCACCTATTGCCTCAATATTATATCAGCATGGTCAAATTTGGATTCCGATGTGTTTCTGTTGATATTATGCTTCAGTTTGCTTCTCGTATTTGGAAATTTGTTAGTGTCAGTGCATTGGATCTCAAGGAAATTCTGGAGGTTTGGCCCTTTTTGGGAATGGCCTTGGCTTGCGTTCTGCTATCTTGAATGGGGCAGGCTCTTGCGGCTAAGTTATATTGGCGATGGTGCTCTAGCCAAGATCAACTTTGGGCCTGTATCCTCACCCATAAGTATCTTAAGGATGTTAATGTGTTTGATGTTCCTCGATTTCCTTTGGCTAGAAGGGGTTCTATGATCTGGAATACTCTGAAGCTTGGGGCTCAGTTGGTTAAGAAGGGTCTTTTCTGGATATGTCATTCAAGATCACAAGCTCTTTTTTGGCTCGACTTGTGGGATGGTCATCCTTCTATCCTTTCTACTCATCCTCACCTGCAATCCCTTTGTGATATTTTTACCGCTGATGGTTGGGTCACTGTTGATCATTATAAGATTGCTCATGATTGTGGCCTGGTTGTTTGGTATCGCTGGAAACGTCCTTTTGAATGGCCTCCTAGAGGTTCGGCGGAGGAAAGGCTGAGTTAGCCCAGATTCTTGAGTCTCGAGAATGCACTACCTTGGCTAGGAATGATGTGCTGGCTTGGGCTAGTAGTGATGTGTCTGGGAAGTTTTCTATCTCTGCTGGGTATGGTGAGCTGGTGCGGCAGACTTTTGGGGACATTCAGGAATCCTGGTCGAAGCACGTTTGGTACAAGTTCTCTTGGCCCAAATGCAATTTTTTCTTATAGTTGGTGGTCCACAATCGGTGTCTTACCTAGGATAATTTATGCAAGCGTGGTTTTCAGGGCCCCTCACTATGCCTGTTATGTCGTGCTAGTGAAGAGAGTGTCTCTCATCTCTTCTTCCAATGCACCTTTTCCAGACATATCTGGCATTTGTGGTGGGAGGTGTGGAATCAAACTTGTTGGCATGCCACATCTCTGGCTGAGTTCTTTGATCGGTGGGGCAAGGCCCCAGTCAAAACCTCTTTTCTTCAGGTTGCTTGGACTCTTGGCCCTTCCTTTATTCTTTGGCATATTTGGTTGGAGAGGAATCGACGGATCTTTCAAGACAAGTTGTTGGTGGCCCAGCATTTGTGGTGGAAGATTCTCCACTCGTTGGGGGAAACTGTTTCAACAAAGTGTGACCTTTCGAAGGCTATGGATCCTATTGACGCTAGTTGCTACACCCGTCTCCATCTTCCTCCTTCGCACAGCCAGCTCATGAGAAAGAGATGCAGACACCCTCTCCCGAAGATCAACAAGGTGGGGAGGTGGAGCCCTCCTCCGCAAGGCAGTTTGAAAATCAACACGGATGGGTCTTCGAGAGGCAACCCTGGTCCTGCTGGCATTGGTGGAGTGGGCAGAGATAGCATGGGGACTGTTCAATTCATTTTTTCTATTTTTAAAGGTCATCATACCAATAATTTGATGGAGGCTTTAGCTATTTTGCATGCTATGGAGCGTGCTTGTGCTCTTGGTTGGAGACGTTTGATCTGTGAGTCAAACTCACAGGTGGTCGTGCATATGTTGACTCGGCAGTATTCTAAGGATGTTAGTTGGAGATTGGTGTTGGTGGTCAATCAGATTCTTCATTTGTGTAACTCTTTGGAGTCATATCCCTAGGGAGTGGAATGGTGTTGCGGATTGTCTGGCTAGATGGGTTTCTGATCAAATGCAAAACTGGAATATTAGAGAGAAGCATCAATTACCTGTAGATTTGTCTCATCAGTTGGATCGCTTAGTGGATCTTGATAGGGCTGTTTGATGCCCTTGCTTTGTATTTTTTCTGAGTTGAATAAATTTTTACCCCTCCTTTACTTCCTAATGTTGAGAGATAACTAAAGGACAACTTAGTGTAATAGCTCACTGGAAGGTGATTACATGTTGCACATAATAAATTATTTAATTTAAAGCAAAAAGTGTTTTTTCAACAAAAAAAACAGCGAAAAAGCAAAAATGATTTTATTTGAAAAGGCAGAGAAAAAGAAAAAAACGCTTTTCGAAAAAGCAACAAAAAAAGCTATAAAATGAGGTATTGGGGGCTCATTTGGATATATTGAAGAATGGTAATGTTATGTTGCCGAAACGGCTTCGGTTCTCTTCAATCTTTGAGGACGAAATCCCTCATAGATCTAGTTTCCGAATTGCAAGATATTCCCTAGCTAAATTGTGGTGTGATTCCAGCTAAGAGTCAGTAGTCACCATTGGAGCTGCTTTGAAGTTTCAGTTTTGGTTTTTCAATATGAATATTTTGATGATGTGATAATTCATTTAGAGCTGTTTGGAAACATGGTTATAGCTTGCATTCATTTTAGGTGCGGGTGGGAGTGATTTTGTGGAGTTTTTTTAGTTTATACCTCGCTGTCCAGACTGTAACAGAAGGGTTTCAGACCTGCACCAGCCATCTATTTGCCAATCTTTAAGGTATATTTGTTAATTCCATGATGGGTGGTTAGTTCTTTGATGTTTTGATACACATGGGGATGTTCTATCAATTTCTTTCATGACCATACTTGTACTAGAAGATGGATATCTTGAATTTAGAAGTTTTCAACTGAGCTAACATTGTAACACTGAGTGGTAGTACCACCAGTGAACTGCTCTTGATATTTTGATGTTACTTACCCCACTGAATAAGTGGCTTATTGGTTCTCACTCACTGCTGAAAAGCAAAAGAGTAGTTCTATCTTATTGTATTCACTCACTGTTGAAAAGTGGGAGAGTTGCTCGTTCTTGTTGTATTCGCTCACCACTAAAAAGTGGAAGAGTTGGCTTTAGATGCTTTCCCACTAAAAAGTGGAAGTGCTAAGCTAACCCCACTGGATAAGTGGATTACTTTCAGCTCCTCCATTTCAAGTATTATTGTAATTCCGTACACCGTATGCTCTCACCTCGCCCACACTAGGAACTTGGTGATCAGAAAGTGGAAAGGAAAGTTGTTTAGCAATTTCCATTCTGTTGAGCTAACAAGTTTTCAAAAAAAAATAATAAGAATGTCATCAGTAGTCCTACTTGTAGTGTATGGACAAAAGGCAATGGTTTGAGTTTGCAGTGAGTGCCTTGTAATCACTCTTGCAGTTGCATCCAAACTTTGTCACCAATCTGAAATGTATGTGGAGTTCAATGAGAATCATGACAGTCTGTGTACTTCTGTTGATGGCAAGAAGGATTTGTCAAACCTGATGATTCACATGCTGACTGTGCTTATGATTTTTCTTTTTCTTTATCAAATTCCTTTGCTTGTGCACTAGTCTTGGAAGTTGTGGAAGTATGACGAAGGCTAGAACCCACAACATATATGAAATGGGCCATGCACAATAGCTTTTTCTTATGTGGGCATGTTGAATGTATGGTGGTTTGCCATCCCATGTGCGAGGGAGAGAACTATTATAACTTATACATTCACAGGAATTGGAAAGATGTGCCATTCACCACTTCAGTTTGTCAATTGATCTGAGCATAGATCATTGTAAATTTATCTAGATATGTATCAAGCATGTCCCAAAGAGCATCCAGAAATGATTAACCTGCCTTGGATCTTGATCAGATAGAATAGAGTGAGCAATCCCAAAATATGTTGGAAGAAAAATTTTGCAGTGTCAAGAGCATTGGTTCATTTTTTGTATGCTATCATGATTGTCACCTTTGAGAAGTGATCAACTACAACGAACACATAATCATACTAGTGTCTGGCCATCAACAGGCCAAATAAGAAATCCATACTAATAGATACCCATGGTTTGGACAATTAGAAGATTTATTTGCAATCCCAATTTAAGGTTTGCTGGCTTGACCATACTGCAAGGAACACAAGACTTACTGTCATCGCGCATACGTGACCAAAAGAATGCTATTTGGGTGTTGCTGGTGTCTTGGTGACTCCAAAGTGGCCAGCTGATTAAAAGTAGTGTGCCTTCTAGATGAGCTTTATACGAGGTGTGCTCAAGGGAGCACACAAATGTCTAAGCTATTAGAGACACCTGTCCTTCAGATAGAGTTCCTTCACCTATGTCCTTTGGAAAGTGGGGCATAATAGGTGGTTGTGAAAACTGAGTTTGTAGAGCATTGCAAAATACAATCCACTATGTTGTGGCCTCAAGCATCAAGCATTGTGAGAATAGAAATTGAGTAAAATTTTATTTTTAACAACTCTATAAAATTTTCTCATTTCACAATAGGCAGGACTTTCCTCATTTGCAAGGAGGTTGCATATGCTTCATACCAAGTTAAAGCATGTCCAATTAGCTTCAAGCAAGCAAAAGAAATTTTCTAAGATGAACTGAAATTATGTAGACTAAAATATACCTCCATTTGAGAGACCTATTGATCCAATTTTTCTGCATTCACTTCATCAAATCGTAGAATCTCGATATTTGCCTCCTCTTTGAATGGAAGTGAGTTGTTATTATTTGAGGTCTCAACATGCTCATACTTAACCTTGGGTTGCTCTTCTATCTTTGGAGCCTCTCGAATGCCCAATTTCTGAGGTATGGCCATTAGCCTTTAAATGATTCCATTTTCCCCATATGATGGGAAATCATAGCAACATCTACCTTTAATTTCCTAAAGCTCTCTTCTAGCCTCATCCATTTCTCTTTCACCCTCATCTGCTATCCTCCTCTGTGCTTGATTCAACCTCCAGATTCCAATTTCAGGCTCAAATTCTCTCAAATGTCCACTACCACTAGACCGTGTGGTGGACATACTACTAAAATCCCTCCATGATTGTGATATTAAACAACTTGCGAGTATTTCAAACCCACTCTGATACCAATCTAATCAGTAAATTGCCTCAGATACTATAACACCTGCTACTCAAAACAAACTTAATTTGGGAAAATAATGAATACAGTCTCTAATTCCACTGGACAGTAATAAATATGCAAGTAGACACCATACCAAAACAAAGTGAAGCATGTAAATGAAGCATCACACAGATGGCAATGACTAAACACAGAGATGCTCTAGAGAAACCCATTAAGAGGAAAAAACTCCAGTTTGGATAGGTAAAACTTCTCCAACTACACTATGACCAGTCAAGTACATTCAATAAGGATAAATGTTGGTCTGAATATGGCCAATACAACTCTTCAACAAGTGAAAAGGCTCAATCCATCCGTCCTTGAGCTGCTCTACATCATACCCTACTCCAACAATGGCTGAAAGATATATAAACCGCAAAAAAGAAAGGCAAAATAAGAGTGCCGACCTCTGAACCATCTTGCAAAAATCCTTCAATAGATGTTGGTCCCCTCCAAGAAATAAGAGAGAATGAAAACCATAACTCCCAGGAGAAGGTTAGCAATCAGTCATAACTCAAAGAGATGGAGAGCCCAACAATAATGACAGTTTGATGCCCTAGTGCTGCCCAAAACAAGAAAAGCAATAAACATTCCCCTTGGTAAAGTCAAACAACTGCCTAAAAGGGACAAAAATGGCCTCATTATACTCCTGTGCCCTGAAATTACCTCCAGCGCATTATCAACACCAAAACTACCCTACAACAAGCAAGAACATGATAAATTATTTGTCTCTGCAAATCTCATAAAGATGTATTGGATCACCACCAAGACACCTGTAGAACCTTTCCTTCACTCATAAACTCATTGCATATTCATTTTGGGCCTTGGCACAAATACATGCCTGCACAACAAAGGTTATTGCGCAACCAAGAGAAAATCTTATGTAGCAACTAAATTCCACTTGCACAGACCTTGTCCTTATGGAAAAATATGCCTTGATTGTACTCCTTGACTGAAGTGGAGAGAAACAAATCTCTCAATTGTCACTAAGACCCAATTTTTGGATCATTGATCTAGACTACAACTTGAGTATATTCTTGGATAGCCTTGCGAAGAAATAACTAACATATTTTAGAGTCTAGACAGAAATTGACAACAATATGAAATCTTTGAATATAATAAAATTATTGTGCAGTTCAAAATAGACGAATGGAAACCAAGATAGTGCATATATCTTTATATAGGGATAACTCAAGAAGCCACTAGGTTGTTTGTTGGCTAAATTTTCAGTCTAAAGATCCAAGTTTTGTGGGCACCATTCCAAGACAAAGATTTGGGAAGTGATTGAACTCTAACTTGTGAATATCTTTTCTGTATTTTTTCCTTTCCATTGGGTGCTAATGCTACTTTGTCCTGAATATTCAAGACACTTCTATATGAATAAATCTACATTGCAATGTTAGCAGATAACATCTGCTTGGCAAAAAGGTTCTTTCTTGGGATTACAAAAAACCTAGATCCGTCTAAGCAATGTCTTCTAATCTCATGAGATGAATAACTGAATGTGTCAGAAAACTTCTCTATTTTATAGTATATGTTAAGAGATAGATACAAAAGGCAAGTTCAAGCATGGAATGCCTGGCATTCCTAGCTAAGCACTTGAGAAACTGAGGAAAAAATGTAGAAATAAATAAACTTATCTATATCTAAAGATCAAAATAGGAAGAAAAATATGTCATCAAACTGAAACTACGAACAGCACAAGCATACATCTAAAGGCCAAAGAAAAATTGTAAACAAAAAAAGAGTATTGGATTGTAACCAGCCATCACATCGTCATCCACTTTGAGCACATACACAGCCACTACTAATTTAGTTTGAATTAATAAAAAGGACAAAAAACACAACCAATATTTGTTTGGAATGTAATTGATGTCAGATCTTACTTGTAGAATAACTTGTGGAGTGATCAGACCAAGAAGGGCCAGAGCATAATACAATTTTCCTGTTGCAAAAAGATAACCTGCAACAAAAAGAATGCTAAGTAGTAGAAGATGCTTGCCATATGCCTAATTCAAAGTCACACTCAACCTTCAAATCTTCTCACTTTAAATTTTAAGCATTTCACAGCGAGCAGTTCATAACTTTAAGCCACACCTACAAAGATAGATAACATATAACAAAGAAATGTTTTATTCTACATTTTTTATTTCCAGTCTTTTGACATCAGTTGCTATCTATTTAAGATGGTAAACATGAACATTGGTTGCAAGCTAATAAATGTTAGTTGCAAGCTAAATGCTGCCAAAATCATATTTTTCAATGCCAGCACTGATTCAAAGTACCATATAAGTCATTACACTGCAAAGATGGCATCAATTGGATCAGTGATAGCATCTTATCCCTGCAGCTGTACTTAGAAAATAAAAAGTTACAGCCAATTGATACAAGTATCCTAATATAGTCAAACAGGATGGGCTTTATGAAATCTCTAGGGCTTTCTTAGTGAAGCCAAAGATTTAAATCCCAGGAGATATTTTAGGAGATGATATTGACTAAAATATTGCATCCAACTATGGGCATGGCATGCCTACAATGGACAAAGCTAAGTGCAAGTCCCAGGTGACTATGACGGAAGCTGAAGCCCTCAGTCATGGCACACAATCTGAAGGTAACACTGAAGAGGAAATTTACCAATCAAAACAAAAAAAATATACGAGTATCCAAATAGCGTTGCATTTAAATTGTAGAGAAATTATCAGAGGATTTTGGAAAAGCACACTTCTCCTGGGGGAATATCTAAATGAGGGTATTATGTCATCAGATAAGTTTAAGAGACCAAATGAGATAGAAATCAAGTATGTCTAATCCAAAGTTATCAGCTAGTCTGGAGGTTTCAAATGTAGTCTTGGACAAAAGAATGTACACGAACTTGTATTCTTAAAGTTTTGAGATTTGGAGAATACAAATTCTATGGCCATAGTATAATTTTATGTATCAGCCAAATCATAAATCAAACCTCAGTTAGATCCAACACTTTTCGTAGGGAGAATGGAGGCTAAATGCCTAAAAGACTAACCTTCTTTTAAGGTTGTCTACAATAACCTACACAAACAAATAAAGCTAGATAGCTAGATTTTATTGATAAAGACAAGAAAGTATGGCACCCCAAGTTTTTAGGATGGATAGAAACTATAATTAGTGTACAATGCTTACTATTGTGTTTTCATAATATGGTTTACCCAACTATGTATTAATTGTTTGTCAACTTCGAGTGGTTAAAAAGTTAGTTGACCATTGTGTTCCTCTAGGCAATTGTTGGGTTCTTGAAATAGATTTTGTATTGTCAAGAAAAGCAATATGATCTAGTTGGATCAACTCTGATCCTTGGCTGACTATCTCTAGTCTACTTCTGTAATAACTTCATGTGCGAATAAAGATATGATTTTACTCCTCTATTTGATATGCATTATTAATTATGTTCATTATTTCAAGTATTCATTTCTATTAGATATGAGAGTAAATCATTGTTTTAAAAGAAATCAGATCAGATTTGATGGATTCATGCCCTTAGACCCCAATAAAGGCCAGAAGAGATCACAAGGTGGTCAAGACCAAGAGACCAGACGATATGTAAGGATCGTAGAGCAAAGAAAATGAAGGAGAAGATTGCGAGAGGCACTAGAGGAAAATACAAACATACAATTCCCAAGTCAAAGCCCTTCCAAGAATGCAGTCGAAGTCAAAGTGTAAGCTAAATTCGGAGTGTAAGCTAAATTCGGAGTGTAAGCCGAAGTCGGAGTGCAAGCTGAAGTCAAAGCCTCAATCAGGAAAGTAAAAACACTCCCACCACAAGAAATTGTACAAGTGAAGAGTGGCAAGAGATAGTAAGGCATTTTCCCTTACCAAACGAAGCATGGACTGATCTTTCTGACCAAGTAAAAAAACTAGTAAATGAAGAATGGGAAATAGAATCTAAAGACTCAATATCTGAAACCTATGAGAATAACTTCCGAAGCATTGAACGGTTGTTAATCGAAGAAGAGGTGGTTGAAGGATGTGAACCTAAAACTCTTGGACCAAAGGCACATAAGAAAAAAATTGAAGGCAACTCTATAAAGAATGCTAAGTCAGGAGGAGTTGAGGATTCCCACACAATTGAGAATGCAAGTGAAGCACCCGAGCATTTGAATCAAAACCCCCTGATAAGTCAGTTCTAAACATTGATGTTGCACCAAAACAGGATGGTGATTCCCTTGTCAAGTCCTAGTATTTTAAGGCAAAAGTTGCCTAAATTCATAGGCAATGGATCGAAGGACCCCACGCAACATTGCAAGACTTGTGAAACAATTTGGACAGGGAATGGCCAAGAAGATAGAGCCTATTGGCTATGATCCTTTCCAACAACCTTAAGAGGTATAGCTATTGATTGGTACATAGAAGCCAAACCAACCTCCAAAACTACTTGGGAAAGATTAAAGAAAGCTTTCGAGGAAGGATTCAACTTACTACAAGATGACAATGAAATAGTAGCAAAGATCTATAATACAAAGCAAAGTAAGCATGAGAATGTGAGGGCTTACAGCCAAAAGCATAAAGAACTCTTGGTATACTTTGAAAAGGAACCAATGGTCATCCTTAAGAAAAGATGGTTCATCGAAGGCCTTATTCCCTCATTACGAAAGAAAATGAAGGTAGTACCACCATCTTCCTATATCGAAACAACCAATCAGGCCATGGACATAGAGAGTAAAGACAAAATGTCGTCAGATGGAAAAAGAAAACCCGAAGAGGATGAGAGTTCAGATGACAGTAGCAAGAGTGAATCAGGGATAGTAAACACACTCCGAAAAGACATGCTCCAAATGATGAAAGAACTAAAGGCAGAAAAAGAGAATATTAAGGAGAGAAAAGAACTCTGGTGCATAGAATGTTAACGTGAAGCACATGCTAAAACCAATTGTCCGAAGAAGCTATTTTGTGAGATCTGTCAAGTCTTGGGCCACAAAATGCCCATAGAATTTGAAGACCAAGAGTACACAAGTACTCTTCACACAGGGAGAGCAATTAACATATGTAAGTCATCCCATGAGTATTCATTCATAGAGAGACACCTCTAAGTCATCCCATGAGTATTCATTCATAAAGAGATACCTCTAAGTTTCCCTTGTGGTTGACAATAATAAGCTATCCCTTGTAAGATTACATCATCATGGGAATAAAACTCTTCAGTAACTTATTGTGTCAGTTAATACACAATTGTTAATTGTAATAACCATGCACCCTGGCACCTAAAGGTCCTGTGTAACAGTGATCAAAGAAATATGCAACACTGACTTGAAATACTCCATCTTAAAGAAGCAAGAAGAAAAAGAGGAAATGATGAATGAATTTGTATAAACATCAAG
>VDFB02047230.1:333319455-333412317 GCA_007258455.2 Sequoia sempervirens
CATCATCAGGACTTCCAGCCACAGAACGGCATGTCGGTGGCAGACTTGACGAGATTTCATGGCGAGTACATGTCTTTAGCGCCTGAGATCCGGCAGGCACTTACGTTTCATGAGTTTCTAGATGTCTATAAACCCAGAGGAGGAGGTAGATTTGATCGTAGACCCCCACAGCATTAGCAGCAGCAGCCACAGGTGAATAGAGACTTGCAGTATGCAGTGAGCAAGATTATGCTGCCATATTTTGATGGGTCAGAGAAGACATCAGCTAGGTCTTGGGTCCAGAAATTGGACAACTATCTGTCGCTTAGGCCTATGCAGGAGGATGAGGCAATTAAATTTGCCACTTTACATCTGGACGGAATGGCGCATGATTGGTGGCACCACGGCATGTACACATTAGGCCATCATGCGGTTAATACCTATCAGGAGTTCACGAGCAGATTGATAGAAAGATTTGATAGGAAGGATCCAGAGTTGTATTTCAGAGAGTTGGCTCAGCTCAGACAGACTGGTAGTCTGGAAGCCTACATTGGCGAGTTTCAGAGAGTGGCAGTCATGGTGACCGGCATTTCAGAGAGGAGACTCATTATATTATTTGTTGAGGGTTTGACAGAACCCATGAGAGGTTGGGTCAAGGCTTTTGACCCTCCCACACTTCAGGGGGCCATGCGGAAGGCACGCAGCATGGAACTTGCCGCACCTCGCAGCAAGTTCAATTCAGGGTCCACTCCATACACGAGACCCAACAGGCCTTTCGATAGAAACAATGACAGAAATAGACCCTTTGACAGGAGGAAGGATCAACAGGATCCTAAGAGACAGGATGCACCCCCGTTTGACAGAGAGACTTTGAACGAATTACGTAAGAAGAAGTTGTGTTTTTGGTGCAAGGCACCCTATGATGAAAAGCACATATGCCCACTTCGTCCGAAAGTCAAAAATAATCAAATGGAGCGGTATTATGAGGGCGAAGAGCAATCTGATCTGTCAGACCAGCAAGCTGATTCCGAGCCTTCAGATGATGAGAAGTCCGAAAATGAGAATGAACATGAAGGTGGAAGGAAGCTACAGGAAGCCCATCTGACTAGTCTTCAGAGAGATGGTTCATTTCGACTCCGGGGGCTCTTAGCAGGTCAGAAGGTGATTACTTTATTGGATACGGGTGCGACACATAATTTTATTGATGCACGTTTAGTGGAGAGACGTGGTATCCAGACAGAGGCTTTCGAGGGTATCCGAGTCAAGGTAGCTGACGGATACACTCTCAGGTGCGACAGAAAGATTACTGATCTGCCGATGAGATTGAACAACTATGAATTCAAGACTGAATTCTATGTTGTTAATATGGGTGATACAGATGTGGTACTAGGGATGGCATGGTTACATGATTTGGGTGAGTTCACGCTCAACCTACGGGATATGGAGATGAAATTCAAGGTTGACGGAAGGCCACATGTCATCAAGGCAATTCGGGACAGTAATCTTAGGATGGTTTCATTCAGACGGATGGAGAGGCTCATTCGTCATGATATGGTTGACTGGGCGGCTGAGTGCATGTTGATGCCAGCCCAGCAGGAGCCGCAGAAGGGTGAGTACCACCCTGACATACAGATTCTGAGGACTAAACACTCCAAAGTGTTTAGTGATATTCCACCTGGTAGGCCTCCAGATAGAGGTACAGAGCACATTATTGAGTTGGAGGAGGGCGCAAAGCCCGTTATGATTACTCCCTACCGACATCCGAAACGACTCAAAGATGAGATAGAGAAGACCATTAATGAGTTGTTGGCTATGGGTCATATCAGACCTAGCAAATCCCCTTTTGCTTCATCGGTTGTATTGGTGAAGAAGAAGGATGGATCCCTTCGGATGTGCATCGATTACAGGCAGCTCAACAAAAGAACCATCAAGAATAGGTACCCCATTCCGCGCATTGATGAGCTGATAGATGAGTTGCATGGTGCAGTCTTCTTTACGAAGATTGATTTGAGATCAGGGTACCATCAGATACAGATGAGGGAGCAGGATATTGAGAAAACCGCTTCTCGGTGTCATTGCGGTCACTTCGAGTTCTTGGTTATGCCCTTCGGGTTAACCAATGCACTTGCCACCTTTCAGGCAACTATGAACAGGGTTTTCAGTGCTCAGTTGAGGAGATTTGTGTTAGTCTTCTTCGACGACATTTTGGTTTATAGCAGGTCATGGGAGGAGCAGCTGGCTCATTTGGACACAGTCTTGGGTATCTTAGCAGATGAGTCTTTCTATGCTAAGGAATCCAAGTGCGAGCTTGGCATGGAGGAGTTGTTATATCTAGGGCACATAATCAGTGCCAAGGGAGTGAGTATGGACCCTGAAAAGGTCCGAGCTATTGTTGACTGGCCGGTACCTGAGAACCTTACGCAACTTAGAGGTTTCATTGGGCTGTGTGCATTCTACAGGAGATTTGTTAGCGGGTTCTCACGTCACGCCGCACCCCTTACAGACTTGACGAAGAGGGGGGCTTTTCAGTGGTCACCACAGGCGCAGGAGTGCTTTGGACATGTTTAAGGTGATCATGACTTCACAACCGTGCTAGCATTGCCCCGACTTCTTCGTCATTTGATTTATTCGCGATGCTCGTGAGAGGGCATTGGTGCCGTTTTGATGCAGGAGCGCCATCCGATTGCATTTGAGAGCAGGAAACTCAGGGGTCCTGAGAGATTTTATAGCATTTACGACAAGGAGATGTTAGCCATTATGCATGCATTGGCTAAGTTTAGGCAGTACTTGGTAGGCAGCAAATTCAGTGTTCGTACAGATCACAACAGCCTAAAACATTTCCTTGGACAGCGAGACTTGAACGAGAGGCAGCAGAAATGGGTCAGTAAACTGCAGTCATATGACTTCGACATTACTTTCATTAAGGGGAAGCAGAATATAGTAGCTGACGCCCTGTCTCGTAGACCCCAGTTGAATGCCTTAGCACAGATTACCGAGGATTGGAGGCATCGGATCATTGCAGAGTATGCTAAGAACCCATGGGCTTCTGTAGCATCATTGACAGACAGAAAGGTGATCTATTGTGCATACGCTGTAGATGACTTGATCATTTACAAGGGGCGGATTCTTTTGGTTCCTGGCTCTGAGGTACGGACTACAGTTTTGAGAGCCTTTCACGACCTTCCTATGGCAGGCCATCCTGGATACTACAAGACTTACAAAATGGTTAGGGAACGGTTTACTTGGAAAGGGCTGAAAACTGATGTTTTGCAGTATGTCCGTGAGTGTTCTGTGTGCCAACAGAACAAGCAGGAGCACACCTACCCTGCAGGATTACTCCAGCCACTTCCGATACCTGACAGGAAGTGGGAGTGTTTATCTATGGACTTTATCACGGGTTTGCCGAAAGCCCAGGGTAAAGATTGCATTTATGTAGTGGTCGATCGGTTGACTAAGTACGCCCATTTCTTCCCGATTACGACTACTTTCACAGCATCGCAGACTGCAGAGTTGTTCTTCAGAGAGGTTTTCCGACTGCATGGATTGCCTCAGACGATAGTCAGCGATAGAGACAGCCGGTTCATGAGCAACTTTTGGCAGGAGTTGTTCAGACTTTGTGGGACCGAGCTGACACCGAGTACCAGCTACCATCCACAGACCGATGGACAGACAGAGATTGTCAATAAGTGGGTGGAGGGTTATTTGCGCAATTATATAGCTGGTCAGCAGAGAGCTTGGGTGAGGTGGATTTACTTGTGCGAGTATTGTTATAACTCGACTCACCATATGACGATACAGATGACCCCCTTCATGGCATTGTATGGGTATGAGGCGCCCAATCTTCTGGATTTGATTTTGAGTGATAGCAGAGTGCCGAGTGCAGGTGATATGATGCAGAGTCAGCAGGACATCTTGAGGTCTCTCCGAGACAATATCCAGCAGGCACAGAATCAGCATAAGCAGTATGCTGATCAGAAGAGGGTTGAGCGCAGTTTTGAGGTGGGTGATATGGTGTACCCCATGTTGCAGCCGTATCGTCAGTCTACTCTGCGGAAGAGTGGGGCAGAGAAACTAAAACCTCGCTACTATGGTCCATTTCGTGTTGTCAGACGAGTGGGCGAGGTTGCTTATGAGTTGGACTTGCCAGCCGATAGCAAGGTCCATAATGTATTTCACGTTTCTCGCCTGAAGAAGGCATTGGGTCAGCATGTTGTTCCATCTCCAGTTTTGCCACCCCTTGACGACGAAGGGAAACTGATACTAGTACCTGAGGCCATCCTTGATATGAGAGAGAGACACCTTCGAGGCGCAGGACGAGAATATCCGTCAAGTGGGAGAGATTTGCCGCTTGAGGATGCTACATGGGGAGTCGAGGCCATTTTACAAAGATCCAGAGTTGAGATTGCTTGAGGACGCTACCTCTGTGGAGGGCTGACTGTCATGTCCCTTATCCTAGTCAAAGACAACACTGGTGACGCAGGTTAGCCTATCATTTGATCCTCGTGAGGGTCGAAGGGAGTGTCTGTGAGGATCCTTGGCAGCTGCTCGGTTGGTTAGCTCCAGCTTTCAGGCAGGTCGCCTAGCCTCGCAGAATCTTCCAGAGTTTATTTCGTGAGAACTTTCTATTTTTAGAAAGTTAGGTCAGGCGGAAGCTGCTATTTCGGGCAGGGCACCTGGTGCACTTTATCAGCTCAGATTCGACCCAGTTCAGCAGATGGTTGATTTGACGGAGAAATAAGGAGTAATTAATGGATTACGAAATATTTAATAATTTGACTTTATTATAAAGTCACTTTATTGAAATATTAAAGTATTTAATTAATTGGCTCAATTATAAAGTATTTAATTATACTTTATAATATATTATTATAATGTGACTTAATGAGTATTTAATGCTCATTAAAAGTGGACGCCAATTATTTAATCATTTTTCCTAAGTTCAAAAGTGAAAATTAAATCATTTATTTAAATGATTATTTTAATGAAGGATTAGGTCGAACTTTTCAAGAGAGAATATATTACTCTTCACAGGCAAAATCGAACTATCTTGTTTATTATTCAATTTTGTCTTCTGAGCATCTGAGCATTGGAGTTTGCAAACCCTAGGGTTTCTGGCGAACATCGTTTCTGGAGAACGTAACCTCTTCAGAGATCAGGCATACTGAGGCTGTGAGATACCAGCTGAAGATTGCACTTGGTGATTTCATCCAGAAGTCACAGATTGAGCTTAATCATTTAATCAGACAGAGATTCATCAGTATTCAGCAGAGATCATTCATCTTCCATCAGAGGCGACTTCATTCATTTCCATACATCCGAGTTCAGGCACAAATTTCAAGAAATCGTACTTGCATTTATTGCTGCAGGCTGGCCGTACTGTACCAGCAGGCCGTACATCTGTACTTCAAGCCGTACTTGTCAAGTTCCTGAGGAAACGCCTTCCTTCATCTGTTTCTGGTGTCTGGACATTGGGCGCCATGATTTACTGAGGGTGTGCATTGTCTATCGAGTCAGAGATCATCCTTTCATTGGCCGTACCATCTCATTTATTGCTGCAGCCGCCACCTACAGAAAAACCAGGTTTTTCATTAATAATTTCTCTGTCTTTCATCTCTGGCTTCATCTATGTTATTGTAATTGCTCTGGACATTGAATATATTGAGTCGCCTATCTTATTTGAGCATAAATTGCCAGTTTGGAATTTATTTAGATTTTATATGAATTTCTAAGCAAAATCGCATTTTTACATTATTGTCAAAAAACCTTCAAAATCACAAAAACACCAAAAATTGCAAAAAAACGACAAAAAAATCAATTAGGGTTTGAACAGAGAACCACCAGGGGTTCACACAATGTCAACACTACTACAAAACCACCTTTTTGAGACAACTCAAAACCATGTGTAATTCTAGGATCCCAAACCAATCGTCTGAAGTGACCACCAAGTTGCCACTGCGCTACTCTGATTAACACATTCAGCTCGTCTTCTTCAATTTGAATTTGCCCCACCTGGGGCCCTGCAAAATAATCAACCTCTATTCCCAAACTAAAACAACTTTGAAATTTGCAATCTGCTCCATGATAATTCACGTGCCACAACATTCCAATGAGGTACATATCTGGAAAAACCTCCATACTTTGCTGCCACAAAAATTGCAAGGACTGAAAATTTATCAACTCACCAACTAGACTTGCCAAAATCAGAATTTTAACATTGGAACAGCAGCTGCAAGGAATTAAAATTCCTATATGTATAAGATTTGAGAGCCAAAATCTAATTGTAAAAACTTCCCAAATGTCAAAGCTATCAGCATCATTAAGCCTCTACTGATAAAAACTCCACCTATTGACTGAAAATTCTAACCAAACCATCAAGTGTTGGCTGATTAAGTAATGAACAGCAGCTACAAATCTAAGATTTTGCCTCAAGCCCATATATGAAATAGAGTCTTGAGTTTTACCTAGATCCCATACCTTGTTTTTTTCATCAAACGTAGCACTAGAATTGGGTTGAGTTTCATCCAATTCAAGATGATCAACATTAATAACAGATTCATGGAGTAAATCACACTCATACAAAGACAATTGATTGCTGCTAACTCTTGTAGAATCCACATTTTCTCCATCATTTTCAATGGTGTATTTGTATGTCTCATGCATACTTTCCTCCAATTCCAAATGCTCATCAATACCTGTTGAATCATGAAGTGTATCAAGCTGAAAACTGTCTTCATCATTAGTTACATCAGCTATCTCATAGCTGCAATCTACATCTTCATAAGGAAATTGATCCTCAAAATTTTAAAATTCATACTCAGAATGTAGGTTCCCATTTCTATCAGCATGTTGAACCTCTCTAAAATGATGAGTGCTAGAATCATTATGCAACATTTCACCAATATGGAGTTCATCAATCCCTTCAACAATTTGATTGATCTCAATTTTCCTTATTTCACTTCCTTGTTCCTTGGATGTAGTTGCACAAAAACTGGAATTTTCTGCTTTGCTTGAAGAAAAGTGAGCCATACTTAATTGTAAGCAAAGATCATCAGCCTGTTTTTCCCTGTCTTCAACAAACTTCACAGCTAGATCCCTATCCTTAAGCAATTGCACATAATCTTTTTTCATTATTTCCAAAGCTTTTTTGATAGAGTACAAGTGAGTATGAGAGACTTCCCTTGCAACTCCCTTTTTACTCTCCTCAATTTGAGCTTTCCAAATGAGTTCTTCAATGACTTTATGTGCATGATCAAAATGTGATAGGGCTGCAACAATCATATCTTTGGTAACTTTCATCTTTCCCTTCAAATCACATGACTCATTGGGCAAAGGATCATTCTCAACTTCATGCAAAAATATTTTTGTTTTGTTTTCAATATTACAGCTCTCAACATCAGCTACCTCTATTACATCCTTAGAAGGAATTTCATAAACTGTTGTGATTTATTTTTCTTCCACTTGCTTCTCATTAACCATGTAAGATTTCAGCTTTGCCTCGCATTGTTTGAACACACTATTGACCAACTCATAAGCAGTTGAAGAAGTGACTTGTTCTTGCTTCAGGACAGCCAATAACAATGTTATGATAGGCTAAAAAATAACATCATTTTCATTAATAGTTTGAACCATAATAGTTTGCATAGCTACAATAATATCATCATTATATTCTTCTCTGATTGTAACAAGGAAATAGTAAAACATGTTATAGATCAAGCCATGCAATTCAAGGTCTAAAATAAGGTTACTCAATCTGATATTTGCAAAAGTTTTGAGTATTGAAATCCTTGTAGAAAAGTGAAAACTTTTGATATCACCCTAGTCCTGAAAGCTATCCACCATCAATTGAATTACCTCTTTCATTGTGTCATCACCATAAGGAACTTCAGGTGCCACAATCCTTAATATCTCACTCAAACAAGAAATTACCAGCAATCTTATCTTTTCATCTGAATGTCTCAACCACCTATGCTGACCCAAAGAAGTCAGGATAGGAACTAGGGAAATCTGCAATACGCTAGACGGCAACTGTTCAACAATGATCAAACATTCCTCTACACTTTTCAATGTGGCCAATGCATTATTTTTTAATTGAGATAAACTACTGAGCTTACTACCAGATTCATAAAGTAATCCTGCTAACCATGATCTATCTCTAGTTGCCATCCTAGAAGCTGAAAGTTAATACACTAAACTACCCGACAGGATGGCAAGAGTTAACTGAGCTCTTAAACAAATGTAACAAGCCACCCCATTTTGTTTAAGTTTTTTTTGTTTATTTTTATTTTTACCAGCTAGGACTGCTCAACCATTTTGTCATACAGATGTTTTTTTCGATGTTTTGTGTTTTGCTTCTATCGATTGCAACTGCTATAAACATTACATTCATTTCATTGATTCTAACACTGCTGACCATCTCATCAATAACATATGCCAAGTTCCAATTTGACAAAAACACTCATTAACATAGAACATTGTATAAGGTGAAACTACATGTAGATGAATGGCAGAAATAACTTCAAGAGATTCAACAGAAATGTTCATATACAATGATAATTTCAAATCTCTGACCTGCTAGTATCTTTCAGCTTCCCTCGCCCCTATTACAGTCAATATCCTTGCAATGATTTGAAGGTCTCCCATACTTCTTAAATGGTCACAAACTCTTTGAAGATGCATCTAAGTATTCCCAATAGGGAATTTGCAAGAGTCAAAACATTTCTGAGACTTCCTCCACACTAGCAGACAAGAAGATATTCTTTTTCCTTAACTGTGACGGCAGTTTTCTTTGTAATGAGAAGATAGACAAATTTTGAAGCTATCGAACATCTTCCTCCACGTTTCAGGTAATGCTTCCAAACGAAGAGGCAAACTTTCTCACAATGCCATCATGTCAATAATATGCATTTACAACTTCCACCGAAATTTTTTCTTCTTTTATCAAAGGGTACTATCGGCCACACATCCACACTAGACTCCTTCAGATATTAAGAAAATCAATGATCGACAAATACTCCCAATTTCAAGAAATATCAATACCATTCTCTTAACTTGAAACGGCACCAAAACCTTTCAATCGACTCTTTCTTCTGACTCACACCTCCCAGAAAAGTTACGTTGTCTTGCTGTGAATATTGGTGCATCTATTGAATACCACGTGGCAATATAAACAGCTCATCAATTAATAATAAGCCATCACTATTCTTTGTATTTGGCCACCGTCTTAGTTGCAATTACTATGTGGAGGTAATTTATTCTTCTCGCTTCGAAATTCTTCATATTGTCCAGAAAACAACTACTTATATCCCCTCGACTTCTTATGCTTGTGTCGGCAGGTCCTGATGCTAGCAAACAAAAATGTTTAGTGTAGATTCTTTGTGAGCCTCCAAAATCCACGTCTTCTATCTCTAGCGGCAAGAAATTAAAATATTCACTCCTCATTCCACCTATTCTCCCGATAAATCTTCTTTAATGTGAGCAAGTCGGCAATACAATGATTTGTGGTGAGAAAGGTTATTACCATCGACTCCAGAATGTGATGTCGTCTCCTTCCTATTTTTCTCATAATTGTTTTTTCCAAAAATTTGTTCTATTCTCCGTCAATTATAATTCCTCCATTTCATTTGCGGCTACTCTCACATGTGACGTGTGAGGTCCATTCGCCGAATGCATTGATTGCCAATAATAAAGAATAGCTCTCTTCTTTTTAAAAGATTCAGGTTTCTATTCCATGGACTTCCTTGAAGCTTCATTTTAACTTCTTGTTTTGCTAGGACGATAATAAAACGAACAGGAAATATTGAAATCTGCAAAATCACCAATGAAATACTAATATGAAACTCCTAAAGCTTTTTGCAATTCTCCTAGCGTTCCCCTACCAAAAATCTATGAATTATTTCTCTGTTATGTACTAGTAACCGAATTTCCCAATTCTCAATTATCAAGTTATTTGATTTTATCTTCAGATCACAACATCGTAAAAACCCGACACATTCACCAAACACAGTCCATTCTACCTGAAGATTAAAGTCTCACGAATCTCCAACAAATAATACATAACCCAAATATTCACGAAATCACGGTTTCTTTAAATCTCTTTTTAACCATGATATACATACCTCATGCTTCAATACTAATAGCAAATCAAATATTCTTCAAATCATCTTAAAGACTTCCATACTAAATGAACACAAAATTCAACATGAAAGCCAAAACAAACTAATATTAAAATTGAAAGAACCAATTAAGCTCTTGCATAATCCCTAATGTGGAATTATCGGCAATCACCCAAGGTGTATCTTCCAACACCGAAGATGATATTCCCTATGAGAAGGATTCCATCCTCACAAAGTTTTGAATGAACTCCAACCAAATCCTGTTACCAAAATTTCCAAAATCCAACCTCCCCTGCAAGAATGCTCCAGCAATCTTTTATTCTTTTCACTACATAACTCCTCCTGGTGTCTTCTTGAATTCCTTTTTTTTTGCCTCATTTTTAATTTATTTCCCTTTTAAAATTCAAAGTAACTTATTTAATTTATTAAACTTTTTTTCCTAACTGAAGTTACTTTGCCACCTAAATAATTAATTTAAGTTGTCTCTTTTTTATTTAGCCTTTTTGACAACATTAAATTAATTATTTGACTACAATGTTGACTTATAAAAAATGGGGACATTACAGTCTGCCTTTGTTGGCTTTTCTCTAGAGGTGCGAATTGAAACGCCAACAAAGTTAACTCGCTTGACAATGGAGGGTGCTTACAAGCACATTTTTTGGACCCCATGTTGTGTTCATACATTGAACAATATCTTGAAGTACATTAGGAATATAGATTGGATGAACACAATGGTGTTAGGGGCTAGATATGTGCAAATGTTCATTTTCAACCATCACACTTACTTTATTTGTTCAGAACTTTTTCCAAGAAGGAATTCCTCAAGCTTGTGTATACTAGATATGGCAGCTACTTCATTTTGTTAGAGACGATGCTTGAGGTTCAAGAGGCTTTACTATTATTGGTTGTTAATTTAGAGTAGGTTAGATGGTCAGAGATAAGCACACCTGAAGGAAGAAGTGTGAAACAAAAAATCCTTGATGATGATTGGTTGTCCACAATGAGCTAAGAAAATTATTGGTTTTAATATTAAATTTTTAAAATGTCAATTTATAAATTATTAATGTTTCTAACAATTAAAATATTTCCATTCTTTTTTAAGATTTTAATGTGTAACTTGTTTGCACTTGCAAGCATATTTTCTCTTTCATTTAGCCTATTGTGGGAGTAATCAAATATGTTGATACTGACTCTCCTAGCCTTGGAGAGATTTATGAGGCCTTTGATAGCATGCTAGGGAAGATCAAGCAAGCAAGTCATAGCAAGGACCCTACTTTGGGATTTTACGAGGAGCATCTTCGGCCCATTGTGACACGACGGTGGAACACTACAAACACCTTGCTTCATATGGCATCATATGCTCTAAATCCCAAATGGTATGTAGCTAAGCCTATAAGAGTGCCTCCATATCATGGTCAAGAGGTGAAAGAAATGCTCGTGAAGGCCATTTGAAAAATGTATATTGAAGACGAATCTACTTTACTTTGCACGCAACGGCTTGCATTTGTCAATCTTTGTGGTCCAGCCTTCAACAAACTAGAGGTGAAGACAACTAGAGCTACAACAGCTAAAACCGACCCTATTAGATAGTGGATGTGACATGGCAAGGATGCACCAAAGTTGAGGATACTTGCCTCTCATCTTCTTTCACAGGTTGTCAATTCTTCAATTGTAGAGAGGAATTGGTCCACATATAGCTTCATCCAATTAGTCAAGAGGAACAACCTTACCTATAGACGATCAAAGAAGTTGGTAGACGTACATAGTGCCTTACAACTATAGGACCTCTGACATTACGTTGGGATGTTGATCTCGAAAATGCTATACAATTCAATGAGGAGACACAGGAGGGATTGGTTGGGGTTCCACTACTTGAGACACCCCCTTATAATAGCAATGACTCTAGTGCAAACGAGGTCAAGGGGCTTTATCAGGGTACCCAACCTTGCAACCAAGACAACACAAAATTCCCAAAATAACACAATTCCATGTTTATCTTATTGATTTTAATTCAAAAATTAAAAATTAATTATTAACAGAACAAGTGTTCTTCATATCTTCTATGCTTCACTCTAGCTTTCTTCTCTCTCGTCTTTGTTGCTTCTATAGTAGTCTTCGTTCTCACATACTCTCTATGGGAATTGTTCTTTCTCTCTTGTTGACCTTTCTCTATCGGCCACTTCCATTTCTCAACTCTACCCTTCTCTTCCTCCAAAAGAAAACCCTTCTTGTTCCTTCTGATGGCTTCCCCAAAGCCCCCTCAATCTCTACCTTTCTCTTCCAACCAAAAGACACTCAAACAATTGCCTTCCTTTCAATATATACATTACATGCAGGTAGTTCAACCATTTTTGGTTTGGCAGTTCAACCATCATTAAAACTCTTCATTTCATTTCCCCATTGGTTCAAGAATCACTCCAAGTCTTCATCGACATTTTTCATCTTAGCAGGAACTACTGATTGGCCACTCTCTATTGGCAGTTCTTATGTCTTCATGATCCTTTCTTTATCGCACTCTCTCATTATTTTGATCATCATTTTAAGTTGCATTAGGAACTAACAATTTAACATGATGTCAAGGTTTGCATCCCCACTGGGAACTCGACACCTTATCTCCGTGTGGTCCTAAGTCAAGGTTTCCATGTCCAATGGGAATCATAACCCTTAACTTTGCGTTACTCCTTGGGGTTTGAGACTTTAGACTTTGTCAGGAACCAAGGCTTTAACATTTGTTGGGCCTTGAAGTAGGAAAAGGAACCATCAGGGGGTCCGAGCGAGGGGGGCATTCCTAGGTTCCTAGAACCAACTCCTTCATTGACTTAAATGCCTTCAAACCCTTATTAGTTAAATCCCCCTTTCAACATTTGGCACCACTTTGTTGCAGCTTTCCTATTGACCAAGAACTTTGTGAATGTCTGAGTATTCAAGTCTCCATCGACAATAAGTTGAAGAACAAGAACTATCAATGCTTGGGAACCCATCAGGAACTAGAGTAGGAACAAGAATCTTTCCAGGGTTCCTAGGGTTCAATGAACCCTCATAACCTCTAATTTAATTCCTAAGGAGACCGAGACCTCCAATTTTGTACAACTTGCTCGAAATTTTGCTCTTTTCTCGCCAAATTAAAATTTACAAGAACAAATGACAGATTTAAAATCTCTAGTATATAGAAACAAAAAGTGCAATGTCACAAATTATACCCTTAAAAGGATTAACTCTCGACCACGGACGATAGCACACTGCGGGTACATCTGTGCCCCGCGTTGCCGTCTCTAATAAAGCAGACAGTAAGGACCCAGAATCCAAAATGTCCAATTTGCTAAACCTATTCATCTGCACCCAAACAAAATAGGAAAAATGTTGGGGGTTGTTTTGGGGCTCGCCGCAGTCAAACCCTCGTTTTGGTGTTTCCACCTCCACGGACAGCCAAATAGGATCGAGATAGATAAAAATGCATAAAGTAAAAGTCGTGATAGAAACAAACCCCGCAACGAGGAGAACGCCCTATCACGAATACAATAGACAAGAACATATAGACATGATAAGATAAACAGAGAGCATTACGGACAGCTTATAGCTCCCCTCTTGGATTGATACACGTGATAGATTTGCATGTAAGAGAAGCCTTGATTGCTGCTTGAGAGAGTATTCTGACAGAGCTTTGCCACGAAAGTGAGAAAGCATGAGAGAGAGCAAGAGACAACAAGATAGGATAGAATAGAATGAGAACTAGAGTGAAAAATGAGGTTTTATTATGTTGCATGGGTGGGAGCTCCCATTACACACGCGTTTCTGCCATGATGACACGTACCATAGGCAAAGAACACGAAATATTCGCATTTGAATCTTGAAAAATTTGGGGACGCTAGCACGTCGCAGAGATGTCTACACGTCACACAAGTGTCCAACCAAAACTTTACATAAATTAGGCATTCAAGTTGTTGGTGCTTCATCGTTGTCGCCTATGAAATCATAATCATAAAATTCCAACTTATAGGTTTTTGCGATAAATGCGGTAGGCTTAAATGCGTAAGTGTGAAATTGCCACAAGGTGCAATTTTATGACACTACACTACCATTGACTCATTGACAAGGTTGCAGGCTTTACTCACACATTTGCAAATTGTGCAATAGTGCAAGCAAACCTTGTTTCCTTGTTATGTATTATCACTAAGTTTTATGACTTACCCAAACATTTTTCTAGGTGACTTGAAGCAACCAACTTCCTTTGTAAATCATCTACAACTAAAACCATTTGACAATCAATAATTTTTCTTTGAAATACTCAAAGTTTCACTTTATCAAGTTTACATAACAAAAGACTTTCACAAATGACTTGAAGCACCTATGAAATCAACAAGACTGTTCTGACTAACATATTTATAATTAAACTCCTCCAAGGTTGAAATAGATATGATCAAACTTGAGTACAACACTATGTAATTTCATTGCAAAGGAAGTTGTACAATTCAAAGGAAGGAAAAAAATTCTTGAAACATCAATCATCCTTAAACTAGTCAATATTAAAGAAACTATGATGTATTTTGAAACCAAGAATAAATTCATAACTAACTCTAACTTAGACATCTTTCTAGTAGTGACTTGAAACAACCAACTTCTTTCATGAATTACCTATGACCAAGACCATTTGGCAATCAACTATTTTGGTTTGAACCATCCAAGGTTGACTTGATCAAATTTAAATAACAAAACTTTCACAAATGACTTGAAGCACTTGTGCAAACTTCACCAAGACTGTTTTGACTAACACATTTATACTTGGACACCACCAAACTTTGAAATAGACAGTCAAAATTTCAGTACAACACTTCAGTAATTTCATTACTATCATGTCCCCGAATTGGAGAAAGTATCAAATTAATTATTTATAAAGTTATTTCAATAAATTAAAATCATAAAGTAACTTTATATTTAATTAATTTAATAAAGTGACTTAAAATAAAATTATATCATAAAGTCACTTAAGTAATAAAATAATATTATATTCTAAAAGTTTCCTGGAGGTGATTGAGAATTCTATATAAGGAGCTGTTGGCTTAGCATTTGGGCATGCTTGACTTGAGTCTCATTTCTCATTTCCAGTTTGGTAAAGAAACTTGAATGCTTTACATTGCTCGAGGGTTTGAAGACTCTAGACTCATGAAACATGGGTCAATGAGTTTGACTCGAAAACTACACGGTTGAATCCTAATAGCAATATCAAAAAAAAAAACAAATCTAGAGTACCAGGTTCAGTTGTGAAAGATCAACCCTAGCTGGAATTGTTGAGGAATCCATCCAGGGTTTCTACAGGTGCTACATTGGAGAGATTTGACAGGTGCAACAAATAATGTATTATTGCCCTAGCTGAATTGATGTGATAGCTGGATTATTATCGCATCTTCATCATTGCAGCAGTTGGTTTATTGTTGCAATCAGAAATACATTGGAGAGCAACAACTGATGCATTGTTGCATCTTCACTCAAAGGGAGGTTTCAGTTTGCTGAATCAATTTGGCCAAATTTAATGGTTAATAACCAAATTTGGAAAAGCAAAGAAATTCAATTTATTATTTATCTACAGTTTCAGCTGTCTGGTGAAATTCAGTTTTGAAGAAAATAATAGCATTATTGGCAATCGATCTCATTTGCTAGAAGAGGTTGTGACACATAATCAAGTTCGATTTATGTCTATCTGGATTCGATTTAGCTGCACTGCATCAGTCACTATAAGCGTTGCCTTTTAATTATCAAACTATTGCGAGATTGGGAGTATAACATATTATTGAAGGCAATTCTATTTTGGCGTATTTAGTTTGCCTGAGCGATTCTCACAAAAGACAAATTATAAGGCATCGAAGACAATTCAGAAAGAGACAAGAAATTCGCCATCTCAGCAAATAAGACAAGAAGCCAGACAAGTCGGGAGCTGCTTGAACAGAAACCATAGCTTATAAAGACCGATCTATTAATATATTGGAAGCAACTCCTGTCAAGGGAAAAATCGCGGTATACCCAGCGCCTCACAACAAAGAGTTTGATTGGAATATTTTGATCACTGAGGATTTTGTACTGCCAAGAGTAACGTCTTTATTGATAAAGACAAAAATAAATGAAGTTGAGGTAAAATCAAATAATGCGTCTGATTTTATTTAAGCGCTGTCAATAATATCGCGTAGGTTTTGGGTTGATAAACGTATCTTCTAAGGCGTGAGCTTCAAGTCGTGTTTTGTCTCCTTGCAAGAGTGCTCACGTTGCAGGTCAGTATTCAGTTTATCGCCTAGTGAAGAAGGATTGAAATAATAGAAAATATTAAGAAGCAAAATCGTGGCCTGTTGGAGGGACGCCTGAAGTGTCCAAGGCTGTGCGTGGATTCTAAGAGCTGAACAAAAGTTACTACAGTATGCTGAGCGCTGCACCAAGTTGAAGGATTCATTCTCAGCTGAGCAAGAAGTCAAGCCTCTACTCAGCATTACATGTACATCATTTCCAGGTTCTTTAGATTGCATTAATATCTCAGTTTGTAATTGCTGCAAGCAACATTATTATTGCATTGTAGTTGGATAGACAATTGTCATTATAAGCCAAATTCTCGGCAATCATTTGTAATCAGTTTGAGATCAGATAATGCATCATACAATACAATTTAGTGGAGTTGGAATGCATTCAAAGTGTTTGATCAAATGTTAGATTGCTGTAGCTGCATATTGCCATTGGTAGTTTGCATACCAAGTGTTGGATAAAATTCCTATCATCTGGAGTTGTCATTTTCTGTCACTCATCTTATTTGAAAAAACCAAAAGACATTGCATTGCATCTCCATTTAAATATCAGTCATTGAGTAGCTTCATATTGAGTCATCTTAGTTTATGCAAATCATTATATGCATTTGAAAACGCAAACAAAACAATCAAACAGCAAGTTGAAAGGTTGAAGGACAAGTGTTTGACAAAATGTCCAAGGCAGCAAACTGAAAATTTACATCAGAATTCGCAAGGGACAGTACAATTACAAAGGGAAGTAATAGTATTCAACGGAAGGAAAAGAGTTGCTTGACACATCAATCATCCTTAAACTAATCAATATAAAGAAACTATGTTGTATTTTGAAACCAAGAGAAAAATTCATAACTAATTATTCCATGGGTACGTCATCTAGAGCCATGCAAAGAAAAATTGTATCCATAAAACATTCAAAACTTTCAAATGAACTCATGGAGAAACAATTCAAAATGATCTAAAGAACTCACTGTTTTTGCAGGGGCGTTGACTCCCATAGCAAATGTCTCTGTTGAAAACAATACCTGTCACATGAAGCCAAGGTAATCTGTTAGAACTAGTAAAGATTTTTAATTTTCAGTCTTATGAAAACTGAGACAATAAGCTATTTGACACACAAGCATTCAAAATTATTTTACTCTGATTTGTACTATAGAGGTCATCACTGTGAAATATTCCCCACTAATTTTTCCCCAAAATTAACATTCAAATCAGCAACCAAACATTGATTAGCGTTAGCTCCAAAATGTAAACCAACAAAGAAGATAACTCTAACCAAGAATGTTCACCAAGATCCCAATGTGGGCGAGGTGATAGCGTATGGTCAGAGGATCGTTAGGCATAAACAGAGCTGAAAGTACAATTCATCTGCGGGTGCAGGCATCCACAAGCGGTGGGAATACTCCACTTATTCAGTGGGTGAGTTTACAACAATTATTAGGCGGCAAGCCAACCTTTAAATCCACTCTTCCACTTATTAATGTGGGGGGAATACTGTCCACACAACCACTTATAACGTGGGGGGAAATTACAAACAAGATATATGTTTATTCTAAAACTCAACCACTCAATTGTGGGAGTGTAAAACAGATATAAAATTGCAGCAAGTAAAGGAAGAGCTGTTAGTACTACTAACTAGCTTTACAAAGAATAAGAACAGCTGCAAATAGAATAGATAATCTTCCAAGAACATTAAACAGTTAGAGTATCACTTCCTCTAACATTTACAATGATATAAGATGAAGAATTGAAGCTCAAACCAGCAAGTACAATTATTTAATAAGTCTGATATAGAAACAATGTTAACAGAAAATCAGACCAGCAAACTGTACATCAATGAAATACTCATAACTCTTTCAAATTACCTCCGAATGAGCTGAAATGAAGTGCAATGACTCACTAGGAGGTTGGCGCCCAATTTGCAATGATAAAACAGCATCTAAACTCAGCCATTAATTTATGCACAAATCCCAATGCTCTCCAAAAAGGTACGGCCTCCTTGCAAGGGCGATTTTTGCTTGATAAAATCTAAAACTTGGAATTAAATTATGATAACCTCCAAATATGGTCGCCTCTATCATAGAAATGCAATGATCAAGTACCCAGAACCAAATAAAATTCATACTAAAAGCTGTATACAAAAATCACTTTCAGCCATGATAAACCAGCAACATGAAATCTGGAAAAATCTCACCAAAACTCCACAATAATGCTCAATATGTACTTCTGGATGAAGCACACTCTCAGTCCACCACCTAGGGAACCATAGTTTCAGGCCCGAAGAGTGGAGTAAATTTGCTAAGCTATCCCTTAGCCGGATTCTGGATTCATTCCAGCAACGTAACTTTGCTCTTCAAAAATATGCATAATCAGCTCATCATAAAACATCAATATATAGGCTTTAGTTGGCAAATGAAGCAACAAGAGACTCTTCAAATTCCAAGAAGTTGAATCACTTCAACTTCCAAGAGGGATGCCACCTTTTAGCAATTTACTTTTTGAAATATTAAAATATCATTCAACTTCCCCTTTAGGCGTCCATTTCCATATTGCAACAATAAAGCATTTATTAAATAATTAAATGCTCACTTGACCCCTTAATGTCCCCTTCTTTAAAACAACTTGAAGTCATCAAGCCTAGGCATGGGGTACAACTTCAAGACATGAAAATTGACTAAGTCTGAAACTCAGTCCAAGGAGATAACCAAATACAATGCCCAAGCTGCAACTGATGAATTGCTAAAAATAGCAAACTGACAAATGCCAAACTGAACCAAGTTGATGATGATGCTTCTGCCAAAAATGAACTTACTAAAAATAGCAAATGCCAAAAATAGTAAGTTAACTTCAAAATCAACAGAAAGCCAAACTGACCAACCAAACTGAACTACAACTGATTGAGTTGCTGCTAGAATAATTCTACCCAAAGATAAACTTACCAAAAATAGTAAACTGCTATAAATAGTAAGTTTGCAAAACCTCATTTGTACACCAACTGAGCAGTAAACAAAACTTACTAAAAATAGCAAGTGTTTCCAAATATCATTTGAGCACAAATCGAGCAGCCATCATGACTTGCTATAAATAGTAAGTGCCCGAAAAGGATGTCAGAATCAGATGCATGTTACATCACCCTGGAGGTCTCTGAAAACCAAGAAAAACCCAGAAACCTTTTACATGCAAACCCTCGAAAAAGCATCTGAAAGAGGAAACCCTAATTTTCTGCTTCAGCTTAGCCTACGAATTTACAGAAATAGGCTAAATCCAATTGAAGAGCGTAAGGCTAAAATGGGGACATTACACATTGTGAAGATGCTCAAAATACTAATATACAATTCGCAACTGGGAATAAACTTCCTGCACATTGTACTAATTATTATTTTAATATTTAAGGATTACATAATTGAAAGTATTGTTTGGAGAAAGATTATATATAATATTGCTAAATAATCATTTTGTATAGATCAGTTGGAGGAGCAAAATGAATATAAGATTAGAAACTACAATAGCCATTTTCTCAAATATAAAATGTATATGTCTAAAATATAAAATGCAGATGTCTCAAATATGACATGCAGATATTCTCAAGCAATATGCAAATTTCACAAGCATTCAACAGACAATTTCAAATAACTTTTTCTTTTCTTTCACACTGTACCAAAAACAGAGATTAGTGTTGTCACGTGTAACATAGGAAGGCTCGAGCTAGAACAATCCACAATAAGCATTCACCATGAGAGGTCCAATGACAACCATGCCAGTTTGAACTGCCTATGATAAAAATAAAAACAAAGAAACAAACCAACTTACTCAAGGGAGAATGCCTCACTTGTGTCAATGTTGAAATAATTAGAAATAATTAGAAATCATAATTGAGGCAATCAATAAACAATGTTTTACTGAAATGAAAGTTGCAAATATACACACACAATGGTTTGTTACATTCTAACCAACCTCAACCACCCACTAACCAATTTCATGGCTAATCAAATATAAACATTTATATTACATTTTTTTTTATTATTAAGGAGCTAAGTTGCCGAATCAGGTATGGGTACGGGTACGGCTAGGGTATGTCGATATGACAAAAATTTTTTTTGGGATGTGGGTACGTTTGGGTACGTCCGTACATAAAACATATAAAAATCATAGATATAGACATATTTACAGCCTAAAATCAAATTTAGAATACCACATATCATGCATATGCTAAACAAAACTTAGAACTACCATTTCATTTTTCAAAAAAAAAAAAATTATTTAAAATTTAAATTAACATTTTGATTTAATATATCTATTATTTAAAATTAATATAAAAAATTAGTATAATTATAATTTACAATTATTATATAATAACATTATAAATTTATAAATTATAATACTCATTAAATTATAATAATATATATAAATTATAATTAATATTATATAATACTATGGTATTAAATAATTTAATAATAATATTATAAACTGGTTACGTAGGTGATATAATAAATTATAAATTATAAACGTATATAAAAAATAAAAAATTTATAAACAGTAATATAATGATAATAAATAAATTTAAAATTTATAAACTATAAACTATTAAGCACTATGAAAAGATTTAAAATAAAAAATAAAAAAATCATTCAAGAAACATCCCTCCCGGAACCAATGCGCGCAATCGGAAAATGTCGGGAGAACTAATGAAATGGAACCACCTACAACCAATCCTAAGTCTCTTAGCCACCTGCAATATGGAAGACCGACGAAGTCACAGCCTGCAAGTCGAATCACTTAGGGTTTTTGCACAGAAGAGAAACGCTGACGTGAAAAAACAATGGAGAGAAATAGACAACTACCATGAAAAAAGAATGCGTTTAGGGTTTTTTAGCTTCAAAATCATTGCAAAAAAGTTTTGAAACCCGTTGACAAACACTTAGGAAAATGCACAAAATACCACGTCATGCAAAAACGGCAAGAAAAAATTGATACGTTTCAGACTACGAAAATCTTGTACCCTATTTAAATCCCAGCGATTCCATGAGGTATCTGTTTGCAAACGTTTCAGTACCCGGAATCGGCAGGGTAAAGGGCCGATTCCGGTAACTTAGTTAAGGAGTGTTATTATGATGTAATATTATTATATTATTCCAACAATCACCCCTTACTACATTTTCTCAAAAACATACATTACATAGTGTCAAAAAGGTTGGAACTTCACTGCAGAAAGAAATTTTGTGAAAACGTCTGCGTGTTCCTCATGCTTGGAATATTATCCTATTGAACATGTTCTCAAATGTAGTGGTTTAGAACCTCAATGGGTTTTGTGTGCTCATAAAAAATGGGATACAAACAATCTTCAAAACACCCTCATTGTCGCAAACTAGAACTATAGGTTATTTCTCAAGCCTGCCAAGATACTCTTCACCATATCACCTCACAAACAACTCCATATATGGTTCAATATTCAACTTTTGTGGATGAACAAATAATAGTGGTTTGATTTTTACTCCCCAATAATATTGTACCAAATCCCATAAAAGAATACAAACCCTGAAGTAGATTTCCTATCACCCAAGAATCATACATGGTCTATGTATGTGTCTCCAATCAAGAAAATTTGAGCAATTTGCCTATATTCAACACCATGTTCCACTCTACAACAGACTTACCTCAAATCCCTCTTTGCAGCTTTCCAATGAGATACTTTAGGTTTCTACAATGAACCTTGAAATATAGATGATAGTATAACAAATAGTTGGCCTAGTGTAGATCAAGTAAATGAGGCTCCCAATCAACTAACAATAAAGAGGTTCATTTACTTGTGATGATGGATCATTCCATGAAATGTGCAAGCCTTTCTCCACTAGTTTTGACATTGGTTTGCATTGCAATCTTCCATTCCTAATTTCTTGAGCAGTGTTTCAAAATATTTCCTCTAACTAGAAATCATAATTAAGGCAGTGAGCAATATTTTATTGAAATGGAAGCTGCAGATATACACAAGGAAGGGTTTTTACATGCTAAACAACCTCAACCACCTACTAACCAATTCCATGGTTAGTCAAATATAAACAACTCTACTAACAATAATAATTTATGCCCCTACTATTATTATTTTTCATAAAAGAGTGTTATTATGCTGTAATAATATCATTCTATTGCAACAATCCAACCATTAATACATCATTTTCTCAAGAGCATAAGTCAGGAAATATCAAAAGTTGTTTATATCATAGTTACAAGACCTGAACTCAGATCAAATTTGGCAAGTTGATTTTTGAGCCAGACTTGGACTCATTGCTCAAACTCAACCAAGACTAGGAAAATTTTTTTTAAAAACTTGATATATAGATATCTTTTAGGATTTAAAACTTGTATCATGCTGATTATATTTTTAAATTCTAAGTTTATATATATATATATATAGATAGTCAAGTGTACACAAAACTCATCGATTATGAAAATACATAGCATTTAAAAAAATATTAAAACTAAAATACTAAGTTTATGGCTCAAAGAGGCTTGTATCACTTCTCCAAATCCATAATTGTATGACAAGTATTGCACGAACATCTAAGATAGGTCTGAAATAATTATGCGGCCATGATATCTACCAATGTATCAGTGACACCAACAACATTTACTCATACTCTATCGCTCTCTACCATGGCTACTACCTATACCTCTAGATCTGCTTAATCAACCCATGCAAGGTTCTCCTTTTTGAAGACAAGATCCTCAATGTTGGTGATCCAATCTAAATATAGATCAACCTTAATGCAAATGGGATCAGGGTCCCTTATCAAGTAGACCAATCACACAACTCTACAACATAATCACAAAATATTAAGTAATTCAAAACTCTTTATTGATTTGCAGCATTACAAACAATCAATCTTTGTTCATACATGCCCTTTGGCCTTTGTCTTTCTATTCTAAACTTCTCTTCTCCAATTCACCCCCCTCGCACCATCATGTCTCCTCCCTTTTATGCTTCAATAGGTGGAAGTTCAACTGCTTGCAAGGAGTTCAACAGTTTTTCCTTGAATGGTCCAATGGTAGCTTGCCATGTGTCATCCTAGATTGCCCCTTCAACATCTTTACACAACCTATTTGTTTTCTTTGTCTTCAACTATCAAAAGTTCACTTTCCAACAAGATTAAAAATTGGACCTTCCACCTCGGTTCTGTTGATGAGTGTTTTGTGACACACCCAACACCTTTAGGAATAAAAAAGAAAATGCCCAAAGGCAGCTCTATCCTCTCTTGAAAAATTACCTCTTATGCTAAGATTGCCAGAAAGATCATACGGTAATTCCAATGTTCCGGTTTGGGGGATGGACAAGCTCAATGGATGATGTGATATGCTGGTTTCACAAAGGGACCTTGAAATGAGGAACTTACTCAAAGTAGGGAGTTGGATTGATGCAACGTTGAACGCTCTTATGTTTTTTGGAATTTTCAGTTTAGGATAAAATAAATAAGAAAAAGGATGAGGGTAAGGAACTAGATTTATGCAGAACTAATCCTATGAACTTCGGAGACAAATGCTGGATAATGGAATTTAAACCAATCTTTGCTTCGCCAAGCACGGCACTACAACTAGACAAAGACGGTGCAATCTTCAAGGGTTTACGAAAGATATCCTATTACACTATATCACCATCAATTCGACCAATGCATATAGATAATAGAACTCAAATTAAGCAATTTTAATGTTCAGACTAACCTTACACATCAAATTGAAAATCATCCAATTGAAAAAGGTATGAACTAATTCCACTTTCCAACACTATCAATCTTTCATTCATCTAAAATACTTGAAAACAAATTTACTCTATTTTGAAGAAATCAATGAAACCATGCGGGCTCATAGAAATAATAAATGCTCAACTCTGAATCCACTTATTATTTAAACAGCAATATTGCAACAATCTCATCAGTCTCTCCCTGAATAAATGAAATGAATGGGGTTTATATAGGCACCCCAATTACAAAGCAACGGCCAAGATTAAATTTGAAATCAACGGCCAAGATCAAATTTGACAAACCCTAACCCTAAAAGCATAACAAACTCAAAGACACGTGGCACAAGCAGAACACGCCATTTGGAGCATGGCAAATGATGACACCTTGCACTTCATTCGAGCAAGTAGGAATCCAGAATGCAATTCCCTTTGGATCGCTCCCTAGCTGCAAATGCAAGAAATTTGGCTAACACAGAATCAAGTTCCTCCATTGAGATATTTGGCACAGAATCCAGTTGTATTCCAATCACGTCCAAGGTCTCCAGGCACTGAGTAAAAGTTCCTTCCCATCTAGCCTCCTGCTTCTGAAAGTTCTCCATGAAGGTCAAAAGGGAAGACATATCATCAAGCTGATTCTCTGTAATAATCTGCACTTCCTTGAAGTAAATGCTCATCACACTTTTCTTCAATCCTTCTAAGTCTATGCCATTCGTATCATGATGTTCTTGTCCTGTTAATCCTTCAAGAGAAGTGAGGATTTTGAACTGAATTTTCTCAATCGTGCTCCGTATAGCAGCACATTCTTCTTTTATTCCATCATATGTGTTCTTTTTGGCCAACAAGGAATAATACCACCTGCTGTTTTGGCTGACTGTAATGAAGGACAGACTTCTAGCATTTTTCCAATTGCAATCGGAAAATCCACTCCTTGTTTGTTCTTCTTCGCCTGAATGGAGTCTACACATGCTAGTTGCCTTGCAACTTCAAGTATAACAATTTTGTCTGTTGGGTATCGAGGAAGTCTGTACGGAGCATCAGAGAATCCATGAATTCTTATATAAGTAAATGTCGGAAACTGGATAAACCAAGACCCGAACTTGTCAAGCATTGCCATAGCTTCTTTAGATAGCCTCCTCTGCACTGTTCCTTGAAGAACTCGCGTGATATACATGAGGAAGGCGTCATTTGTTATCTTGAAGTTGTCCCTGTAATGTAGTTGGAGCTGCGGGTAACAATCATATGATTTGAGTTGATCTTTCCGAAGTCCCACTTCGCCTTTACAAATCAGTCCTCTGTACTTAGTGAATCTTGCCAGAATATAAACCACATAAGAACTCATGTAAAAGGTTTTAGTTTTTTCAAGGTTTCTCAACTGGAAATCGATATTATCACTTATTAACTTGGCCCAATTTACAGCCTCCATTCCCAATACGATTTCCTCCACGTATGAAAACATCCATACCTCAAAGAAGGCTCCCTGAGACGTTCCCATAACTCTGTTCAGCATGTGAATCATATCACTGTATTCTATCTTAAAATCTGTGCAAATTAGTCTCTTTGGCAACTTGGAGCGATGCCTTTTGGGTTCTTTAATCCAGTTGGAATTGATGATGTCCAAACAGGATTCCTTGGCTTGATCGAACATGGCCTGTGATTCTTGCTGAGTCCTGTTCAACATTTTCCGGCGATGGGGAATACCAAATACTTCCCTGATTGAATCCTCTGTGAAATAGGCCAAGGTGATTCCATTCGGAGTTTTAATTGATCTTGTTTGAGGATTGTACCTTCTGGCGCATTCAACCATTAACTCATTGCACTGAACCGCAGGCGGAAATCCTGCTGCTTGATGGAGTCCAGACTTAACAATATTTGAGGCGATAGGTGTAGGCATTTCGTTTTCTGTGCCAAACATCCTTCTCTTGTGCTGAATCGCATTAAATTGTTCAAAGTTTGTATCTGTCACTTTTCTCCACTTCGAGGACAACTGGGATTCTGGATAAAATTCCTTCAGGACTTCCTTGACTTGAGCTTTTCTGACTCCACCTCCCACGTTCTTTGGAGAAGACATTGCGCCTGTAAGAAACTCGAAGTTAGAGAATTTTTAAATAAATTTGCAAAAAGGCGATTTCTTGGCTGGAGAAATTTTTAAAAAATTAATTAAAAATCCAGAACTAGATTAAAGGCTGCATGAAGAATAAATTCTTAAATAAAATCGATTTGCCTTTATTATTTTCAAAAGTATTCATGGAATTTTAAATAATCTTTTGGATTTTTAAAGGTTTATACTGAAGTTTTCTCCAATCTTTAATGAAAAATCCAATTCCCCTTTCAAAATCGCCAAAGATAACCTGCAGTTGTTTGAAGAAAATCTGGAAATGAAGAGAAAAAATCCAATTCAATGTTCTGGAACTCAAGAAAATCCACTTGCAGTTGAAAAAAGACGTCTTTTCTTGGGAGAGCTCTGCCTGTGAAGAAATTCGACTTTGCAAATAATAAAATAATGAGCTCACTAGATTGTCTTTTATAATAAAAACCTTCCCAAATTGTTTTAGGTCGATTTCTTTCTCTCATTGGTTGCATTTTGCTTTAAAAACGAAAAAGCAATCTTATCCTGATCTTTGACTTTTCAAACAAGGCGTCCCTTTTGGCTTGGTGATTAAGTTTTAAAATAAAACTTAAGTTTTTTCTTTTATTTTTGCCTTTAGCAAAATTCGACCTTCAACTGGACTTCTTGACTTTTCAACTGGAATTTTAACTTCTCAAAGTGACTTTGCCTTAGAAAAAATTCGATTCCACCTTGAGAAAATTCGACTTCCAACTGGATTTTTTACTTCCCAACTGGAATTTTCACTTCACTCAACTTCCTAAAGTCCAGTTCAATAATTTTTTATGCCTTAGTCGATTTTTACTTTGTCCAACTGGATTTTTCACTTTGTCCAACTGGATTTTCTTGAAGAATGCGAATTTCCTCAAATAGATGAATTTTGCTTGGATTTTCCCTTTGATCAATGGATTTTCGAACTGGATTTTCTAAAGTTTCAACTGGATTTTCTCAAGGGCGTACCTCTTCCAGACTTAGGCGAATTTTGCCATGATCTACTTGCTTTTTAGTTGATTTTTCAGTGATTTTCCCTCATGATGGCGCGATTTTATCCAGTTGATTTTTTGACTTTGCATGCGCTTTTTCCTCGCTTTTCTCATCTTGCATGCGCCTTTCTCTGCTTTGCATGCGCTTTTTCTCTGCTTTTCTCATGATTTTTCGATTTTTTGCTTGCTTTTTAGTTCCAAAAATAGAAACTTTTGACTCAAATGCTAATGACACCCTGTACTTTCTAAAAATAGAAACTTACTAAAAATAGAAAAAAGCAAAAAGCAACTTTCTAAAAATAGTAAATTCCAGATTGGGCCAGAAATGCCAAAAACGAAAAAAGCAAAAAAGCAAAAAAGCAGAATCCCTAAAAAATAGGAAGTGTCAGAATTGGGCGAAAGCACAGGCGATCCTCGTCTGCGAGGCCTTCTAAGCACTTCCATGACGTTTACGTTCAGTTTTGGGCTCAAACTCCCAACTTGGCTCGGACGATGACCCCAGACCTTGACATGAAATTCCCAGATATCAGAGACTATGAAATTGCCACTCAACGCTAAACCCTAAGAGCAAACCAGCGAGGGTCCCCATTTGCAATGGGGCGATGTGTGAAAAAGGTCACAACAGTTCCTAAACAACACTCATTTTCTCTATCATTGGGGCAACGATTTATTCGAGAGTCTAATCTCCAACTCATCACTTATCAGGGTGCAGGCTTTGCTGAGACCTTATATATTCATTGCTTAGGTCGTCAAGGTTATGGACTTCATTGAGAACTTGAAGTTTATCGGGCTTTTGAGCTTATTCTAGAACTTAACCGGGGTGTTGGGGTTCTTTAGGAACCCATGCTTTTTCTCCATTGCCTTCTTTATCTCAAACTTCCTCAAAGGAAATTGATTACTTCATTGAAACTTGATGATGTAATAAGAACTCATATAGGTCCTAACTTCCTTTAATATGCATGCTTTGTTTGAAACCTTCAAAACCATTATATGTAGTCAGAGCTTTGAGGTTGAACTAGAACTTATCAATGGATGTCAATGTTCCAAGAACTTGGTGCTCCACCAAATTGTTCCTGATACAAGACAAGCCTCTGACTCATCATAACTTAGACAAATTTTCACGAATATCCACTATACTCAAACCATAGATACCCTATTGGCTTATCTACAAGGAGAAGTTCTTACTTTGCAAAAAAACAAAGGAATAAGCCTATCAGCAATTTCAATAGGAGTCGGAACTATCAGTCGTTCCACCTGTTGCAAGAACAACATGAACCTCCACTTAGTTCTTGATGAGGCCTAAACCTTCAATTGGCCATAACTTAGCCAATTTTGCTCCAAATCTCATCAAATTTGAACAATAGGTACCCATTAAGCTCCTAAACTTGATGAACTCCTTACTAACCCGAATTTCAATCAAAATTTCCTCCTACAACAACTCACCAAAATCAATAACAAAAGCAAGACAAACAAGAATTGAAAATAGGGAATGTTTTTTGGTGACATAGGTCTGCTCGTGGACCCAGATGCTCCTACATCAGACAAGCCGAGTAAGTGAAATGTTCCATGAGTTTGTAACTCATGAACATTTTGGCAAGTCGAAACTCGAAATTCTAAACTTGACCAATTATGCATCTTTCATCCAAGATGCTTCATCTACAAATCTGTCCTCTTAACAAACTAGGCATTCCATGTATAATTTTCCCCTTGCTTTCTTTGCTACCCAAGACCCAATCACTCTATTAATTTCCTCAGATTTCTTTTTGAGGCAATTGACCAATCCACTTTGATGTAGCCTGCAAATTTGCATATATACACCCTTGTGCACTTGTCTTCCCTTCATGGTACATGTAAAGATCACCAATGTTAAATATAGGAGAAATATCTATACCTACTAGAAAGGCAATCTTGTAGAATATAGTTGTTTTCTCTCTATTCCATTCTATATATCAATCTGCCAGCATTGGAAGACAAATCAACATCATTTTGGACAAGTTGTATCGGCATTCATTGCTGTTTGCGGGCATATTTGGGGCTGTTATCAGTCTTTTTGAAGGTCTTTGGCTTCTATGCAACCTCTTTTTAACAGCTTCCAGCCACCATTTTGACTTCTAAACGTTGTCACAACCCTTCCAACTCATCCATAGCAACCTACCAATCCGTACAAGGCTATAATCAGCCAAGGAATGGTCATATAGGCCTGAAAATTAGAAGTGCTCCCCAGGGACATTTCCCCTGCCCTAGTACACCTGAACCCTATAGGAATGGTCTTGGGGATGTGATGATGCCTAGAATACGCCACCGCCTCCCTCACCCTCCCCCTTTCTCCCCCTTTCCCAAAAAAAAAAGCACACTTCTAAAATGTACAACAAAAAAAACAAAAAAACTATCTCATTTTAACATTTGCAAACTTGTGTTGAAGAGCAGCATGAGAAGAACAACAGTGAAAAAAGGAGAGAACGGCAATGGAAAGAAGGCACTAGGGCATCAAACCCACTACATTAGATGCAAGTTCTTCATCTTACATTTGTTTTCCATTTTTTTTAGTTTTTTTCAAATTTCATGACACATTGGGGGGAATTTCTACTTTATTTTTCTTTTAACTTGTCAATCTCTTTTTTATTCTTAACTAGAAGAAACCATGAGCAACAGCCAAAGTGGTGATACTAAAGAGGTTGAATTTCAAATGCAAGAAAGAAGTAGAGCTAGAACTTATCGAAGTATGGCAGGCACTAGAGGTTATTCAAGGAGGAAGAGTGTAATAGGGCCAAAAAATATAAATCCATTTGAATGTCCTTCCAAACTCCTCAATGTTAGTTTTAGGATCAGATTTAACATAAAGCAGAAAATGCAACACGTGAACAATAAACACAGCACTTTTACCCTGGGAAAACCCTCCTACTAGAGGGAGAAAAACCCAGCAAAATATATCTCCAATATATTGAATGAATAAGAGCAGAAATCTACTTACAAGTCTGGCCTTACTCAAGCCTGAATTATTACAATGAATAATAGCATCACTCCTTGATGCAAAGATACAAATGAATATGATCCTCCTTGATTAGTTCGATCTGCTGCTACCAAATGATGATCTGCTGCTATGGTGCGAACTTGAAGTTATTAAAATTGATAATTTGATGAATCAACTTCACCTTGTATATGTACAAAATAAGGTGTCTCTTCATTTGGGTCGGCTTTTTTTAACAAATAAAAATATAAAATATAATTTGTAATTAAGGCTGACTTGCCTTATTAATTATTTATTATTTAACTTTTGAGAGAAAGATATCTCCCGCTGCTATAACATCAACACTCAAAACCTATGCAAAAGGCACATTTAACCAGCCATGTATTAATTGTTTGTATTAATTGGTCGTCGGCTTTGGGTAGTTATAAGCAACGGTTGGTTGATGGTTGTATTCTTCATGGCAACCATCAAGTCGTTTAAATACATTGTATATTATCAAGGAGAGTAGTATTGTTAGGAATTAGTGCTCACATGGGTGTTTAGGTTAGTATGTTTAATAAAAGAAAGTTATGTACGTTAATATTAAGTTGTTGAGAAACAACTTAATATTATAGTGAGTGTTTGTTTGTACAACTCATATATTTAGGCTTGTTAGAGTTTGCTAAAAAGAGTGGTACGAATGTGTTTGTATTGAGTTGTTAAAACAACTCAATATATTTAGGAAGGTTGTTTGGGGAGTTTCCTATAAAATAGGATTATGAGAGTCCTATGAATATGTGATGTATTTGTTTGAAAGAAAAAGAAGCACGGTATTATTTGTTTATGAAAATTTTCAGGCTTCTTTTTGGTTCTGCCCAAATTCACAATATGGTATCAGAGCAAAAGAAATTTTGAATTTGGAGGATTTTGGCATTTCTTTTTGTTGATCTGATGTTCAGGAAAAAGGAAGTTTATGCAGCCATAGATCATATTCATGAATGTGGAAGTGTTTCATATTGTAAAAAAAGTCACCTACAACCATATGAAGTCCAGAAAAGCTATCTACAGCACAACTGAGTAAAAGGAGTTCAAGTTTTCTGCCACTTGCCAAGTTAGTTTTGTTAAGAATACTGTGGTGTCTTTGCCGCAACTCAGGCAGAAATATCTGTAAGAATTGCATTGAGGTGAGTGAAAGATGCCTTGGGCGTAGGAACTCATATGACTCCTCAGCCATTGTTCTCCACACACCAATCCTGAATAATTCGATAGAGAATGTGATTTGGCATTTTGTTAAAACTTGTGTTTGCATCTGTGTAGGAGTACACTGTCATAAGACTATGGAATCGTGGGAGTGAGCATTGTAACTACTTCAACACAGCAGTCTATAATTTCTTGTGGGTCTTCTTCTCTGTAGTTCTCCATCTCCAAGATTTGGAGAGTGATTTCATACTAGAGGAAGCATATTGAAGCTTGGTTTGTCGGCATGCCCGAACAAGGCATTGGGCTTGTCAAACTCTATCCATTAAAGTTTGCATGAGTTGTTCCATTTGCCGTTTCAACATTATCTAAAATGGATGATTGTTGAGCTATGTCTATAGAGAGATCCATGAGGAACTTGATGTCCACAGAGGTATTTTGAAAGCATTCAATATTTTAAAATATTTGGTGGGGATTTAATTAGAAGCTTCTTATTAGTAATTTTATATTTGCTTAAGGATTAGTTTAAAAGGAGCACTTTGATTTGACTCTGTAAGATTACTAGATATGTTTGAGTTCAAGTAAATCATATCCAATCAAAGTCCAAAAATGTTGAAAAATAATAAAAAAATAAAAATTGTCTCAATTGTAAATGGATGCATTATTGCTTGTACATGACATCCATCTTGTAGGGGGGGGGCATTCTAAAACTGAGCCTCAAAGCCAAATTTTCTAATTAGCAAACCTATTGGAGGATAGAGGCACGGGAGGTTGGAGGACAGAGGCATAAGAGGTTGTTGTGTCATCTTGTCTATGTTGTTCGAGATTGAGTGGCAACGATCAATAACAGTGACTACAATTAAGAGCATTGTGTTCTTATGGAATGTAATGTGAAACCTTTTCTAGTATGGGTTTTTCAGATTTGTGATATGTATGTTGATTCCTATATAACTTCCTTGATGTATAAGCATAGTGGCAAACAAAAGCACTAGAGTAAGTCAGTTCATGGATCTTGAAAGGGTTTGTGGGTGGATCCAGAAAACCACACGAGGTGGACAGTTGATGGGTTCCTATCACATCAAGGTTTGTGGTAAGCCTGTTTAAAACCATGGAAGGAGAGATCCTTTCTTTTGGATCAAGGTCATGAGTTACATAGTTGGACATGCCATAGGGGTGAGCATATTGTAGAAGAGTGTGTGAATGTTTTTCTACCATGTTCACACTAAGGGGGGGTGTTAGGAATTAGTGTTCACATGGGTGTTTAGGTTAGTATGTTTAATAAAAGAAAGTTATGTACGTTAATATTAAGTTGTTGAGAAACAACTTAATATTATAGTGAGTGTTTGTTTGTACAACTCATATATTTAGGCTTGTTATAGTTTGTTAAAAAGAGTGGTACGAATGTGTTTGTATTGAGTTGTTAAACCAACTCCATATATTTAGGAAAGTTGTTTGGGTAGTTTCATATAAAATAGTATTATGAGAGTCCTATAAATATATGATGTATTTGTTTGAAAGAAAAAGAAGCACAGTATTATTTGTTTATGAAAATTTGCAGACTTCTTTTTGGTTCTGTCGAAATTCACAATAGTATGATCTTGTCGGATCGACTCTAATCCTTGGCTGACCATCACCCAAGATACATGAAACAAACATTAAGGTACATGAGAGCTACATTGTACATGGTAACTTAGTAGTCTGTGAAAGGGATTTGTGTTGCCAATGTCAACCTAACATAGTGTTACAAGCTTCCGATATACTTCATGATACTATGCTTCAACTTTTATAGTCTAACAATTGTGCACAGATGGATGGCATATTTCTCCCTAGTGATTGACAAGCTCAATGCCAAAGATGTTGTTCTTGCAGCTATATTAGGTGTTAGAAGAAATAATTTGACATGAAAACCTTACTAGTAAATATGAATCAGAGCCACTGTCTATACTGAACATTGCAAATTTTGTTAGAATTTAAAAAAAAAAAGTGGCTTATTTTTATGTTTTATATTATGCTCAAAAGAATATTAAAAACATTCTAGTGCAAAAGATATAAATTTTGCTTCTTTTTCTTTAACTAATTTATTACGCACTTGTGAATATTTGACTTTTGCAATTTCCAATGTTTCCTATATTTTTGTAAATCAATCCAATGCTGGAATGTGGGATAAATAAAAAGAAAACACAAAAAAAAAAAAGTATTCTTTGAAAAAACATTCAAACACCAAATTCACTATTTGTTCCCTTCACGTGATTATGGAAGACATCCAAATTCACTTCACTTTCCTCAGCAATATGCTCTACAAATTCTTGCACTTACACTATTGTTATTTGCATTTTGAACAAAGCAAATGCAATTCAAACAATGTCTTATCATTTTGAGAACAACCATATGGTGAATTGTCTTCCTACAGCATCAAGAATAGATGGTTCTCTTGCTCTTTCTACAACCACTTTTGAAGGAAATATGACTGGCCAACAGGGTTAATTAAAAAGGGAAAATGCCATTTGTAATGTCCCCATTTTCGAGTTCTCCTGCTCTGTAATTGGAGCTGACATTTTGGGTTTGTGTCAACCTGATCAGAGGGGTAATTTGATGTTACCAATGAGCTCAAATTGTTTAGAGGAGTTATATGATGCTTTCAGATGTTATTTCCAGCTTCCGATTTGGGCTCCAAGATTCTTGGAGGGAGTGTCTATTTTTAGTAAGTCACCCAACCAAGTCCATTTATCATCTTTCATCATTGGGATCACTCCTGCGCAGTCAATTTTCGGTTCCAATGCATTTCGATCATTCTCGTAATTTGGAAGTAATATTGAGCTTTATTTAATTAATTTCACTAAGGTTGCTATTTTAATTAAAATATTTAAGGAGGCACCTTACTGTTATAGCTCATTGGAACCGAAATGAAAAGCTTTAAATGTTGGGATGCTGAAAAGACTTCCAATGCACGAAAATGTTTTATAATAAAATAAATCACTTTTCAGAGTTAAAAGGTTTAATAAATTAATAAACTAATTTTTAAAAAAGGAGTTTCTGGAAAGTTCCCTAAAAAACTTATAAAAAGGGGAATTGTGAGCTCATTTGTGATGTTTAGTCTATTCTATTTCTCTGATGGAAGCCCTTGTGGTTCTAGAGATTGAACTTCGTTCATCTCAACCCCTGGAGGATGAAAACCCTCTTGGGAAGATTAGTTTCGTTGGTGAAAGATTCCTCCCTAGCTAATGATTGGTGGATTCACTCAAGATTCACATCTGCACTTCAATGATTAGAGAATCAATTTAAGAAAATTGTGAAGTCTCCTTTGGAGACAAATTTCAATAATATATTGCATTGCCTACTCAAGAAAGCAAATCAAGATATGTTTTTGTTGAAGCTGATTGTAATCATGGGCCTAGCGAACCACGAGAATTAAAGGAATGTAATGTCCCCTTTTTGGGATAACCTTAAATCTTACCCTAAGATCATAAGCTTAATGTAGTTAGCGCTGTAAACCCCCACTTAAAGGCTTTAAACAAGATAAATCTCGGCCTTAGGACTAATTTGATTGATATTTCTGGTTGTAGATCACTAAAACTCTTATAGACAATTCTGATTAATATTCCATCGGTATTACTTATTGTTGATCGTTCCATCTTCAAGGGATATCTTTTATAAAATGATTGGTTGTTCAAAATATATGTAACTCTCTTCTTTTTTTTCTTTTTCCTGATCGATCCCCTCTAAGATATCCATAAATTGGTTAGGTGGATTGACACAATCAAGGACGTTAATTCTAGGGCTTCAAAAAGTATTGTCTAATTTCATCTGTTGGTCCAAGATACACTGTGCATCCACCTTTAGCCAGAAACATTATATCATCAAACATCTTGAACGATCCATAGCTTGGTTGGTGAAGTACCATAGATATGGTTTGCTCCTGCTAAAGCTTCACGTTGAAGAGCTTTTAGTAGTAATCGTGAAGAAGTACTGTTTAGACCAGGTGCTGATTAGTCTAAGGTCAAAAGAGAAGGTTCCATCACCATCTCGTGCCAAACATTTATTTGTTGTCTCTGTTTGTCCTATTCCATGATGCTATTTACACCCGATTGGGTGGCTGATGTCTAGCTCTTTATTATACAGCCTTGGTTGATGATTGAGAGGCTCTCTAAGAGCGCTCAGGCCTGTAATTAGCAATCATAAACAACTCAAGTGTCTATCGTTGTTTTTATTGTTCTTCTTCCCTCTCCTTGTTCGATCCAAAGGCATGTCCCTTCATTAATCGCTATTCTCTTCATGATTAATCGATGCTCTTCTAATCGCATTGACTCCAACGATCTTCCAGAAGTATTGCCAGTGTGTCAGTGAGCATGAGTATTATATTTGTGTTGGAGGCGACTTCTTTTGTGCTCTATACTAAACGCATATTAATTCCTTGTTTTTGTCTCCCTCTTCACCATCATTTATCTAGTGCCCTCCCTTCCAAATCTTATTACTTTTATCTCAGGTAGCAGGGATTTATGTATGACGTCGGGAGTCTTTTAGATGTTCTCTCCTAATTTCATTTATTGCCCTCCTCTTGATTACGTTGAACCTCTTATACCTCTGATTTTGCAAAGGATGTGTCTTCTCTCACTATTCGTATCCTTTGAAGGGGTATGTCTTCTTCGAGATTTCCTTTGGAATTATACCCGACGATTCCTGATTCCCTTCGATTCATGGCAGCAAGACGGCAATTTCCCATGGCCTGATACATGCTATCTAAACTCAACAGAGGTAAATAAGAATGGCAGAAATAATTAAGGAACCCGATAATAGTCCTATTGTCAAATATTGAGCGCCACGATACTCTTGTTGACTATATAATTTGTATTAAAATATCATGCATCTTGTTTATCCAATATAATGGACATGATTGTAATTGCTATTATTTTATATTCGGTAATTGTTATTTTATGTTTGTGTTTTTATATATATTATATGCTCCTTATTTTATAAATAGATTTTATTGTTTTATATTAATTCTATATATTTTCAATATTCATTTTATTATTTAATTTGTCAATATTTATATCTTAATATTTATGATATTATATATAATAATTATAATTATAATATTATCCCTTGATAATTATAATTATAACAATATTCCAATTGTATATATATATATATATATATATATATATATATTTCCTTTGTATTTACATTTTAGTGTTCCAAATCCGGAGACATGACAAGGAACGGTTGAAAGTCACTGAAGTTAAGGTTGTTCAAACCTTAACTCACTTTGATAACATGCACAAATTTGTTGAATACCTCCTTTGGCCAGCTCAACTGGGAGAAATGCAAAAAGGGTTAATGGTGGGAGTTGTTGTACCAAGTCTACAGGCTATCAAACATGCCCTAGAGGCAATGAAATCAGATTACCTAAATTTTCTCTCAGATATGGACCTTGCCACCAAGTTTGCAGAGAAGGCTTATAGAGCTAATGCAAAATCTGCTCTTCATGATCTAAGTTGTGAGACACCTCCTGATGCATGCGATGGCAGTGGTGTAATATGGAATCCAAGTGACTATTCAGGTATTCCATTGGCACAAGTGGGTGAATTTCACCTTGATTGCACAGTGAGGTATGCTCATCAATTTTCTTTCAACCCACATATGTATGATTTGACTATGTTTATGATAGCATATAAAGGTGGGTTGGATAAAAGATTACACAGATCACTCTAGTATGATGTGCTTCCATCTTCAGAAGATGAATTCAAATCTTATAGGTCTCCTACTTTGTTTCCACCAGAAGGTTGCATACAAAAACAGGAATCAAAGACTTTGCTCATTTGGATGCCAAATAGTTATCAGTGTGGCACGGCGGAAGTCAATAGGTATTGGGAATGGTGGAATTCCAATTTGACTGTGGGATCCGAAAATTCATCTGGTTGGTAGATTGCTTTAGATTTTGATAATGATGAACAGAGTTGTAACAGTGATTGATCTATTTCATTTTTGGAATGTCATGAGAGGAGATATTGAGAATTATACTATATGGCAAAACAGATTTTATTATCCTATACCTAAGATCGAGTCTCGCGGTTGATTTGCAGACATTGACTTCACTGAGATACCTTTGCAAGACATCATTCATGGTAGTGGGTCCAACCCTTTCAGGCATTTCAGCTTGGGCTTCCAAGAGAGGAGAATGTAGTCTAGGCACGATGCTCACACAATTATGATTAGAGTGGTGCAGCATCAGCATAGTGGTTCCTTTCTAAGACTAACTTGGAACCCTGGGATTACATTGTTTGGAAGCTCAACAACTGATAAGTATGAGAGCCAATTTTTACTTTCAAAAGTTTACTCTTATGGTGCACTGAATTGGTTTCCTAGAAGAGCAATTCTTTGAGGGGTTGACCAAGTTTTTGTAGTATCTGATTGCTCTACTTATCAGTAATATTCAAGAGGCCTCTTGTATTAGTACCTTCCAGGACAATGCTTTGAGCAAAGACTGCTTCACATCTTCCAGGTTGGTTTGGGACCCTAGAATCATATTCAATTTCAATTTGGTGCAGCTTCTTGATCATAGGTTTTGTAATGTCCCCATTTTCCCAAGCATCAGAATGCGAAGGATTAGCCTATTATTTGGCCCTCGTGGGCTAGTGCAAATGGTTAGAGGGTCCTGGTTGGTAGTTATCAGAGTGTTTTCTTCTCCAGAGGTCAGTTGATTCAGTATTGGCCTCCGTTTGACTCAATTTCTCACACTTATTATTTATAGTAAGTGACCATTTCAGTGGAATCAGTATTGTTATATTTAGTAAGGCACCTGGACAAGTCTCGGTTGCAGTGTCGATCTCCTAATTCAGTTGGTTTGGCCAATGGATGAGTATTTATGGAGTTATTATCATTAAAGTCATTTGAATGATAATAAAGTATTATAAAGTGCAATTATAAAATTATATTTTCACTTTATGTGTTTGGGGCCACTTATTGACTTAAAAGTCAATTAATTAAAAAGGTATTTTTAAGTGGGCCTAATTAATGCTTTATTATAAAGTCAACATTAAAAAGCATTTATATTCATTTAAATGATTTAAAAAGCCACTTGGAGGAAATTGACCTAATTGAGAGAAGTATATATTGAGCATCAAAAGCAAATGCTTATTCATTCTTGATGATTACTTGACTTTGTCATTTTTGGTGTTCTTGGGATTTGACATGGAGACCAAGGGTTTCAGTCATCTTCAGCCTTCGGGGAACGAAAACTCTTTAATGTTTATGCAATTTTGAGGCTGTGCAATACCAACTGATATTATTGCCTGTGAGAGCTTCATTCAAGAGTTCTATTTGTGCTTCATCGGATTTACGGGAAAGATTTAGCATAAGGGTTTCAACATCAGAAGATTGTTTCCGAGTATGAATGTTTTCACAACTCTGATATAGTATTATATTTTGCTTTTGTATTTCTTGTTGTGTGAATTTTATACATTATTTGGTAAATCTTTTGAGAAAACTTCAAAACTTCAAACCAGCAATTGAAAATTTAGCAGAGGGAGAACCAGGGTTCTTTACAGTGGTATCAGGGCAATTTCCTGCCATCCTATGTGGGAAATTAAAATTTTATGAGCAAAAGAAAAAATCTCAAAATCCAAGGTTTGAAAATCAGTTTTCAGAAAATTTTGGTATATCTAGTGATTGTCGTAATCTGATTATTGAGGGTTTATGGGAAATCGTGGTTTATTTTGATTATTTTCTCAAGTCGTCATCTTCTCTTGAAGAGTCAAATATTAACAAGCCCGATAGTTTTAGGGAATAAAGAAGTTTTGTCTTCATCTGCCAGTTTATCGCAAATTCAAACAAGCAGCTTCGCATAATTTTTAGTTGTTGGGAAAAATTTGTCCATATTCAAGAAACCCGACAGATAGGCAGGTTGTTCAGGAGGTAGAAGAAATTTCATATGGACACAAAATTCAAATGAAGACAAACTTGCAAATATAATAAATATTGAATAAAGATCGTCCTAGACGAAATCGCAATTGGCAGCAGTCAAATGCGGACAAAAATAATATTGTGAGGAATCGATTTGACAAATAACTCCTTGAGGCATGCGATTTGAGAGTATTTAAATATTATACTCAGGAGGACAAGCTGGAGGATCATCAAATCAAACTAAATATATTTTTGTCTTAAGCGACTATTTGAAGTTGATGATTGTGACGAGCCATCAAGATAAATATTTTGGCATCATTCGATATGGTTAAAAGTCAAATAGAGATCACATAAAGTTGGGAGTCTGATGTGGCACATGAGATAAAGACGAATTTGGAGTCAAGCAAAAGTAAATCAAGATTTGTTGGGAGCTGCTTGGAAAAGCCAAGCCGTGGGAACTCGAGCATTCAATATGATAATTGCTAGAAGATAAAGTAACGCCTTATCTGAAGAAGATTATTACAGATTAGACAAGAATGTGAAGCCGGCAAAAGAAAGAGAAATAGAGAATCGAATTTATTCTTGAAGACATCATCATATGAGACGAGTTCAATGCAGCAACCCAGCAGTTACATGATTCGAACTTGGGAGACATGACACGATTGGACAAAGTCAAGTGCAAGCACTGCCTTTACAACTTGAAAGTGGTCACCAGCTGGAATAGCTCAAGAGAAGTCTTAGGAAGGATCGACTGAGTTTACAATTTCTACCAATTGCTTCATATATGTCATCAGCATCAAGTCAAGTTCTAATTTGTTAGAAGAATTGTATTTGGTATCATTAGTGCATTATTGCTATCTACCGCAATTGTAATTTACATCATTAGTTTATTGGTTGCTTTGTCAAGTTTATACATTCTGAAAATCTGATTATCAGCTATGATCAGCACTATGTGATAATTATAGTCAACTATTTACAGAGACTTGTAAACAGTTTGGAATCCTTGCATTTGAAAATCAAGTAAAGGAGTTTGGAAGTTTGTTTACAATATGCCTGTCAAAATGTCCCATTGCTGTATCTGATTTATGCATTTGCACTTTCAAGTCATTCAATAGTTGGGAAGGTCAAAAGCTGTCTGCATTGCATATAGTTCCCATTAAGCAGTTGCTTACATGTTGAGATAGATCCAAGAAGTCATTCATGCATATTTATCACCATATAAACTTGAAACAATCAAACAAACCATTTACCAGCAGAAAAGAGTTAGTCAGCAAACTGTTTGATGAAATTCCAAAGCACAAAATCAGAAATTTAAGCCAGAATTGGCAAGGGCTTTTACAGTAGCAACTGCAATTGATAAATGGGTTTGGGTAAAATTGCATATAGTTCCCATTAAGCAGTTGCTTACATGTTGAGATAGATCCAAGAAGTCATTCATGCATATTTATCACCATATAAACTCGAAACAATCAAACAAACCATTTACCAGCAGAAAAGAGTTAGTCAGCGAACTGTTTGATGAAATTCCGAACCACAAAATCAGAAATTTAAGCCAGAATTGGCAAGGGCTTTTACAGTAGCAACTGCAATTGATTCATGGGTTTGGGTAAAATGAAGTCTATACAGGAACTCATGGCAGAGCTCACGCGAGCTATTCAGAACTATGACAAGCATAACAAGGCTTCTACAACATCCAGAAATTTTGGATCATTTGTTTGCAAAGAAAAAGAAAGCAAACACTAATGCAGATAACCTTATCAGTATGGAGGAAAAGGAGGACAAATTTGAGGAGGAAGTGGACATTATCAACGTTCAAGAAATTGTTATCAGTTATGATAACAGTTCTGACTTTCATGACAGCAGTGATGAAATTTTGCATCAGCATGAGACACCAGTGACTACACATGTGCACGATGCTACTATTGAGTTGGCACATAAAAGTACTCAAGAATTAGCTACTAATGATGCATTGTATGTTGAGGATTCATGTCATAATGAGTTTGATATTCCAGATTAGACCCTAGAAAACAAGCTAGAAGGTTCATATTGAAGAGCACAAAGATATACTGAGAGGGGGGGATGAATCAGTATATCAACAAACTTTTACCCTTTATAAGCTTTATCAACTTCAAACTCTAACACAAATCAACTATGCAAGAATATCTCAATATGAACAGCTTGACACCAAGATTTTACGTGGAAACCCTTACGGGATAAAACCACAGTACAAATAATGTACTTTATGAATTATATATGCTTTTACAAAGAATGTATGCACCAACCTACTTGAATCACCAAATATGTAGTTTAGTAGGCACCAACCTACTAAGAGCACCAACTCTTAATACTGATTTGGTAGGCACCAACCTACAAGGAGCATCAACCCCTAATTCTGATTTAGTAGGCACCAACCTACAAGGAGCACCAACCCCTAATGTTCATAGGCACCAACCTACTAGAGGCTCCACCCCCCACTTGCCAAGCACCAACTTAGCAAACATAATAACGTCAAGAATAATGCTCCACCTTCAATGTTGCTTCCTCAACAAATGATGGACAATTCTGCTCAAACAACCTTCTGCTATACTCTTCTCTATGGATTAACATATATTCTTCTTCACAAGCTATGTCTTCTTCAACTTGCACCAAATCTGCATAAACTCCTCTTGGACTGTCTTCAAATTACCTTCACAACTCTCTTCTCAATCTGCAATGAGCTCTTCACAAATATGCTCAAATCTACTTTCATATATCCGCATACATTGCCTTTAGATTTGCTGGTATATATATGATTTACTTATTCCTTTTCAACACAGTAGCAGGTGTAAGAATAATATTTTCTTTTACACATTATACACTCACTCTCTCAAATCAGACTTCAGATGATATTCATTTTACACAACCTTTCACTGCTGTTCGTATTTATGCAGCCATCAAAACTTGCTTGTGTTTAGATGATATATATTTTTATTTCTCCACAAACTCAGAAAATTTTCATTCTATAACTCAATCAATGATCATATTCAATGAATTCCATCACACCCAAATCTGGTTGCTTTCTTTCTCAATCACATATGATATTCAATTAAAGTCCTTAATACACAACACTACACACACCTGATTGTGTTTTAATGATATGGCATTTATTCCACACAGCACTCCTCACTCACCACACAGCACTTGTGTTTTTATGATATAGCAGTTATTCCTCACACACACTCTTATCTGCAAATCTGATTTTTATATCATATGTATATGCTGCTCAACTTATTACAACCTTTTGAAAAGGATTGTAACTTTTGAAATCTGAAGTTTTGTATCCTTTCAATCGTACCTCTCTATTTAGTTTGATAAATCTGATTTTGCCTTAATTATTTTATAATGAAGTGCTTTATTTCATGACCTCGCACCCTTTGAAAAACTTTAATAAATCTGATATGAGTTAAGTCACACCTCTCCTTTCGCATCACTTGGAGGGACTCTCATAAACTCGTGTTTTTAATCTTAATTAAATTCTGATGAAAAAACTTTCTTTTCCTAAAGTCGTGTTCTTTAGGCATGAACCACTTTATCCCTTACTGCAACCTTTTATGATAGATCGCACCCTTTTAATCTTTGTCTTTACATTGTAATCATTCGCTGACTTGTCTTTTGTCTTTATTATCTTTTGTCTTGTTTTTGTTTTTTGTCCTATTCATCCCCCTTTTTTTGTCTTATTCTTAGTGTTTAGATTGCTTTCTTTTTGTATATACTAATCGCTGTTTTTTGTTTAATCTGAAGATGTATAGCAAATTGCACCTTTTGTATTTTGTCTTTTCTGATTTTGTCTTTATTCAGCTCACTTTAGATTTGTCTTATTTATGAATCGTTGCCTTTTAGTTATATATTTTTAATGAGATTGCTTTATTAAAAGTTGTATTATCACTGATGTTGCTTCAATCTGTGTATTATCACTGTGAATCTGATCCAGTATAAAATCTGCAACTTCACCTTACTATGATGTTGCTTTCTTTAAATCTGTACAAGCCTGTTCACAAAAAGCTGCTCATAGATTCTTTATTGAGTGTTCTGAAAAGTAATACCTTCTTGTTTATGTCTTTCTTCTTTGTCTTATTTGCGACATGTGTATCCATCTTTGACATCAATGACGATATGAACCTTCTACCTTCTCAACTTGACATCAATGACAATATTTCCAACACATATGTTGACATGGAATCCCAGGTTCGTGAGTTGGATGGACATGCAGTTACATTGGAAATGGAAGTGTGTGAAGATACTGTCATATCAGCAGCTTCTACCTTGCTAGTTGAGCCATCCTATGAGGTACATAGCAGCAGTACCTTAGATGTTGATGTGTGCATAGTTGATAGCACACACGATGCTGCTTATCATGAGGTGAGTGATGTTGATACAGCCTCATTACATAGTGCAAACTTTGATTCAAAGGGCTTGCATGGGAGTCATGAGTTGCAGAGACATCATTTGGTTGGCAAACTTAAGGTCAATGATAGCATGATTGCCACAGCCATAGAGCACTTTGATGTTGCTCATCAGATGTTGGCTACGTTTGGTTGGGGTACTCCTATGTCAGATGAGCACAGTGATAGTTGCCTTTCCCTTGCAGAGTTCCATTCACTACGAGAAGCCATTGGGATAATGAAACAAAATTACTTGCAGTTACTAGCTGATAGAGACTATCTTCTCAAAAGGGATTACACTTGCTATGGTGCCTTCAAGGGAAAGGAGGAGGAGGTTGACGAGTTGTAATGTCCCCTTCTCAAATGTGATCTTTCCAGTTGACCGTTGGCCTATTCCGGAGACCCGTAGGCTACTCGGAAGGTGAAATTAGGGTTTCCTATTTTTGAGGTGGTTGTTGTTTGAAGTTTGGAAATTGGAATGCGGATTTTTTCTGGGTTTTCAGAGTGCTTCGCAGTGGTATGGTCAATTTGGTGTTTCGAGCAACTTCATGAATTTACTATTTTTAGTAAATTCTATTTTTGGCAGTGGTCCGGTTGGCTACAGTGCGTTTGGCTCTCTTTTTCTGCCAGTACAGTCAGTGTTGGGTCTTTTGGCCTTTTGGTGCAATTTTTATGGAGAGATAAGTATTTTCACATTATAATATTATATTTTAATATTATAACACCCCCTAGCCTAGCATTATAACTTTATGTTGTTTTTAAAAAGGGGACTTTATGGGTAAATGCTTCATTGTGAGATAAATTATATTTTGAGGCCAAATTATGGGTAAGTGAAAAAGGACGCCTACTTGAGGAAAGATGAATTTTTATTAAAAGGTGAAATATTTCATTAAGGGAAAAAGGACGCCACCTTTTGGAGGGAAAAGTGTTGAATTCAAATTGGAGGGCATGCATGGGAGTCTATATATTCAGGCCTCAGCTCTTCATTTGGGATCTTTTGTCTACCTTATTGTTATGCTGTTGGATTGACTTCAGGCACTCGCTTCGAGGAAAGCACACCTCCTAGCAATGGCTCATCTTCTTGCTTGAAAGATAGCAACTAGTTGAGAGTTAGTTTGTAATAGGTTTGTTTTGCATTTTCAGTTGAGTATTTGCATTTTGGAGTTCTAGTTTGCATTTTCTGTCTCATTTCTGGAGTTGTTGAATATCACTGAGGAATGTAAGATTTGCTCATATCTTTGAAAATAAAAATATTGCAGTTCTGGGTATTTAACCAATCTGATTTCTTGCTAGGGGCGACCAAGTGTGCCAAGTTTCAGATTTTATGCATGTGTCTTGAATTTTATGGAGCAAAATCACCCCTCCTTGAGGGCCGTACTTTTCTAGGGATGCATTGATTTCCGTGCAAAATAAATATGAGTTATTTGGGTTGGTTTCTCAATTACTTTTGGGGCGCCATCATCTTAGGAGTTGAATGCTTTTAGTTTCATGTGATTTGGGTGAGATTTGAGAGTTCTGTGAGCATTTTAGTAAGTTGTGTTGCTGGTTTGTGCAATTTTCTGTCATAATCAGTCATATCAGACTTGAAGAAATATTCATTTGTGAGTGAGAAGTTGATACTAAAGGGATTTGGGGCATTGGAGATTAGTTATAAATCATTGCAGCTTCTGAAGCTTCTAATCTTGTGTTCTTGGCAAGCTCTATAACTCGATGTAAGCTGAGCAGTAGTACTGTCAGCAATTCTCTCTTCTCCTCTTTGAATTTACATGTATTTCCCACTAAATAAGTGGAAGAGGCTGGCTTGCCACCTATTTACTTTCAGTAAGTAGTTGTAGGGATCCTCTGACCACATGCTCGCCATCACTCGGCGCCATTCTTGGTTAGAGTTATTTTCAGCTCATCTTGCATTAGATCCTCTGACCATATGCTCGTCTGTTCTAGACACATTCTTGGTTAGAGTTCCCTTCCAGTGCTGCATATGCATTAGATCCTCTGACCAATGCTCACACCTTGCCCACATCGGGATCCTGGTGTACATTCTGGTTAGAGTTACTTTCCGCATCGTTTTGGTTTAGAGCTAACTTTAACGGGTGCGTGTTAATTGTAATTCCTTTGTGAAAAAACAAAAAAAAATTGGTATGGTTCTTTACAGTGGTATCAGAGCCATGATTCTGCCTACCTGTGCCCTACAGTGATTTAGTTGTCAGATGAGTGACAGTGATTGCAGATACTTCACCAGAAGTCAGGCCAGAAGACAACAGACACAATTTTTGCCAATGCCATAAGCAAATACTTTTTCAGAGGCTTTGAGAGAAATAGGAAGAGTAGTAGATACTGGTAAAACAGTTGAGAACATGTCAGACAATCTTAAGCAGGTCGTGGATGAAAGAGATGAAAGGATGGAAAAGAAGTTTGATGGGATGATTGATATGATGTCCCGGTTACTTGCACGAATGGACAAGCAAATTCCTCAGAATCATACTCCTAATCAAAACCATGCTACAGGAGAGAACAGTGGAGTCAATGGGAACAATGGTAATGGAGGGAGTAGAACTATTGGTTAGCATGAGGCACCTCTAGTGGATCAGCCTCTAGGCCGCTCTTTCCTACATTCACTCAGAGGGAGGAACCGCAAGTTGAAGTTGCCATTCCTTTTGCAAATGATTCCAGGCAAGCCTACTTGGAGTATGCCACCTTACCTCCTGATCTTAGAGACCAATGGTCCTTTGATCAATTCTTGAACCAAAGAAACAGAAGAAACGGAGGAAGAGTTGATAATCGTGCTCATATGGCTCCTAGAACCGATTATCAACAAGCCCTTGGGAAGGTGTCATTGGCTCACTTCGATGGAAGTGATAAGTGTTCAGCAAGATCGTGGATTCAGAAGTTAGACAACTACCTTTCACTCCGTCCCATGCCAGAAGAAGATGCCGTCAAGTTTGCAACACTTCATTTGGAGGGAGCTGCCCATGAGTGGTGGTACCATGGTTTGGTCACGCTTGGCCATAACCTCATTCGAACCTACGGTGAATTCACCAATAAGCTGATTGATAGGTTCGACACTAAGGATCCTGAAGTGAGATTCCGTGAGCTTGCACAATTGAAGCAGCATGGCTCCTTGGATTCTTACATAGCTGATTTCCAAAGGCTTTCCGTGATGGTGCCCAACATCACTGAAAGAAGGTTGGTTGTATTGTTTTCTGAAGGTTTGGTTGAACCCTTGAAAGGGTGGGTTAAAGCTTTCGATCCACCAAGTCTCGAAGCATGGAGTTATCAACACCTAGGCCTAAATTTCCACCAAAGCCCTTTGGCCACAAGAAAGATAAGAAGCATTTTTCAAATTAGCACAAGAAGTTTCCACCCAAGTTGACTGAAGAGCAACGTGAACAGCTTAGGAAGGAGGGAAAGTGTTATACATGTTTGGAGCCATGGACCAAGGGTCATAGATGTCCTGGAAGAGGGCGTTATAATCAAATGGGGGCCTATTCTAACTATGGATCAAAATCTGATATGTCTGATCAGCAGTCTTATTTTGGGGACAGTGAAGAAGAGAGGGCTCCAAAAGAGTCCGATCATGAGCAAGGAGTTGGGGGCCCTATTGCCCAACTCTCTAGTTTCCAAAAGAACGAATCTTTCAAGGTTTGTGGTGAAGATGGAGGTCACCGAATTGTTGCTTTGATTGACACTGGGGCAACACATAATTTCATTGCCGAAGGAGTGGTTGCGAAGAGGGGGCTCAAAACTAAAGAGTATGAAGGTTTCAAAGTCATGGTGGCTGATGGGTTTCATATTTCATGCAACCTAAGAGTTCCTAACTTGTCTATGCAGTTAGGCAACTATGAAGTCAAAGATGACTTCTATGTAGTTACTATTGGTGACACAGATGTAGTACTTCGTATTCAATGGTTACGCTCACTTGGTGAAATCTCTCTCAATTTACAGACAATGGAGCTCAAGTTCCAATCCGATGGAAAGAAGATGGTGTTAAGAGGAATGTCCAATGGTGGCCCTCGGATTGTGTCATTCAAAAGAATGGAGAGGCTGATTCGGCACGATCAAGTTGAGTGGGCTGCTGAATGCATGGTTCTTCTAGCTAGTCCAGTTGAAACAAAGAGGGACTATCCTCCAGATATTCAGTCCATACTCACCAAGAAGAGTAAGGTGTTTGCTGATTTACCTCCTGGGCCGCCTCCTGAAAGGGGAGCTGAGCATGTCATTGAACTCAAGGAAGGAGCCAAGTCAGTCATCACAACACCATATCGGTATCCTAAGAAGCGGAAGGACGATATTGAGAAGAATATAAGAGAACTCTTGGAGATGGGCTTCATTTGTCTAAGCAAGAGTCCCTTCGCTTCAGCAGTAGTCCTTGTGAAGAAGAAGGATGGCACCATCCGCATGTGCGTGGATTATCGTGCCTTGAATCAAAGCACAATCAAAAATCGGTACCCCATTGCTTGGATAGATGAGCTCATTGACGAGCTACATGGTGCCAAGTTCTTTTCTAAAATTGATTTGAGGTCGGGCTACTATCAAATTCAGATGAGAGTCTGTGATGAGCCCTGCTGGCTCTCAGTTCATAACCCTCTTTTCTTAAATCTTTAAAGTGTTTTTTAGAGTTTTTTAGAGAAATCTTAGTAGAAAGAAGAGAAGGGGCGCAGCATATTTTGCTCACAAAAGAGAAATTTAAACTTATTCCTTCAAATTGAAAGTACAAAATGTATTATCAAACACCAACAGATAGATTAGGAACAATAAACATACCAATCAGGCTCCAGATTATTTAAATAAGAAACTGGCCAGGTCTACAGCCGGAAATGGTGAAAATCAGCATAAAAGCACGCCCAAGCTCCAGACAAGGTTTCTCCAGCTCAGAAATTGGTCACAACCCTCTGAAATCACTAGCCGCCAATGTTAGATGCCAAAGCCCTCTCAAAAGGAAGGCGTTTTAATTAATTACTTCACACGCCTTTCTCAAGGCACAAAACCCAATGCAATCCGTACGGCCATGAAAGGAAGCATTAGAATCTCTGAAAGAAAGTCTCTGAAGCTGTGGAAAGGGCGCCACCAGTAGAAACCCTCTAGAATGTGCAAAAGACAAACAACTGCATATAAAATCCCTCTGTCTGCAACTGTAGAACTTCTGTGTGAAGCTCTCAACTGTACTGATTCAGCTGATCTTTCACAGCCTCAAGAGTACTCAACACTGAAGAGTTTTCCGTTCTCCAATGGACAAATTGATCAAACCCTGGTCACAGGAGAATGCTCAAAGAAAGATGCTCAAGGCAATTCGAAATAATCAAAAGGTGAGTTTCTATTGCCAAAAATGCCTCTTAAAGCAAAAGCACGCATTTCCATAATGCTACGCCCTTTTTAGGTTTTCAAAATATTATAATATTTCAATATATTCCTTTTCAATAGTTGGGCGCACTTTTATAATATTTAATCATTAAAATATTATAATCCTCCTTTTTAGATTTAAGTGATATAAAAAAATATAAATAAAGTCAAGGTGACTTTATTAAAAGGCGTTTTAAGTTAATAAATTAACTTAATCACTTAAATCCCCGTAAAATGCTCAAATCACAGGATAATCTCGTGCCGTCAGAAGCAATGAACTCCAGGAATGCCAACGCTCACTGAGATCTAAACACTGTCCACTGAAAACACGAACAAACAAACTCTCCAAAATGCACCACTGACCCTCTATCCAAACTGGCTAGCCCACAAGGGTCCAATAAAGGGCTAACGCTCTGTTCCCGAGAACTGTCTAGTGAGGGGACATCACAGTCCGCCCTCCCCGAATTTGCTTGTCCACAAGCAAACTCAAAGCTGGATGCAGAAGAACACTGTCACTCTCCCACGTCGCATCCTCTGCTGGTAGATCCCTCCACTTAACCAAGTATTCCCTGATGACCCGCCTCCGAAGATGACGCTCTCTGGAGTCCAGAATGGCCTCAGGTATCAAAACTAATTTGCCCTCATCATCCAAGGGTGGCAAATCAATAGAAGGAATTACGTGTTGTCCCAACGCCTTTTTGAGGCGCGACACATGGAACACGTTGTGAACTCTACTGTCCACCGGAAGATCCAGCTCATAAGCCACTTGACCCACACGTCTAACAACTCTGAAAGGTCCATAGTATCGCGGCTTAAGTTTCTCGGAGCCCTTCTTGCGAAGGGTAGACTGCCTATACGGCTGAAGCATCAGGTACACCAAATCATCGATCTCGAAAGACCGCTCTACTCGTTTCTGATTAGCATATTGTTTTTGCTGATTTTGGGCTTTCTGTATATTTTCCCTAAGTGCTCTCATAATATCCTGGTTCTCCTGTAACAAATCACCAGCACTGGGAACTCTACTGTCACTCAGCAATAAATCAAGAAAGCTCGGAGCGTCATATCCATATAACGCTCGATATGGTGTCATCTGAATGCTCATGTGATGGGTGGTGTTGTAACAGTGCTCACATAAATATAACCACCTCACCCATGCCTTCTGCTGCCCTGAACTATAGTTACGCAAGTACCCTTCCACCCATTTGTTGACGATCTCTGTCTGCCCATCTGTCTGGGGGTGGTAACTGGTACTAGGGGTGAGCTCTGTCCCACAAAGCTTGAATAACTCCTGCCAGAAGTTACTCATAAATCTGCTGTCCCTGTCGCTAACTATACTGCGAGGTAAACCGTGCAGCCTGAATACCTCTCAGAAGAACAAATCAGCAATCTGAGTAGCCGTGTGTGTAGTAGTGATTGCGAAAAAGTGTGCATATTTCGTCAATCGATCTACCACCACGAAAATACTGTCCTTCCCTTGAGCTTTTGGCAAGCCCGTGATGAAGTCCATGGATAAACAATCCCACTTCCTCTCAGGAATAGGAAGCGGCTGTAGAAGACCTGTAGGGTATGTGTGCTCTTGCTTGTTCTGCTGACAAACAAGACATTCCCTGACATACTGGAGAACATAGGACTTGAGACCCTTCCAAGAGAATCTCTCCCGTACCTGCCTATAGGTCTTATAGTACCCGGGATGTCCTGCCATGGGTGAATCATGCAATGACCTCAAAACCCTGTCCCTCATCTCAGAACCTGGGACCAATAAAATCCTCCCTTTGTAGATGATAAGGTCATCTACAAGTGAATACCTGTCATCCAACACTGATCCATCTACGATGCTAGAGGCCCATGGGTCCTTAGCATACTCTGCTACTATCTGATGTCTCCAGTCTTCTGAAACCAATGTAATAGAACTCAAGTGAGGACGGCGAGATAACGCATCAGCAACCACATTCTGAGTGCCCTTGACATAGGAGATGTCAAAATCGTAAGACTGAAGCTTGCTGACCCATTTTTGTTGTCTCTCATTAAGATCTCGTTGCCCAAGAAAATGCTTCAGACTATTATGATCAGTTTTCACAGTGAACTTACTACCAATCAAGTATTGCCTGAATTTGGCCATCGCATGCATGATAGCCAACATTTCCTTATCATAGATACTAAAACTCCGTTCTGGCCCTCTTAGCTTTCTGCTCTCAAAAGCTATAGGGGGACGATCCTGCATAATGCGCATATTACCCTCTGCTTGGCATGTAATGTAACTCAAGGGTTTAGTGAGTCAGGTAAAATAAAACGGACCGCAGTCATGAGAGTTTGAACTTCTCAAAACGCAGCTTGTGCTAGTAGAGTCACTCAAAAGCTTCTTTCTTAGTCCGTCGGTTGAGTGGGCGCTGACCGAGAACCCCTGCTATAAGCCAAGCGATAAGCACACAATCACAAATCCCACGGTGTGTCAAAGTCTCAGGTGTAGGCCAATCAATGATGGCTCGAACCTTCTCTGGGTCCATGTTGACTCCTGCACCGCTGATGATGTGTCCCAGATATAAAAGTTCTGCCATGCCCAATGCACACTTGGACTCCTTGGCATACAAGGACTCCCTGTCAAGTATACTCAGTACCTCATCCAAGTGTACCATATTTTCTTCCCATGATTTACTATAAACCAGGATGTCGTCGAAGAACACTAAAACAAATTTCCTCAAATGAGGATGGAAAACCCTGTTCATTGTCGACTGAAACGTGGCTGGAGCATTGGTTAACCCAAATGGCATAACCAAAAAATCAAAGTGTCCATAGTGACATCTGAACGCCGTTTTCTCTATGTCCTCTTCTCGGACTCTGATCTGGTGATAACCTGTTCTCAAATCAATCTTTGAGAAGTAGCAAGCTCCATGAAGCTCGTCTATCAACTCATCTATCCGAGGAATAGGATACCTGTTCTTAATATAGTTGGTTTTCTGGTATTCTGTAATGGGTATTCTAAGTGCTGTCCTTTTTCTTCACCAAAACAATGATGAAGCAAAGGGTGACTTACTAAACACGATGCCCCCATAGCTAGCAGCTCTGATAGTCTTCTCAATCTCATCTTCCAGGGCGCTTGGGGTCTTGGGTAAGTAATCGCGGTGATTCATGCCCCTCCTCGACTCTATAATATAAAATACTCTATGAGGAGGCTGCACAGTGGAACCTTGAGCCACCTTGCATGTTTGATTGATTCATACATGGATGGTATGGAGAAGCTTGCTGATCCAACTGTGAAGGCATTAGCTTGCATTCAGCAGCCCACTCTACCATATCATTACGAATCAAACGCTCCATTCGCCGAAGTGAAATCTCCCTAAGGTTGCTGTCCCTGATGGCTTTAAGAACATGGTTTGTGCCATCAATGGTGAACTTCATCTCCATGTCACGCAAATTAAGCGTGAACTCTCCTATTGCATGAAGCCACTTCATGCCAAGAACTAAATCAGTTCCACCCATGTTTACAACATAAAAATCTGCCTTGAACTCAAAATTATTAAGTTTCAAAGGCAAATCACGTATCATCCTCTCACAATCGAGAGTGTTCCCATCTGCAACCCTCACACGTATGCCTTCAAACTGCTGAGTTTGAATACCCCGTTTCTCCACTAACCGTGAGTCGATGAAATTATGGGTTGCACCTGTATCAAGGAGAGATATGACCCTTTGACCAGCTAGGATCCCACGGAGTCTGAAAGAACCCTCCTTTTGCGTGCTGGACATATGAGCCTCCTTAAGTTCTGTTTCCACTGCAATTTCAGCTTCATTTTCTGACTCTTCTCCATCTGTATCATAGATTGGAGCTTGCTGATCAGAAAAATCAGTCAATGGTTCTCCCTCATAAAACCACTCCATGTGCTTGTTTTGTCCTTTTGGTTTGAGGGGGCAATCATGATTAAAGTCATACGGACCTTTACAGTAAAAACAGAGTTTTCTCCTTCTCAAATCATTCATGGTTTCTCGATCTAAAGGGGCTGCAAATTTCTTTTTTTGATCTGTATTTTCAGCCTTCTTTGGATCTGATTTATTTTCCGTGTATGATGTTGTAGGCTTCGAGTTCGAGCTAAAAGGCTTACGAGGTGTAGATAGCTCCATGCTGCGAGCTTTCCTCATTGCCTCCTGTAAGGTAGGTGGATCAAATGCTTTTATCCAACCTTTCATGGGCTCGAATAGACCTTCAATAAATAATATGACCAGCCTTCTCTCTGAGATCCCTGTCACCATAACAGATAGTCTTTGGAATTCACCAATGTACGATTCCAAGCTACCTAACTGTTTCAGCTGTGCTAAATCTCTGAAGAAAAGCTCAGGATCCCTTCTGTCAAATCTCTCTACCAGTCTATCAGTAAACTCCTGGTAAGAGGTAATCCTGTCATGATGAAGGGTAGTCATGCCATGAATCCACCAGTCATGTCTTTCATGTCTAGATGAAGTCTTGCCATGATAGCATCCACCTCGGGCATGGGGGCGTGAGTGTGGGAGAAAGTATCAGTTTACTAACCCGGTACATCACTGTAACTACCTTACGCCATCAAAGAAATGTCTTAAAAGTTAGTTTGCTGGTTGACTGTTTAAGATCACTCTGTTTGTGTCTAGGACGCCTGTCATTCCTGTTCCTGGTGTGCTCTCTCTTCTGGCTCATAAACCTGTCAAAGTTAAGGTGCTCCTTAACCCTTGGTGGCAAATTATCCCACTCATCATGCATAGCCATAATATTATCTGCAAAATTAATCTCACCACCTTGTTCAGCTTCGTCCACTTCTTCAGCATCATCTCTGGTGAACGTGGGATATGTAGCTCTTTCATAAGTGCGTACTGGATCTATAATTCTTTGTGGCTCTCTATGGATACTGCCATCTCGATCTGAATCCAAACTACGAGCTCTGTTCATTGACAAATTTTGAACATTCGTGCTGAGTTGTTGAAGAATAGTTGCAACCTGCTCTTGTCCTGCAACCATGCCTCTAAGCACGTCTTTGGCTTCTCTGTCCTCATCCTCCCAATTATTTCTGTGAGAACTTTCTCCAGCCCTGTTCGCCATATTGTCAAAATCTAATTCCTCCTCCTGATCTGCAAACGGAAATGGTGGAAATGGATTCTGGTCGCCTCTTTGATTTCTAGGGCCACCTCTGAAATAGGACTTACCAAAACCCTCTCTGTTTGACTTCATAAATTCTCAAACCCCACAAGCTGGCAGGATGTGAGCTCTGATACCACTGTGATGAGCCCTGCTGGCTCTCAGTTCATAACCCTCTTTTCTTAAGTCTTTAAAGTGTTTTTTTAGAGTTTTTTTAGAGAAATCTTAGTAGACAGAAGAGAAGGGGCGCAGCATATTTTTGCTCACAAAAGACAAATTTAAACTTATTTCTTCAAATTGAAAGTACAAATTGTATTATCAAACACCAACAGATAGATTAAGAACGATAAACATACCAATCAGGCTCCAGATTATTTAAATAAGAAACTGGCCAGGTCTACAGCTGGAAATGGTGAAAACAGGCATAAATGCACGCCAAGACTCCAGACAAGGCTTCTCCAGCTCAGAAAATGGTCACAACCCTCTGAAATCACTAGCCGCCAATGTTAGATGCCAAAGCCCTCTCAAAAGGAAGGCGTTTTTATTAATTACTTCACACGCCTTTCTCAAGGCACAAAAACCAATGCAATCCGTACGGCCATGAAAGGAAGCATTAGAATCTCTGAAAGAAAGTCTCTGAAGCTGTGGAAAGGGCGCCACCAGTAGAAACCCTCTAGAATGTGCAAAAGACAAACAACTGCATATAAAATCCCTCTGTCTGCAACTGTAGAACTTCTGTGTGAAGCTCTCAACTGTACTGATTCAGCTGATCTTTCACAGCCTCAAGAGTACTCAACACTGAAGAGTTTTCCGTTCTCCAATGGACAAATTGATCAAACCCTGGTCACAGGAGAATGCTCAAAGAAAGATGCTCAAGGCAATTCGAAATAATCAAAAGGTGAGTTTCTATTGCCAAAAATGCCTCTTAAAGCAAAAGCACGCATTTCCATAATGCTACGCCCTTTTTAGGTTTTCAAAATATTATAATATTTCAATATATTCCTTTTCAATAGTTGGGCGCACTTTTATAATATTTAATCATTAAAATATTATAATCCTCCTTTTTAGATTTAAGTGATATAAAAAATATAAATAAAGTCAAGGTGACTTTATTAAAAGGCGTTTTAAGTTAATAAATTAACTTAATCACTTAAATCCCCGTAAAATGCTCAAATCACAGGATAATCTCGTGCCGTCAGAAGCAATGAACTCCTGGAATGCCACGCTCATTGAGATCTAAACACTGTCCACTGAAAACACGAACAAACAAACTCTCCAAAATGCACCAGGACCCTCTATCAAACTGGCTGGCCCACGAGGGTCCAATAAGGGCTAGCAGCTCGTTCCAGAAGCTGTCTAGAGGGACATCCTGAGTCGAGATGTTGAAAAAGCGGCATTTAGATGCCACTATGGTCATTTTGAATTCTTAGTCATGCCTTTTGGGTTGATAATGCTAAACCACCTTCTAGTCTTGTATGAACAGAGTTTTCCAGAAACAGTTGAAGAAATTTGTGTTGATCTTCTTTGATGATATTCTCATCTTCAGCAAGACGTGGGAAGAACATCTCAAGCACATTGAGGAAGTGCTTAGCATACTTGAACCGGAGAGTTTGTTCGCCAAAGAGTCCAAATGTGAATTTGGAATGAAGGAGCTGCTCTACCTTGGTCACATAATCCAGTGATGGGGTGAAGGTTGATCCTAAAAGATAAAGGGCAATAGTTGATTGGCCACCTCGAGAGAACAACTCATTTGAAGGGGTTTCTTGGGTCTTTGTGGCTTCTACAGAAGATTCGTGAAGGGCTACTCTCAAAGTGCTGCTCCTCTTCTTGACCTCACTAAAAAGGGGGCTTTCATGTGGTCAGAAAAGGCTCAAAGTGTGTTTGATAAGTTCAAGAAAATCATGAGTTCTTGTCCAGTATTGGCCATACCAGATTTCTCCAAACCTTTCGAGTTACAGTGTGATGCATCAGGAGAAGGTGTTGGGGCTGTTTTGATGCAAGACAAGCATCCCATTGTGTTTGAAAGTAGAAAACTAAGGGGCGTTGAAAGGCCTATTCCATCTATGACAAGGAAATGTTTGCAATCATGCATGCATTAGCAAAGTTTAGACAGTATCTGGTGGGGAGCAAGTTTGTGGTCAAGACCGATCACAACAGTCTCAAGCACTTCATGCATCAGAAGGACTTGAATGAAAGACAACAGAAGTGGGTGAATAAGCTTCAAGCTTACGATTTCGACATTGAGTATGTCAAAGGGAAAAATAACGTTGTGGCTGATGCTCTATCTAGGAGACCTCATTTGAGCTCATTGTGTGAGCTTACTGCTGATTGGAAGGAGATGTTGCTTGCTGATTATGCCAAAAATCAGTTTGCAACCAGCATCATTGAAGGTACTTTTCATGATGAAAGGTACAAGGTAATTGATGGTTTGTAACAGGAAAGTGTTTGACAAAATGTCAGATCACTAGAAGACAGTAAACTTACTGGGTGTTCGAAAAAACAATTGTTCCAAACTAGGGTAGGACATTCCACCATCTTTATTCGCCTGAGTATCTTTCAGCAATTTACCAGGCTTCACACATGTATTAAATGAAAACAAAACAGGGCGGAAGAATTTAGGATTTATCAGCAGTTCCAGTGCTTGGTTTTTACAGGAGATCGCACTCCAATTTTTCTGCAGCATCTTGGAAAACTTCTTTGGAGAGAGTAAGAATGGGCTGATACAAAATTAGAAATCATAATTGAGACAATCAATGAACAATATTTTATTAAAATAGAGGTGGCATATAAAATCAAGGAATGCTTGGTTACATCCTAATCAACCATGGTTACTCAAATATAAACATTTATGTTAATAATAATAATATATCCCTGTATTATTATTGTTGTTTATTAAAAAAGAGTGTTATTATGATGTGACATTATTACTTTATTTAAATAAAATCAAGTTTATCTAGGCCAACTTGAATCGGGAACCTTTTTTGAGAATATGATTCATTTATGTATAGAGTAGGGGTGTGACTTTCCACAATGCATTCACAATATCTTGTTTTAAAAAGTTGTGCCCTACACAGAAAAAATTATAACAGCTTTAGTTATTCACAAATTGCCTTACCATCATAAATTACAGTTTTTTGACACTGAAAATGATTTATAAATCAGGTAATTCCACTACTGGTTGAACACCAAGATTCCATCTTCCAGAAATGTAGAAATGAAATAGTAGAGTTGGTCATAGCTTTAAATTTCTGTACACTATTTTCTGGCAGTATGTAGATCATGAATGTTTAAAATGTACCTTTTAGGAGTTGTTTATTGCTTGAACGATATTGGTAGAAACCTTTTGTTCTACTTGTAGGGCAAACTATGATATGAAACTCTGTTGCGAAGGGTCTGCAATATCCCTCCACTACCTTTTGGCATAACATGTTCTTCTAGTGAAATGTTAGTACTAGACTAATTGGCATACAAAACTGAATAATTGAGACTATTATTCTGATATGTCCCTCAATACACCAAACTCCTGTCAAAAGAATCTCTAGGTGAAGATCCAACAATTGCATATCTATAGAGATGCATGTATGATGTCTCCATTCATAAATATATTTACCCCAAAACTAACTAACTCATCCTAATCTACTTAGGCATAAAGATGGTATCACCCTACTAACAATTGGAGGTCCCTCAACCTTGGGGAAACTGATGGGAGCCTCAGTTCCTGGTTGAATGGAAAGAGTGCTTACGAAGGCCCACTTTATTACATCTGCATTATGAAGGAAAGATAGCCCAACAGTAACCATGGAGATCTGAACTAAGGCCCTCATCACTACCAGTGGAAATAACCTTAAACTGTTAAAAAATTCCATAATACAGACTATGCATGCAGACCTGTGATACGTCATCAAATCCACTACCATGTCAGTCAAGTATAGCTTTGTCAAATATTTGATCCAGTTGATGAGTTCTGTTCATTAAATGCCATGCTACAAATAAAAGAAATTCTGTAAAAACAGTTGGTTTTAACAGCGTTCAACTAGAGTCAATCCAATAAAATCTGAAATAACAAAAGGCAGATAATTTCCTAAAAGCATCCATGAGGAATTTCCAAATTAAATGGCTACTTGCATAAATCCACTACATTGTCGATCAAGTACAGTTTTGTAAAAATTTGATCTAGTTGACATGTTCTATTTAGTATATCATGGTACAAAGAAGTGAAATTCTTCAAAAACAGTTGGTTTTAACAGAGATCAATTAGAGTAAATCCAATAAAATCTGAAATAAGTAAAAGCCAAGTAATTTTCAAAAAGCATCCAAGAGGAATTTCAAAATTAAATGGCTACTTGCATACAGAGAAGCAGACAAAGATCAAGCACTACTGCCAATTTTTGATGTTTCATACTTTGGTCAAGTCTATATGTTGAGGATGGCAAACAGTAGGAAAATTTGACATAAACAAATGGAAAGCTTCATTGTAGAAGAGTTTACCTAGAGAAATGAAAGCCAAACCAAAGTTGACAATAAAAACTCAATACAAAACAATATACATCAATGCACAGTAGAAAATAAGATTATAAGTTAGTGAACAATGAGAAGAAATCAGGTTTTATCTCATACTGACCAATAACAAGAAATTAGGTTGGAAATGAGGAAAAGGAGTAATAACCTTGATAACACCGCGGCAGAAGAGCATCTCAACAACTTCCTTTACAATCGGAAGGAGACCTGCATGGTGCACACCAATTCCTCTGCGCAACAATTCTTTCAATCTTAAAACCTATAAGCAGCATTTCATTCCAGAAATCTATTAGAAATTGTACAGCTTCCATGAAAATGATCTCTTGAATTTGGAAACCAGTAGTCGTCATCAAGAAAACTATTAAAGTTACAAATATCCCAAATCAAGGTGATCATTTACCTGAGGCAGTTGCCGATCAGATCCTTTTAAACGTGAGAATGCCTTCTCACAGAAAACATGTATCTCACTCTTCTCTGATCCGCTTGTAAGATCCACAGAATTTAAGCTGTCCGCTGACTGGTCACACCGGTTTTTTGAGAAGCAAAAAACAACTGCCTAAACATAAAAGGTCATTAGCCTTCTACAAGAACATGCTAGTTATATGCTTACAGAACAAACAAAATGTTCCTCATAAACAACCAAATAATAAAATAAGCATCATAGTAATATTGATATAACATAATTATCATGTACTAGAAGCATTATCTCAATCAATGAATAATTATAGAACTGCTAACAAGGTAAATTCATTTAGAAAAAATGACAAATATAATGGAGTGGTGAAGGGGAGTCAAAAACATATAAGAAGGTATGTTCAGACAAACATACAGGAAGCAAACCCCTTTGTGATAGCTTGTTAACTAGTGAATACAACTGAGTAGTCTCCGATCTACGTTGAGTCCCACCACCAGCTGCATTCCCTGCTACTTGAGATTGTGCAAACTTTTGTGCTTGGTAACCACCACCTTTCTCCCCAATTCGACCATGAGGAACTCCAGCACGATTTGCTGCTCCTGTAGCTTTTACAGGACCAGGCCCTGTCTTGCTGTTCTTTTTCACATATGCTTCTTTTGCTGCTTTCACTCCATGTGGTAAAAACGTTTCTCTCTCACAAATTTTATGAAGCTCCCCTGAATAATACAGATAGTGTTCAAGTGGCACAGGCCTCTGCGTTGTTCTGGTCCCAAAAATATTTCACATAACTTTGCATAAGAATGACGCAAGAAACAAAATTCAAAAGATTTGTTCACTAGCAAATGCATCAATAAAAATCAGCCTGCGTGAAGAAATTTTAAAACTTGAATGAAAATAGTATTATTTATTTGTCATCTAAGTAAGATGACCCAAAATAAAACATAAAGAGGAAATGAATGCTTTTCTCAAAGTATGAAAAATATTCTAGAATACATATTTTAATTTTATTTCTTTATGAGAAATAAGAGGTTTTCATTTATTTTGTGGTTACCTAGAATACCGTCATGTTGCTGATTTAGGCAACAGAAACATTTTAGACTTTGCCAGAAAACTTTGTTAACTTAAAAAAGATTTCAACATAAAATAAAACAAGCCATTCATACGTAAAGGCAAGTCTAACTAGCAAGAATAGTAGCAGTTAAGTCGTAACGTGTATCTTAAACAATGAATGCTTGTAGTTAGCATAGTTAGTCAAATATAAATAAAAGCAATAGAATAAATAAATAATACATGTTTTGTTTCAGGAATTAGTTCCCGATGGTGATTAGTTGATCAGGTGGTTGCCGACGGTTGGTGTCCTCAACCAACACCGGCCAACTATTTATAGTTCCAAATCAGATGTAATCAGGGGCAAGCACAAATGCTACATATTGTAATGATTGCTGCCATATGAATATGATACCAAGACATTGTTCTGTGAAATTGCTATGTGATTACTTTATTCGGTCAATGTTGTTCTGTAATTTCGTTTACTCTATATTGCATTTTACCACGTAGTGAGTAAACAATGCTCAGCAATTAAATAACACTAAAATGAACCAGATAGGAGCATGGGGGTGCAGAAATTCTGCAACAAGCACAAAAGAAAATTCAGGTAGTTGTTATGTTTCAGAAGGAAGACTGAAAGAAATTATTCTAATGACCATTAGCAGTCAAAGTACAGATGATAGTACTTCCAAATGCATCAATATTGCAAACTTTGCCCTAAAATGTGACACTGTGAATTCAAAGAAGAGAATATTGGAAAATACTGTTCTTTAATTGAATACAAAGATAAAACGTGGACCAGTAGCAATAATGAAATATTCTACAGATCCAAGAACCATCAAACCAACAACCCTTCAACAAGCAGATCTATACAAAGTTAATGAAAAAGACAGAGAAATAAGACAACCAATAGAATGAATGTCATGCCCCTATTGTAAAAAGAACAATAAAATAAAATATATCTAGATCACCACCTCAAAAGAAAGGAATCTGGTCGGCAATTTTGGTGGAGCAAATAATATTAATTATCCTTAAACCTTTCTAAACAGCAGCGAATCTTCAAAAGCAGCATGCCCAAAACAACACTAGGAAGCATTGGTTGGTCTGAAGTGGGACGTGTCCCTTGCAAAGAGAAAAATATAGTGAACAGATATGTCTTTTCCCCCACCATGGGGATATAAAACGAGGCACACTTCCAAAGAAGAGGCGTCATCGAAGGAATAGGAAATAGAACTCTGCACTCAGAAAAGCAGCAGCCACTGCTATAATAAGTGATTGGTATGCAATTGAATGTATATGCATTTAATAAATAATTTTGATATGCATCTGAATTTATATATAGTTAATCTCCTCATAACTAATATGCAGTAAGGAGAGAACTATTTGTCTAAATTGGTAGATAAGGAAATAGCGAACCTATTTATATTATTATAATCAACATCCTTTTCTTTAAGCAATCATGTCTAAGGTTGGCAGGGAAATATGTTAGGGAAGGGTGGTATAAGTCTCTCAATGTAAGTATGCCAACCCTAAGTTGGATGGGATTGTCTTGGTTGGATGTTCCGTCCACTTGGGGCCAAGGGGGGAGCACACCCTTGGGTTTACTTGAGGAGAATGATGTATAGGTTCGCACAACATAAGTACGCCAACCCTAAGATGGATGGAATTGTCTTGGTTGGATATTCCTGCCACTTGGGGCCAAGGGGGGGTATGAGCACGCCCTTAGGCTTACTTGTGATGAGTAGTTTTTCTAGCGCCCTACCATGCATTCTCTTTGATCCCTACCATGATTGGTTATTGAAAAGAGTCTATAGAGTGGATTCAAGTTTAAGTCGTTATTCATTATTTCATAAATGTTAATAGTTCATTTATTCTTAAGTTCAATATTTCTTGTATAATTTACTATGGAATATTATTTGTATTGGAAATCAGAGAAATTTACACACCAAAATAATATTCTATATTTCTTCTCACATATATTCTCGCTCAATACATATTTATATGATTCTTCATATCCTATATTACGCAATAGTTTTTATACCTCCTACAACAACTCCCCTTACATAGATGAGTTGTTTTAACAACTCATAACCAAATTATAACAAATGTAATACCCATAATAATTACGTGAGTTGTTGTAACAACTCACACACATTAATACTCTAACCAATGTGAACACTAATCGCTAACAGCCCCCCTTAGTGTGAACATGGAGAGAAAGATCATCACACAACTTGGAAACAAAATCGTATGCCTATGCATACTTTTAGGTCTGCATACTGCTCTCCGGATTTTGCTGCACATGATCACCTACATACGAGAACTTATCTCACTTTCACTTCGAGTGAACTTATCACTAATCAAGCATACTTCCAAGAAGTCCGACAGTCAGAGGATCTTTGTAGTCAGTTGCTCTCCTAGCCTGTTACAATGTCGCGGCGCAGGCCGATCCGTGACCCTCCGTCATGTTGGAGTCGGAGAATTTACACACCAAAATAATATTCTATATTTCTTCTCACATATATTCTCGTTCAATACATATTTATATGATTCTTCATATCCTATATTAGGCAATAGTTTTTATACCTCCTACAACAACTCCCCTTACATAGATGAGTTGTTTTAACAACTCATAACCAAATTATAACAAATGCAATACCCATAATAATTGCGTGAGTTGTGATAACAACTCACACACATTAATACACTAATCTCTAACAATTTGTAAAACAATTTTATGTTGTGTAAGTGTCTCTTAAGGCAATTTCAGGCATACTCCAAGTAGGGGACATTAGAACGAATAATAGAATACTTCAATATTGGTGATTGCTGTTACAGAGTACAAATAATGCATGATAGGGAAAAATTAACTAAAGGTAGATATCCACGACAGATGGATCTAACTAAAACTAGACATGCATAATAGATGGAGATAAGTAGATGAACTAGCATGATAGGAGAGTAACCCATAGTTGTAAAGCTCTAGATCGATAACTACTTGGCTGATCCAAAAAAATTATAAACTCAGAACTCAGCAAAAACTCAACAAAGAACTCAACAAATTCATCGAACATTACAAAAAAATAAATTAAAAATATACATCAAAAACACATTATTAAATTTACAGAACATATTACTGATTTCTTTCATGTATAGTTTATGAAAATTACAGTTCAATACACTTGATATACCAAAAAATTAGTTCAAACTTTTCATACATATAAACTTCAAATTTCAATGTCGATAAAATTATCAATCATAAATTTCTTCTATGACTAAACTACAAAATATTCTAATGCCATAGTGTGGGTGTCATGGAAATGGATGGTATAGCTACAACATCCTCAAGAAGAGCCTTAATACAAACCACATGTATAGGATTAAGCTATGAATGTTATGATGCCACACCTAATAGCCCACCAACCTCACCTCTCACCTCCTAATCTACACCACATTCGTTTGCTATATGACTCCAGCCCTATAAAAATCAACTGTCATCATCAATTAACAGTGAATCTACATCAAAATCCTTACCAATCCAATCCAAATATGGATCATTATCATCAAGGTCAAGTGAATGATGTGCATTCTGCCCATGTACCCTATTTCTATGCAATTGAAGGTTGTACCGCACAAAGACAAGATCATTCAAGCACTTCTAGCACTTCTTATCAACCTATTGTGCTTATTTGTGTAAATAGCCTCAAAAACTCTCTAATTGCACCAACAACCAAAAGCACTACGAGGCTAGGATAAAATATGGATGGCAAGATTTTGAAGATTAGGCATTGTGGCACTAAAATATTTACACCACAAATCTGCAGGGAACACATTTATGACTTTGCAAGGAATTTGGTAAACCTAAAAGTTAAAATAAATGGTAAACAAAAATTAAATATATATGTTTTTACCTAGCTGTACAGTGGCTCTACTATGACTACATAAAGCTAAAGAAAATGATGCCCCCTCCACAATTAATCTTCAAAAGATTCCTCCTTTCCCTAAAATATTTGTGCAGCACCCAATTTACCTCCACCTCCTCATCCTAAAATCTTTGTGCATGCAGCACCCAATTCACCTTCATACTCTCATCCTATAATAACCATTTTTGGTGTTCAAAATGCACCCTGACCTCTGGGCTATTTTCTTCAAATAGCTAAATCCATTACTTCTAACATACATGTGGCCAATGACTTTCACTCAATGGCCCACACGTAAAATACTTGAAGAAATAAACAAAATATTAAATATCGCAAAATCTCTTACTACTTCTCAACCTATTCTACCAACTGCTCCTAAACCTCTTTCTAAGGCCCTAGGAGAGGATGATCTTATTGAGCAACTTTGTGTTACTCCTGCTAAGATTTCTCCCTAGGACCACCTAAAAACTTCTATCTATCATGGTATGCTTTTGATGGCTCTATAGAAGATCCTTGTGCCATCTTCCGCTAGACCAAATGATGTGAATTCTTTAATGGGATGTATTCGTTTTGAAACTCTAGAGAATATATTCCATCAGCATGAACTTCCTCCTCATGAAGTATAAATTCAATCATATCTTCATATGTTGATTGCTGTTGTTATTACTATGGGAATCAAACGCACTCTTGTTGACCCTGGATCAGGTCTTAATGTTTTTGGTGCTTATTTGTTACCTCACATTCATGTAGATCCTTCTTATCTTGTTATTACATATATTTCTATTTGTGGGTTTGATATTTGTGGGTTTGATACAACAAGTAAAGCAACTCTTCTACTTTGCAGTGGTGAGTGAGTGGCAAAGAACTGCTTATTCAGTGGGGTGACTAACAAGAACCACTTACGCACTAGGGTGAGTATAAAATGACACTTATGCAATGGGGTGAGTAACAGCAAAATAACAAGAGCACATCATTAGTGGTACTACCACACAGTGTTACAATGTTATCTCATTCAAATCTCCCAATTCAAAATATGCATATGTTGTTACAATCAATGATATGAAATGAAAACTAATTTGGAATCACCCCAAATGTTGTTAAATGATGAAGCAAGTGATCCAACTTGAAGCGATAACATAATACCTCACAAAGAGTTGAAGATGGATGCTGAAATAGGACTCTCCTTCACCAGAAAAGGCTGCTAAAGACCTACTGCTGCTAAAAACAGAGGCTGGACAGAACAGGGGTAGCTAGGAAGATATGTGTTTATAATTTTTTGAACACTCTTCAACACCTACTATCACCTGGAAACTCTTCAAACATCCTAGGCAGCTCCTAGGGAGTGATCAGAAGCCATTAATATACCCCAAAATATCTGATATGAACCTTTATACCACTTCCTACAGTCGTCTAGCCTGCTTGGGGACGACTTGATTCTAGAAAAATAATAACTCCATTTTATCTCTTGCAAACTCCTCCAACCTGGTCGCCTAGCATAGGGAAAACAATGGTAAAAAACCCAAAAGCACAGCTTCAATACTTCAATCAGCACAAGCCAAATAGAAGGTATGTCCTATACTTGCAAAGGTACAGCCAGCAATCGAAACTCTAAGGAAAATTCAACATTTAACACTCTGCAACTGTAAGAAAGTCTCAACAAAACATTTGCAAATCTATAACACGTCAAAATAATCCATAGTGGAAAGCCAAAACTGAAAACTTCAATCAGCTCCAATGGTGACTTCTGATTGGAATCACATCAATCTAGCTAGAGAATATCTTACAATTCTGAAACTAGAAATCTATAAGGGATTTCGTCCTCAAAGATTGTAAAGAACCAAAGCCATTCCTGCAACATAACATTATCATTCTTCAACATGAGCAACAATGAGGCCCAACACCTGCTTATATAGAATTTGTGAGAGAAAAACTTTAATTTAAAAATATTAAATAATTGACTTTTCCACCAAATCCCCTTTTTAAAAACAAATAAAACCTTTTTTTCATGTGCAAAGACCACTTATTCCTCCTAGGCATCCAAATGGGGCATTAAAATACCTTTTCGAAAAGATATTACACTTAATTTATCAAAATAATAATAAAATATTATAGCTTCAGTGAATAATTAAATTATTCCACCCCAAGTTGCGGAAAATCCTGAACACATCGAAATCCAAATTTGATCACGCCAACATTATACTAAGGCAATAGGAGAATGATAGGAGCCAATTTGGAGACTTACTATAAATAGACTTCTCTCCAAAAAGTTTGGAGAACACCCCAAAAGTCAAAAAACACTTCAGGGAGTGTCATTTAGATCAATATTGCCCACAAAGCTCATTGCCACTAATAAAAACCTTGTGACTCCGAAATTGCGTCTTCCAAGAACTTTGGAGTCCCCTTGCCTCACAATTTGCCCACAGGAACTCAAGAAATAGGCTAACGGTCTTCGAACTAACTAGGCTTGAGAAGGGGACATTGCACCACTTGGGTCTCTAGTTGATAGAACAATTGGGTGGAGATGTGACAACATGTCCCAAGTAGAGTACAACTAGTGCTAGAAAGAGTTGTAGCCAAATGAAACGTGGGATATTGTTTGAAGAGGGGCATGGGGGCCAAGGCTTCCCCAACCATTGATAGGGGTCTTGTAAAACCTACCACAACAAGTCCATGGAAAGATTTATAGGCCTTGATGCTTGTAGTCAAATACAAGGATTATCCCTTGCCCCCTATGGACTATCAATTTTTTATTTCTATTTGTTTTAAAAGAAAAGGCACTTGGCAAGTACTATATGAATAGACAACTCTTTTTTTTCTTCCTTTTTTAACACAAAAACCTTTACATTAAAAATAAAAAATAAAAAATTGAACTACTAACATAGATCTACACCCAAGGTGTATGTCCTCAACCTACATGTTTGCGTTAAAAATTTTGCCTCCAATTGAAGAATTGATAGTTGATTTATGGGTTTTGGAGTGCTCTAGTCATAATTGTGACACCCATTTTGTGTTAAAGTGCTCTTAAAGCAAAGTTGTTTGTGAAAGACACCAAAAATATATGCAACTAGAAACCGAAATAAACCAAAGGCAATGCTTAGTTTCTCAATTGTTCTAGAAATGATGTTGGGCTCTAATCTAACTCAAGAGTCTCTATTTGGTCATTGACCTTTCACACTTCAATTGATGTAGTTTGAGATCTATAACCAAACCTTCTCTAAATAGAATCAATGAATGCACAATACCAAAAATGAGAAGCTCACATTGGGAAGATGTTTGAGTGGATTTGGATCAAATACCACCCAAGAATAATGACATATTCCAAATATCCAAGAACCATCAAACCAACAAACCATCCAAAAACAAATCTATAAAAAGTTGATGAAGAACACAAAGAACCAAGATAATCAACAAAATGAGTAATAGAATAATCCAATATTTGTGATTGTTGTTAAAAATTACATATAAGCTTGTGCTTATATAGAGCAAAAAGGTTGAAACTAACTAAAGGAAAACATCCATGATAGATGGATCTAACTAAAATTAGAAATGCATAATAGGCAAAGATAACTAGATGTACTAACACAATGGAACAATTGTAACTCAATTTATAGTCATGTTAAACATCTATCTCCAATGAATGTTTGTAGCATTGTATTTCACCAATTCATTGAACTTTATATTCATATTCCTAAAGTTGGAGCAACCGATTTACTTCAATCATGTTGAACATCCCGATCTTTGACGTCTATTAATAATATTATATTTCACCAATCCTCTAAACTTATATTTAACAATTCCAACAATTTATGGAATCTATGGCCTAAAAACAATAAATAATTTTAAAGTTAAAATATTTATCATATCTAAACATACTTTTGCTTGTCTTTATGACAAAATGGAGATTTGCATAGAAGATGAACAATAAAAAGAAAAAAAATTTCAACAAATATCTAAATCTCATATCCAATGTCAACTAGGAATTCCTCAACTAATATATGGTTATCCAATAGATGTTTATAAAAGTGGCCAAGAAGATCATACTCACAAGTTTAGTGTATCTATAAAAGTCTCTAGAAAACTGCACACCTATTTCTATGTTTGCATAAGGTTAAGCTGGAAATCACTTTACAAACACATGCAATGTACCAATGCTTAAAACATACCCTGTGACATATATTTTTTTCTTCTTGGTTCGTCCAATCCAATCAGCAAACTCCAATGTGTTTGGTACCTAGAATGCATAAACAGAAACATCAACAAAAATAAATACACATACAAGTTTCTATGAGACTAACAAGAGCAAAAGGAAGCTTCACTTTTCAGTATTCCTTGTACAATTAACAAAGAAAGAAAGTCTACAAATGTCCACAAATGACAAAAAATTGCTCAACAGGACTCAAAAGAGTACATTTAAATATAGTACGATAGTAATACAATAAATGTTCCCTAGACTTTAATAAAAAACAAGGTACAAAGCACTATACAAGTATAAAATGAATAAAAGGATCTAAATATTTTTTCAAATCAAATCTTTATATTAACCCAAATAAGGGCAAGTTCAAAGTAAAAGCCAATAAAAGTTGAAACAAATAAAAACATACAGAGCCATTGTACTAATTCCATAGTCAATCCAAGGGTAGGGAGTAAAAATGTTATCCATATAAATGTAAAATGGAGTCACTACCTCCAAATCAGCATAAACCTACTTTTGATGGAGATTAAAAGGGAAATGAGGCATGGTCAGACCAAGTTGTTTTAATCAAAACTTTGAATAGTCTAAAGAGGCAAACGCTACTTGATTGGTTAATGGCTTGAAAATGTTGATATACAAGGGCATTTGCCATTCTACTATACTAGGAAGCTCCTATAGCCATAAAGAAAAGTAACAAACCTAGCTGGAAACTAGTGAACCCCGGGGACGCGTCCCCCCCTCTAGGCCCTAGCGTCTCTGGAATGGGGACGTCCCGGAGACGTGGGGACGGCGTTCCCACGTCTCTGGCGGCGCCACCGTTTCTTGGCTCGCCGCCGGAGATGCTTGGGCGTCCCCGAGACGCTCGAGGGACGCCCAAGCGTCTCCGAGACGCCGAGGGAGACGCCTGGGCGTCCCTCGAGCTTCTCGGGGACGCCCAGGCGTCTCCCGCGATAGACAGCCAAAGTCTAAGAGAAACAATGCAAAATATGTATTTTTCAGCTTCGTCAGCACTATTCAGAACTTGTGGAAAAATCATGAAAACGAGGTGCATGATGCAGTTTCGAGTGGTTTCAAAAGTGTTAAATTGGTCAACCTAATAAATTGGTTTCAAAAGTGTTAATGCTGCCCCCGGACTCCGCGGGGCTACCGCCTTACCGGCGCCCCTGACCTTCCTCAAAGCCCCCCTAAGCCCCGCTTGGGTTGCCCCATCAAATTTATTGGAATTGCCAAATTGCAATACAATCAACCATCATAGTACAGTTACAAGAGCAGTTGGCAGCTGAGCAAACGAGAGTGGCAGCTCTTGAGGAGAAGTTGGCAGAGAGGGACAGAGTATTGGGTCAATTGATAGAGAAGGATACCCAGGTGGCCGATGCACAACGATAGAGCCAAAGGAGCCATCACAGATTGATGAGGATGAGGATGCTTCAGATATAGGGCTGGTTGGTGTTCCTTTGGCAGATCTTGACCTTGAGGAGTCCAGTGGTTCCAGTGATGAGGAGTTTGCCGACCTCCCGAGGGATGATTGGAGGCCTCTGCTTCCTTCACTACGTTTTGTCATTTTGACATTTTGATTTTGTACTTGTTTTGATATCATATAATCATGCTACTCATTGTAATCATCTTTATAATCAGATATTTTTGATATAATATAATAGAAATCTTCCATTTGCCAATTCAACAATTGTTACATTGTAGTATTGAGTATTACTATTCTAATTTCTAATTAGTAATTTGATATTGAAAGCTTCAATATTCAATGTTCAATGTTCAAGTACTAATTTAGTATTTCAATTTTGCTATTTTACTTCTTAATAGTCTTATACATCTTTTCATAACTAGCATTTTAAGTACCATATGTATAGTATATAGTATATACACCCCGTCCCCCCTCCGTCCGAAATTGAGGCCTTGTCCGCTGGCGTCCCGACGGTGGAACATAGCTGGAAACCCTAACCTCAACACAGCCAAGGGCCTAACATCAAGGTATGATTTCATCTATTTCCTATGATACAAGGTTCTTCAAAAACCCCTACCCTACCTGTATGGGTCTGATTTGAGGCCAAGATTCCCTGGGGTTTACCCAATATACACCACAAGCACCTTGGGTACCCTATTGATCTTCCTAGAAAAACCTAGGCCAGACCAACAAGCCGTCCAAAAGCAAAAACAAAAAACACTTCTTTTAATATTTTAAAATTTTAAAAATGATTAATAACCTAATTTTTCCCTGAATTGAAGGGTCTCCACTTCTTTTGCCTCATTTCACAAAGAGAAATAAGTGAAACAACATTTTTCCCTCCAAGCTGCCATTTCTATTTTTCAATAATTGCTGCATTTTTATTCAAAGGTGAATGCTACAAGAAAAAAATTCCTACAACATGAAAGAAAGAGCTGCATAAAGAAGATTTATCTACCAAAGGTGAGTGAATCTTATAATTTTTTCAAGTTTTCAAGAATTTTTTCACAATTTTTTTTAATGGAAATGTTTTGAATTTTTTATAAACCTCTTATACTCAATATAGGTGTTATAATGCGGAGTTTCTTTTGTTTATTTTTTGTTAACATAAAATTTATGAAAAAAATTATGCTATTCATACAGAATGCTTGGTAATTCTACTTCAATTGATCCACGTGCAGAGAACGCATTTAAATTTGATGTAATGTTACCTCTTCGGTGGCATATAACCATGATTGAGCAACATCCTCATGGTGGGAATTATAGTTGGTGTTGCAGGCAATGTGGGAATGTGTATAAGGCATTGTATAGTCAAGTGAAAGCTTATCAATATGCTACAACCAGGTTATGAATAAGAGTTTGTTTATGGCCAAACATATCAAAGAACACAATGGCGCCAACATAGTAAGTAACAAATCATAGGCTAGGGTTCACAACAAATTAAATATTGGTTCACAATGGACACAACTATGGGTTTCTAAGCTATTGGGTCTCCTTAAAGTAATGAAATTTGCAACACTGATCCTAATTTTGTATGAAGAGCATTGATAGGTAAAATATACGTGTTACATTCTCTCACTTCAAATTTTGTTCAATATGTTCATATCTAATCTAATTCTACATGAATAACTCTGTTGATTGCCTAACCATAGACGTATTAAATAGAATTAATGTCATATCACACAATTTGAACTCAGGTAAATCATATCTGAAAATGTATCATTAATATGGGGTTAAAAGCAAAGATCTGCATAATAGTATATCATATCAACATTGGGTACCTTATCTGTTACTTGTTTCTGTGGTGATATTTATAGCCTTGTAGTGAAAGAGAGGAAGATGGTGAAGGAAAAAGGATGTGTCATTTCAAGCCATGGTCCATTCTCTAAGGTTGAAGAACATGTTCAACGTAGAAAACCCTCATACTCTGGCCATGAATTGGTCTGTACTGTGTAAAGATGGGATTGAAGGGAGTGGAAGCAAAAGAACAAGAGCCACGGCAATCTCTGATTATTTTTTTAGCAAGTTGCCAAGGCTTGTCCAGAAGAATGATTTTTTCCGTTGGATTTTAATGAATATTTCCAGGTTTAACGAAGTTCCTTCTTGTGCCACTGCATTGGCAGATGTGACAAACTGAAAGGAATTGAAGTGCATGGAAAGAATACTGCAGGTCTTGTGGAGTTAAATTCTGTATAGAGACAATAAAAAGGCTAGCAGCCTTACAGAATTGTAAGGCAAGCTTGTAACTTCCCAAGTTCAAACCCTCTCACACCCTCAAGCAAGCTTTATTATCTGGTAACAATAAGAAAACAGGTCAGCATGTGGGCCATCCTAGGGAAATTTGGCTGAGTGAGTTCCGTGTGACAGAGCACAGTTATAAGTAGACATGTATTGTGAACTCAACCTGACAGAAACAGAGGTGAAGACCTGATGCACACTCAAAAAGGTTGGGTCCTGTGATGATGGTTATTCCAAACTAGAATTGAGAAAGCAGAGATCCAAACAAAAAAGCTGGTGTAGGCAGATGATAGCTTGTTTGGAGGCAAGAATGTGGGGGCTGTGTAAAACTTAGGAGTTGAATGATGTATGATATATGGAGATGTTACAACCAGTGAAGCTAGACCTGGAGATGGGTGCTTGGACTCCATCCAAAGGGTTTCCTTTAGACATTCATCATGGTAGTGCTTGTGTCTTGTTTTCATTAAGCCATTGATAGGCTAGACTATAATTGTTACTACTAGGCTATAAGGCCAAGAGAAATGTTTCTATGATAAACTCATGTGATGTTGATGTAGATTGCTAGATGCCCTTGTTAAGATATTTATTTCAATTAACATATTTCATCACACTGTGTTGGTATTAAGCCGGTTTTGAGGATTATTTTTGAAGGTAGGGGACCATGTTAGAACCCTAGTTTAGTTATATAAAAAAATTAAACATTATATTTTAAAGGATTGACATAGCTAGTCTCTGACACGATTGTTGAACAATTTCATCTCTTTCATAAACTGTAATGCCCCCTTCCTAGGCAGTTCAGGTGTTGGAGGGGTTAGCCTATCATTCAGACCCTCGTAGGCTAACAGATGTGTTTAGAGGGTTGCTTTTGGCAGTTATCCTGAGTTTTGAGACATTACTCCATCAGTTGATTCAAGTTTGGGCCTTTGCAGAGGCTTACAAAGTGATATTCAGGCACTTACTATTTATAGTAAGTCAGGCCAACAGGGGTTACTATTTCTGGCAGGGCACCTAGTTCAGTTGGCAATCTCAGTATCGACTCAGTTTGACAGTTTGATGAGCAAACGAGGATCAATGGAGCATTCAAAAATAATTAAAAGATTATTATTATGACTTTATATTATAAAGTCGATTAAAAGAAATATTAAAGTATTAATTATTAATGGCGAATTATAAAGTATTTAATACTTTATAATAAAGGAGTAAAATTAATATTAAATGAGTATTTATTACTCATTTAAAATGGGCGTCATTTATTAATTGATTTGCCTAAGTCAAGAGGGGCGATTTAATTATCATTTAATTGCTTTTTGAGAAGGGTTGAACTTGTGTGAGAGAGGTATTTATTTCTCAAAGACAGAATAGAACTCATTATGATATGATTATTCAAATTTTGTCTTTTCTCTCTGAGAACATTTGGAGTTGGAGAAACAAGGGTTTCTGCAATCAAGTTTTGGAGAACGTCAACTCTTCAGAATCAAGCATACTGAGGCTGTGAAAGATTCAGTTGAAGATTGTCAGTTAAATGGCTTCACACAGAAGTCATTACAGAGCTTATTGGTGAAGATTTAGATTGGGGTTTGGATCGATTTTCTTCCAAAAGGAAATCTCTGCCAATGACCGTTATTCATTTATCATCTAGCACACATTCCAAGGTTGTACGTGAAGTTCACTCAGCAAATACTGAGAGGGTGGCCAGTGAATGTTTGAAAACTTTTTAATACTTTAAACCAAATAACTCATAAATCAGATATCAAATCACAAATCAACAATTTGAAACACTGCAACAAGTTGAACACCAGGATTTCGTGGAAAACCCTTTCGGGTAAAAAACCACGTGAAGTTTGATTTTATAAAACTTCAAAGAGGGCACCAACCCTGTTACAAATAGTGAGCACCAACCCACCAAGAGCACCAACTCTTCTTCGAACTGCTGAAGCACCAACTCCAGCATGAGCACCAACTCACAAAACAACTGAAGCTCCAACCCCAGTGACTGAAGCACCAACTTCAGATTTTGCAAACAAATAATGCAGCAACACAGATTTCAATAGTGCCTTCACATGTACTGTGAGGCTCACCTTTACAACATGCTGTCCAGATCAACTTCAGAATCACAAAACTCTGAACCCTGTTTAGTTTGTAAATATAAGTTCTTTATCAGCACAATGTAGCACTAATACATCTCCTTCTCAAACCCCTATATTCAGCTACTTGTCACAAATAAAACTTCAGCCCATTTATCCTTGGCATCACCACCTTTTTCAGCCCGAAACCACTCCACCTCAATTGAAGAAATCGACACCCTACTTTAAAACATACACACTCATATACCATCAAAATGAAGAGTCTATTTCTCTACCTTTGAAAAAGATTTCATTTTCTGACCATCTCAGATTGCTGAAGTCACATACTCGGAAAAACTAAAGATGAAACAAGCAGCTCTTAAAAACTTCTGAAAGCATTACCAAAAAAAAACGTCTTTTTCAAAATCATCACCACGTCTCTCACAAAGGACAAAATATCCAAAGAAACGTCACTCTATAATGTACGTTATTGCTGGTTTTTTTTTTAAAAAAATTTTCTGTATTAGACGCCCCAGTCTGAAGCACGACACCTGCGAGTATGACACAGCAATAAAGATTTTAGTAACGGTCACCCAAGACAGTAAGCGCTGACCCAAATAGATAGTAAGCGATTCCAATAATAATTTTATTTCTGCCCTTCAAAACGTCTCTGACTCAAGCCTTCACGTCTTTATTAAATCTGAACGCCCACAGCAATATTCACGTCCTCAGGTTATTAAAAAAATGTTACTCATATCCCATTCAACAGAGCATAAAGAAATAATACACCACTTGCCACGCATCCTCAAAACTCTTCACAAGCTGCCAAAAGAAATATTCGCTCTAAAGAATTTTTCTGAATATTCTTCAGAAACCGTTATTCCTATGAAGACACGATGCCAGCAAAACTTGAATAATCTTTGAATGTAAGCCGCCTTGACCAAAACTCCTTTATAAATTTTGTATCGAATAAATTCAAGCTAGACTGAAGCCTTTTCAAAACTGACGCATTCAATAAGATGAAAGCACTAATAACAGGCCACCACCAACATTATTGAAAGAATACGTCTCCAGAAATATTTTTAAAAACATCCAAATATATATGCCAAAAGTCCAACCATATATTGAAAACCACAAATTGTAGCCAGTTGTCACTGAGAAATCAGAAGGCAGAAATGAGGTTTGAAATAAAGACAAATATAGATGCTGCCAACACACCTGAAGGGCCCACCACATCTAAAGAGAAATTTTCCCACAAACTCAAACCAACGCACCAAAAGAGCTCATATAAGACAAATTAATGCCACCTCATCAGTACAGATGACTTTTCTCTTTAGAACAGACTTTTCAAGTTCACAAAAGACAAATAAATGCCACCTCATCAATCATAGATGACTTCTCCTTTTAGAATAGACTTCCCAACACAGGCTGAAGATAATCGGGGCCCACACAAGAAAGACTTGGCATTGAAATACTTGGCATTTGTATGAGAGAAGACAAGCAAGCTGCTGTTAAAATAAACACACAGGGTGACTAGTGAAGTCTGAACCAGAATGACATCAATGACAAAAAAAACTTTCAACAGTACGGCTGCATGTATTGCTGGTTGCTGGGCCGTACCATACAGCTGCAAGGTCGTCTTTATCATTAGAGGCAAATCGACTTGCTTTTTTGCTTCTTTCCTTCACCAAAGTTGGCGCCTTGGTATTTGGAGGGTTTTTGATTCATTTGTTGGTGGGAGAAACTTGCACACAAGCTGGCCGTACATTTATATCACCTCATACAGGCGGCTGCAAGCAACACAGGTTCTTTAATAAAAATAGCGATTGCTTTTTTGTATGCATGTCTTTGTTATAGCATTGTAACCTTATAGCAAATTAAATTAAGCTATTCGCCTTCATTCTGAAAGACATTTTCTTCCATATTTATTATTCTTGCATTGCTATATGATCTGGCATCATTTTATGTAAAATCGCAAAAACCTTCTTATTGCAAAAAAAAAAACAAAAAACTACAAAACAACAAAACACAAAAAAATTTGCATTTGTCATCAGCAGTTGGGGTTGAGAGACACCTGGTCTCCTACATAAACATATCAATTTCTAACATAGCATTCATCCAGGAAAATATTTTATAGTGAATGTAAATTCTTCAATTAACTGTTGTGCATAAGATTTGAAGAGAAATGTGCACAACCCAACTAATATTGGTTCAAAAAATTACACCCCTCCTAGAAAATAAAATGTTCATGTCACCCTATAATTTTGGCATTGTCATATTTTCTGTATGTTGATAGGAGTAGCTATTACATCTTGAAGTTGTCCTTAATTGATATAAACCATGGGATTGTTACATTACATGCTGCTTCAATGGAATTAGCATAAAGTACGATTTGAGCACTGACACCACTACATATGCTTAGAAAGGAAATTTTATTAGACAAATTATAGTCTTCTATGCTTCATAAAATCAATTCATTTTTGGTGCAGCAACTGTGTTATACATTATTCACTTCATTCTAAAGATAAAAACAAAAAAGGAAATTTGGATTTCTAAATAGATTGACATTCGAAAACATGCCATGTTCTATACATTTCAAGATAGCATACTAAAAGAGATTCCAGTGCAAAAATCATTTAATCACTAACTGATCAGAATTTATTTTTACCGTTGCAGATAAGAGTACAATATTGATATGTCTTGGAAGCATTATAATAACCTCCTCCCAAACAACTCCACGCTCAACGTCATTTACATAATGCACTTCATCAAATATAACCTACATATACAAGAGTGTTAGCTGAAAGTATATCTGATAACATTAAATTTATCAAAAATATTTGATATAAACTTTTCAAAATTAAACCAATCCCTTCTAATGAAAATTTCTGTCAGATATCACTCACCCATTCAATGTCACGAATAATGTCTGCTCCTTTGTAGAGCATAGACCTTAAAATTTCTGTCGTCATAATGAGGCATGAGGCTTCAGGTCTCAAGCTAACATCACCAGTTAGAAGACCAACATCAAACTTGTCACTAAAGTCACGATATTTCTGGTTACTGATGGTCTTTATTGGGGATGTATACACAGCCCGTGTACAGTGCTGCAAATCAAAGAACAAGCTATTGTTAAATTATAGTGACACTATTGGAAACTATTAAACTCTGCGAGGACACCACCAACCTTTGAGAAACACGGGCATTGCCCGACTTGTTTTATAAACGGTAAAGTTTTAAACAGAATACAACTTACATATGTAATGAAAATATAGCAACATCAAACATAAGTAAAATAAAAGAACAAAACATGAATCAAGATTATCAAGGAGTGTAGGGCTGTAAACATGATGGCAATATTTTATTAATTTTATGCAAATGGTTACTTCTAACCATTGAGAGTCTACAGGTTTGTAACCTTTAGTGTTATAATAGGATATCTAGCTTGAGTTTGAAATCATAGAACATAGTGTGAAGTCAAGTCCACCAATGCAACTCTGCATATCCTTATTCAGTTCAATAAAATGGTCTATGACACATGTTATTAGTGTTGAGCACACAAACAACCATTACTAACAAGGAGTAGTGCCTAAATCTTATGACTCAGCTACACTTTTCTTAGGGTCATTGTGTGGTGTCCCCACTTTTTCATAAGCCCGAGCAGTTATTTAAATATTAAAACGGTCTCTATTTGTCTTAAAAGACCTTTTAATTATTTAATTAATTAATATGACTTTATAAAATTATTAATAAATATTATATTTTTATAAAGTCTTCAATAGAATAATAATTCAGTTGAAGCAACTGAAAGATGGTGGAGATATAAGGGTCTTTGGCAGTGAGAATGAGCATCACGGGAAATTGAATTTGGGTTGGATTTTGATATCGAGAAGTCTGAGAACAGAAACTCTCAAAATCTGGAGGTCAAGTCTGGACGAAAACACGGTCTTGACTATTTTATATGATTTCCTAATTTCCTAATTTCAGCGGACAGAGAAGAGCACTGCGATGGTTTGGCAATGTGTTATCAATAGAGGATAGGGGGTATCCATATCACCACAGACATATTCCTGAGACTACTATTGTTGCCGACTGGCTTGTGATGTGATTCATTCTTCAGTGAATGCTACCAAATCGTGATCACCATCGGCATTGCCATTTGCAAACATTATAAAGAGTTACTGGCATATCCATCCATTTGTTGACGGGAACATTCTTCATCAGAAGCAGTTAGAGGAGAAACATAGAACTTTGGCGTTGGATTGTCTGAGACATCCCGTTATCAGGAATGTTGACACCACCAAACTTATACTCCCATCACATCTCTAAGTTGTCGATATTTGGAGACACTACTGCTTACTGTTGCAATCGGTATCCAATATTGCTGGTGATGGGTATCGGGGAATATATCCATCGCTGACTATGTGACTAATGATTGATGTTTAGTATCCTGTCACATATTAAACTAGTAGACTCAACTGGAAATATCCTATCACAGAGCACTATTCTCATCAGTGGCAACCTTGACATTCTCATCAACGTCGGACCTTTAATTCTATTTCGATATTGGGCATATTCACAGAAATATCGAGGAGACTTCACACGTCCTGTATTCAAATGGGAGCGGAAGCACTCCTCTCATTGGCATGGGATTCAAAAATCCTGATATCGGGATAGCATCAAACTTCATGCTGAACGATTACTAACTAATGAATGTTGTTTGGACTTGTATTGGGTGCAACGGTTGTTATTCAACGTTTCTTTTATTACATTGCATGATGATCGAGACTATTGTTGTATATTTTTTATACTGGCCGAGTATCTGAGGAGCACGGGTATGTTAACTGTCACTCCAGAATTACATGTGTTAAAGACTATATAATTTCTTTGTATTACAGAATTTTCTCTAAGCACCCGATATCAGGTAGAGACACATGCTGGTGCGTGTAAGATCATCTATGTTTGGTCAAGAAAGGTGAATGGCATTGGTGTAACATCAATTATTTGTTAGTGGCACCAGACAAATATTATTCACAACTTGTGGGAGGACGTGATTACTGGTGCTACAAGAAATTGATATTGTATCCGCGCTGCTGTAGATGTGGCATATCAGTCAATGGTGTTAAGGAAGAGTGAACAGATTATCGACTTCAGCACAAAAGGAGACAACGCCAGGTCAGGTTGAGATCTTATATTATTTGCAGTATATATGGTTTGAGTTCATCTATGCACACCTATCAAAGATAAGAACTGTAATTTCAGAATTTATTGATATATATATCTGTTCTTGATGTAATTTTCAATTGTTGGTGACCAAGTATATTTGCAATGTATTGAAATTATGTTATTGGATTGGAGTTACTGTATTGTGCAAACACAAGACTATCCTTATTCTGGTTATACATGGGATATCACACTGCCTTGCATCAGATTAAGTAAATTTGTTTGACAAATAACATTGTCAAACCTGGGAAATCGATAATAATCTTGGCCTGAGAGGTCGGGGTTATTACACATTCAGCTGATATTTCAATGCTCTTTAAAGGATTACAGATGACAAATTGAACATCAAAAATCATATTTTTCAAAACATGAAAAGAAGCAAATAGAAAGCACTTTGCTTAAACTTGTAAACTTGAGATATTTTCTTGGATACTTATGAGACTCATTACCTGTGTTTTACATAAAGAACCTACAAATACTTTTTGCAAAAAGCTACAAATTTAAACTTTGAAGCAAACTCTTGCTGCTCTTTGATTCTCTACAAGCCTCGAAATGATAAAGAAATTATTTTCTTAGTTTCCAATCTTTTCATCCATATTTCTTTTTCAAAACCTTCGTGATTCAGTTACTTCAGATGATCAGCTGTACTTCTTAGTTCATGAAGCTAACGAAGAACTAAAGACATGCTAATAACCTAATTGAGATAAACTTCGGCAAGGCATGGATGCAAAGTTAGATAGAGAATGTTAGAAATAAGCGCATTCCAACTTAGAGATGATTCACACTACTTAGGCGACACCAACTGGAACTGAATCCATGCAACAGTTTCAACTGGGTTTGAAACCATTACTGTGGAACAAGATTAACAAGATGAGTTTTACTAGGGTAGGTGAAACTTCCATACGGGAAAAAATAATAGGGCCAAGTATCAATACAGAAGTTGAATCAGTTCTTCTATCTCTTCATATGGGAGACTTTAAGAATCTGTTTTATGACTCATTTCCTCACCCCCTAGCATAAAGCACCTGGGAGACAAGTAAAAAGGCAACCAAAGTCATTTAAGTGTCATCAAGAGAAATCAAGCATTGTCACAGGGATTCTTAAGGTAGAAGAAAGCTGTACAATTAACAATACAATGTATCAATCATAGTAAATTAAGACATTTTTCAAATGAATAGCAAAAAATTGAAACTCAAATTCAAAAACTATATAGAGAAAGTGCCCCACGAGACCAAAATGATGAAGAATGCACAAAGTTAAAAAGACCAAATATTATAAAAAATGATTAAGAAGAGGAGGATAAAATACTTACTAAATGTTAGAAGAGCAGTTAAGTAAAGAGAAATAGATATGCATAAAAAAAAATCAAAGAATAAAAGCCACCATTCAAATGGTAAAGCACATAAATGCTCAAGATGACAAAATTGGGTGGACAGCTCCACCTGAAATAAGATGATGATTTTCCTAAACCAAAAATGAGGACATATCAGCAACAAATGAAGAAAAAGATATGTTCCATTAAGATTTCAAACTAGAGGCGGCAAGATATGGGTGGTATGCATTTCTCGGACAATAGGGGATAAGAGGGCATTTTTTAGGGCATGGCAAGGAACAGCAATTACAAATAGGGAAAATTTAAAATTATAAAAAAAATTGAGAATTCATATGATAAGGCATTCACCATATTCATTATATAACCATATTATGAAACATTAGACCTAAATTGACAATTCAAGAGTCCACATTAAAACCCATTAGAACCAAATTCAATGCTTCAACTTTAAACATTTGAGTTTTCATTACCAATGTTCATACACAACAAAATGAAAAGGCCAAAAGCCTACAACTACAAAATAAAAAAATGTAGACAACTAGATCTCTTGCTTCTATTTCTTCGCCTCACCTTTGCCTAAATCAGAATTATAGTCTAAATCTAAGTCATTGCCAATATAAAGGATTGTCTCATCCAGCCGAACCCCAACCAATTGCTCTTGTGCTTACTCCTCATAAATCTATTTGGCATCTTTGGGATTAGCATCCCACCATGAAGTTGTAGTCTATTGATATTCAAGGGTTTCTTGACCTTAAAATTGCAAGCCACTATACATGTTCAACAATTTATTTGTTCATTGAAAGGTAAACCTTTTGCTCTTAACTAACCAAATGAAGCAATATGTGTACCAATTCCTCTCTACAACAAAGGAACTAGCAACTTATAATGCTTTAAAACTAACAATCACAATCACTTTAAAAGCACAACATAAATAAGTAAGAACACAAGATTTACGTGGAAACCTTACGGGAGAAAACCAAGGCAAAATATTGCTTTATATAAAAGTTTCTTACAAATTTTGTAGGCACCAACCTCTTGATAGATGAAGTATTTGTTCTCCTTAATAATTTTCCTTCCAAAATCTACCTTCAATGATCTTCTATAATTTTCTGCTCCTTAAATTTTCTTGTGCTTGTATGATATGTCTTTCATTTCCACACACATCTTCTCCATACTCCACACACTTTATGTATATCTTCATGAAGGAGGGAAACTCTTGAATAGATACATCTCTTCGCAAGGGAGGCAACACTTGATTTGTATGCACCTTTTCAATGTTAACTTGGGCGCTCCAATAGGGTGTCAGCCCATACAAAATATATTTTCATTTTATTTTTAGTCCCTACAAAGATGGGCGCCACACAAGGAGGTGTCGACCCATTACATAAAAAACATTTCATTTATTTTAAACTCATAAATATGGGTGCCATAATTAAGGAGGGTTGGCCCAAATTAAGATCAATTTAATTTAATTTTCTTTAACACAATAGAGGCACCAAAGTAGAGGGAGGTTAAATCTGCTTGTTGATATCATTTTTATTATGCCATGTGAGGATAGATCTGCTCTTGTAATGCACTTGATTATATCTTCTTTAATTAGCAAATTGCATCGTGATGAACTTGCCATCAATCTACACATTTAAACACCCAAGTGCCTTTGACATCAAAGACAAAAATTCTAACAATCTCACCCTTTGTCATTGATGGCAACCCTACATAAAATAATTTGTCTCTATTGCTCCCCTGTTTCTCTAATTCATCAACTGAATACTCAAAGTGGATCAACATGTCACAATCCACAAAAGACAATTCATCAAACTGGTCAGTGCCTGGGTCTCATATCAGTCTGTAGGACCTCCAAATCTTACTGTCATAATTCTGATCAGCAACAAAAATATTTTCAAACATGCTTCTAAACCAATGCCAAACCAAGAGCAATGCTCCACACTCCATCCCAATCCAAGAGGATGCACAATGCTTCCTTTGAAGCAAATTGATTTCACTGAAAGAACTCCAAGAAATATTCACATGTCTCACATCAAGAGTCTCAATTTGACAAATCAAATCAGCTAATAACTCGCTGTCCCAAAAAGTAATGTATGAGTTGGTACCACAAAATTCGCTGTCAACCATCAATGAACAACCCATACCTGAACTTTGACCATACTGAATCATTCCCTTGCTCATTTGTGGTAGACATTCAGTCCAAATAGGAGGTAGAGAGGCCTGGAAATGAAGTAACCAGCTTCCGAAGAGGTCTGAAATAATCATCTTGGGATTTTTTTTTGGAAAATCAGCATCCAAGAAGACAAGCAGCAGCAGCAACATAAGAATTTTTTATCAAAATGAGCATCATTGCTCATGAACCAAGTTGGTGGCACCTTTAGCAAAAAACCCCATGCCACCACAAACCAACTTCTAATCATGTTTCCTTCCCAAAACACCAATTTATGATTAGAAATAAAGAACCAATGACATAGAAAGAAGGAAGCAGCAAACATAAAACATAATTTTTGACACTTATCTCTCCATCCAACCTTCTTTTTATGCATTCCATTCTTCATAAGAAAATACTTGAGATTCCAAATATTGATTTTCAATTGAAGACATTTCCCAACACATAAGCAAATGGGCACAACCACATTCTAAATGTTATATGCTGGTGTATCCCCCATAAAATTTGCAGTATTACCTTTTTGCCAAGTAATGCCAAGATCCCAAACTAACAACCATGAAGAACCACTTCTCAAACTGATAACTGCTCTCACACGAATCCTATGATTCGTTCGTTCCATCTACAATGCCACTTCTTGAAATTCCAAGAAGTATTCAACCAACCTTTGTTTGTTGAAGAAATCAAATCCAGAATCTTGTGATATGACTTGCCGGAAAGATTCCATGAATCCTTCATCAAATACAATTCTGAAATCTATCACTCTAAGAGAAGATGGTGATGAACTAAAATCTGATATGAGCCTCACAAGCATCCTCATCAAAAAATAAATTAAATCTTCATCAGCAAACCCATCAACTCTTTGTTGATGAACAATAAGAATGCCTTGAGTTCTTTGTGTTTCAAGAGTTACCAATTCTTGCCGAATGGTTGCACTAGGAGCAGCAATAGATTCAACTTCCTGCAACTCACGTATTAACTCTCCAATGCTAGAAGACAAACTCAAATCCCCTTCTTCAGTAATCTCTGAAGCAATTTCTTCATCATTTTCAAAAAGAGGATTTACATAAACCTTACTAACACCTTCATACAAGAGATTGTCAAAAGCTTGATAAGCTTGAGAATTTGAATGCTTTGGTCTCTCAGGACAGCATTCCAAATCATATGTTTCTTGTATGAAATCAAGCTCATCAAGAATTTCTTGAAGTTCCTCTGCTCTTCTTCTGTTTTCTTGCTCCCATGAATATTGAACAACAGAAATATGATTCTCTGCTTCAATTAGAGTCTCGTGCACTTCTTGCAACTTTGTTTTGGTAAGCTCATTCCACTCCAATGCCTTGTCAGCAATATTGGCCACTATGTCTTTGTCACGAATGATGTGCAAAAGACTAGATTTAATTTCCTCCAAGGAAAATTTAATGGACTTCATGTCATCAATAGAAATGCAACATACAACTTCTCCCCTAGGTACATCATAAATGAACTGTTCTACATGTCTATGAATTCTATCAAAATTTGACAAAATTTGAATTCCATTATCAACAATGTGTGAACTTGAGCTGCAATCATTATATACTGGCTGAGATGATGTAGAACAACTTTGATGGATAAAGATTTCAAAAATGGTTTGAGTTGTACTCCTCAACTTGTCTCTCATGTGATGAACACTCTTCATCATTCCATCCATAGTACATTCCAATTCCTTAGCTTGATTTCCGATGAAGAAAAATCTGCCTTATAACTACTAGAAACTTCACCTTCCATGTTGTCTCCTACACATGATTCTAGGGAGTTAGTCAATTCAGCTTTGGAATAGGAAGTGATTACTGCTTCCTCTATCTCTTTCTCCTCTTTAGCTTGACTTTCAAACGAGCATCCTTCGGAATTGTGAAGAAGCAATTCGCTGATTGAACTCATAACTCCTTTCATCCCAACTTCTTCTTCATTTGGATCTGCACTTATGGCCTCTTCATGCATCTCCAATTCAACTTTTGTTTCCAAATGTTCTTTCTTTGAATCTTCAACATGAGGCTTCTTAACACAAGTCAACTCACTGTTCTCTGTAGGAAACAAGAGTACCTCATTAGTCTTCAAAGCTTCCATTGCCATATTACCTTCTTCTATAGAATGCTCGGATGAGTGCAAGTACATAGATACCCCTTGAATTTTTGCAATGTCTTCAAAGGGATTCCAACTTTCATCCTCCTCTTCAGCTTCAGAAATCTCCTTTTTGTTCACAACAGTCTTCTTCAAAAATGGTTTCAACTTATCTTCACATTGACTGAAAATTTCTTTAACTAACAAATCAGCAGTGGGAGAAATCTGCTCTTCACGTTTATAAGCATCCAAGAGAAGAGTTTGGACACTTTCAGGAAGACTATCAGCTTCTTTAATTGTAGAGACCAGAACGTTTATGACAACTGCAAGCATACTCTCTTCTTGCTCACTCCAAGTCGAGGTGAAAAGATAATTAAACAAGTGATAAATCTGATTCTCCATCTCAAATTCTATCAATAAGATGCAAGCACCAACTTCAAAAAATGTTTTTAAAACAGCAGCTCTTCTTGAAAACAAGCCACTACTAGTTTCATCTAAATCTTGAAAACATTCCACTATCATATTTAATATGATCTTCATAGTTTCATCATCATAGGGCAAATGGGGAATTACAATTCTTATTATCACCATGAAACAAGAAGAAATCACCAACTTGGTTTCTTCATCAGGATGCCCCAACCAATAGGGCTGATTCAAGGAATTCACTGCAGGAGCTAGTGCCAACTCCATTTTCTCTAAAGGTGATGGCTTTACTTGTCTCAAACATTGTTCTAACAAATGAAGAATGTTCTCTTCATTATCTCTTGACTAAAATTCTTTGCCAATTCTCTTTCCAACCATAAAGAGAGTCTTTTTCCAACCATAGAGTCTCTGCCAACTTCATCTCTTCTTCATTAGCCATGCCTAACTGCCAACTTTTGGATACCACAAGGAGCTGAACTAGAATCTGTTCTGACTTTTGATGTAGTACCGAAGATCTTCGTCACTCATCTGCCTAAACATGAAGCACTGATCCACAGGATGGCAGAATTTTCTACTCTGATACCACTAAAATATGCCCCTTAATTTTTTCCCAAAATTTAACACACAAATCAGCAACCAATCACTGATTAGTGATAGCTCCAAATGTAAATCAACATAGAAAGTAACTCTAACCAAGAATGTTCACCAAGATCCCAATGTGGGCGAGGTGATAGCATATGGTCAAATGATCATTAGGAATAAACTGAACTGAAATTACAATTTATCTGCTGATGCAAGCATCCACAAGCAGTGGGGATACTCCACTTATTCAGTGGGTAAGATTATTACATTATTAAAGGCGGCAAGCTAGCCATTTAAATCCTCACTTCCACTTATTAACATGGGGGAAATACAGTCCACACAACCACTTATTTAGTGGGGGGAAACTTACAATTAAAGAAAGTTTATTATTTAAACTCAACCACTCAATCGTGGGAGTATGAAATTTAAACTAATTGCAGCAAATAAAATAAATAGCTGTTAGTACTGCTAATCAGCTTTACAATGAATTAAACAGATGCAAATAAGAAAGATATGCTTCCAAATCAATCAATGGTTAGAGTAACACTTCCTCTAACTCTTACAATACAATAATGATATAAAAATGAAGCTCAAACCAGCATTATATCAAAAACTAACAAGTCTGATATAAATTTGCAATTCTGGAAATGAATAACCAACAACTATAAGAACAATTAAATGCTCATAACTTCACCAAAATACCTCTGAATGGCATGAAACGATGTGCAATGAACCTCTAGAGGATAGGCACCCATGACAAAATGAAGAAACAGCCTCAAAAGTCATCAATTAATTTATGGCACAATTCCCAATCCTCTCCAAATGGTATGGCTCTTGAGAAGGGCGATTTAGCAATATAAAAATAAATACTTTGAAATAAATTATGATCTTCTATGGGAAGGGGCACCCATGTGCTAAGAATCCATATCTTCAATACCCAGAAGCATATTAAAATCGTACAAAGAGTTGTTAATGAAAATCACCTTCAACCATGAATGAACCAGCAAGCTCAAAAACTGAAAAATACTTCAAATTCTTCAACAACGAAGCTCGATGTGCACTTCTGAATGAAGCACACTCTCAATCCACCATCTAGGGAACCATAGTTTCAAGCCCGAAGAATGGAGACAAATTGCTAAGCTTTCCCTTAGCCGGATTCTGGACTTCAAACCAACAGCATAACTTTACAATATTTCCCAAAGATAATCAGCTCTTCAAACAACAACAATATATAAGTTTCAATTGGCAAATGAAGCAACAAGAGACTCTTCAAATTCCAAGAAGTTGAATCACTTCAACTTCCAAAAGGGACGTCACTTTAAGCATTTCACTTTTTGAAATAATAAAATATTAATCAACCTCTTTTAGGTGTCGAACTTCACTTTGCAACAATAAAGCATTTAATAATTCATTAAATGCACCATTGACCCCTTAATGACCCCCTTTTAAAAACAACATGAAGTGATCATTCCTATGCGTGGGAGTACAACTGAGAAACATAAAAACGACTAAGTATAAAACTTAATCCATGGAGATAACCAAACCAAACTAAAAACTGAAGGACAAGATGACTTGAGTTGAACTGATGCCGATGCCACTGCCACAAAATGACTTACTAAAAATAGCCAATTGCTATAAATAGTAAATCCACAACAAAACCACCAGAAAGCCAAACAGAACAACTGAACTGCAAGGGATTGAACTGCTGCTAAACAGATACTGCCAAAAGATAGACTTGCTAAAAATAGCGAACTGCTATAAATAGTAAGTCTGCACAACAACCTCTGAACACCAACTGAGCATTATCTAAAAGAGGAAACCCTAATTTTCTGCCTCAGCTTAGCCTACGGATTTCCGGAAATAGGCTAAATCCAAATGAAGAGCGTAGGGTCAAAATGGGGACATTACAAAGGTGTTACATATAATAAACTCTCAACCATTGATCTATAAAGTGTTTGATTAGCCTCATGAGATTCATCATCTTTACTAAACTTGCACCCTGTGACCATGGGTGTACTCACAAGTTTGCAATCTTCCACTTTGAATTCTTCAACATCTCCTTAATTTACTTAGCATGTGAAATAAATATTCCTTTATCTGTTTGAGATATTTGCAGCCCAAGGAAGGACAACTCACCAAGCAAAGATATTGCAAATTTATTTTGCATGTTCATGGCAAAGTCTTGGCACATCTTATCATTGCTAGCCCCAAAAATAATATCATCAACATAAACTACAACAATCAATTGATGATCACCTTTAGTTTTGATGTATAGATTGTTGTCAACAATACCTCTTTTGAAGCTTGTTAGAATTTTTGTTGAAATTCCTTGTTCATGACCATTGGACTGAGAAGGAATGTCATTTGGATGGTATTAGGAATGTCTAGGTGGGTGGACAATTGTAAATGGATAATGGACACAAGTAGAGAGAAGGAAAAAAGTAGTGTGAAGATTTCATTGTAATACTCCAAATAATCATTGAAATGGCATTCTATTCCCATTATTGACACCTAATATTAATAGGATGATAAAAGCATACCCAACATAGATTTTTTCACCAATCTTGGGGTTTCATCAAATGAATCTATGCCATGTGATTTGGTTCTTGTGTGTGTGCCTACTTAATTATTGTGCTCATTCTTGTTATTTGAATTTCATTCTATTTCAAGTGATTTAATGCTTTCAAAAGTGGTTGCTAAGAGTCCTAAGAAGATTTAATCTTGAAATCCATAGTTCATAACTGCCTAGAGGACGAGAGAAGGACAACAAGGTTCGTTTCAAAAGATTCGAAGAAGATGTGGCTAGGATCTCTAATTCAATAGAGAAGATAGACTAGATTTAAAGTGTCAAGCAAGCCTTGGCTGAAAAAAATGGGAATGCTTAAGCCTAAGGAAGAAGAAGAGCAAGTGAAAGCTGAACTAGAACCAACAGAGTTATCCACACGAATTCTTTTCAAGCATACAACCATATGATAAAGAGATTAACACTAAGAAGTTGGATCAGTGGATATGCTCAAATAGCCAAAAAATAGGCTCGTTCTTACTTTAAATATGCTTTCTAACTTGGCATTGGACACTTGAAGTTACTGACTTAGGCATAAAGAGTGAAGCTTTGAGGTGAGTGTGCCACTCAAAAAAAATATCATTTACTTTTGTTTTAAACAACTTCGGAGTTTGAAGACAAATGGAAAAGAAACATGCTAGTAGTGACAAAGAAAAGTCGTTACTATTTTTTCATGTTATAAACTACCCTTTAAGTTAGGCACCTTTCACATATGGAGTTACCACTTTGGGGATGTTATGGCAGAGAAATTGTTGGAAATATTGTCATTGATGTCAAGGTAATACACAGAAATTAAAGAAGACTCATATAAAGGATAGCAGCAATTTTATTAAGATTATATCAAACACGATTTGTTTGATTATATGCAGCAATTTAATAAGACAAGAAACCAAACAAGAAGACAAGTTGAATAAGACAAAAATAAATAAGGCAAATCATATTTGGAGGCTTTAATTATTGCTGTCACCTACAGTCATGTATTGCAGCAAAAAGAGGAGATATCGGGCTTCCTTTTAAGAGGTCAAATAAAGACAAAACAACCTTGTGACTAAGCTGCTGTGTATGAAGCGCAGAAAAAGACAAACTTCTAACATCTGACGTAGGAAGAAAAACCAAAAATCTGAAGGAGGTTATATTAATAGAAAAGGAGCATGAGACAAAACCACAAAAAGACAAAATAAGCATAAGACAAAAATGTTTTATACGTAGCATAGAGTAAGCTGTTGGTAAATGACAAGAACATTACTTAAAGCAATTACTTTAAGATATAAAGCATACCATTAAGTGGCAGCGATTTCACTAAAAGAATCGCTTCCTTAAAAACAACGATTAGTCAAACAAATATTAAAAAGTCAGCAAAGTCAATTAATCGAATGGTGCGATTAAACAAGGAGATGTGTTTATGAAAAGGTATGTCTATCTCTTGCTTTGAGAAGATTTAAAAGGAAAGAGAAAATATGATTTGTAGATAATTATCGAATGAATATCTTCTGAGTAAAGAGAGGAAGAGCAGCACTATGAAGTGCAGGTCAGATTTATTCTAAGAATATAAGTGTGAATAAATGAAAACCATTTGAGAGTGGTGCAATGAAATTTATTAAATATGGTTTTTGATTGAGTAACAGAATGAAAATTTTCTGAGAAATAAAAAGATATATCATCTGAAGAGTAGAGAGATCTGGAGTATGGAATAAAGAATATATCATCAAAATACAGTGAGTGTAAGAAATCAAAGAATATAAGATCTGCAGATGGGAATTTAGAGAAGATATACAGCAAACTTGGAGTAGACTTGGTGTGTGAAATAAAAGGAAGATCATGAATCAAAACACATATAAGTACATGCAGTCCATTTAAGAGCAGACCTTTCACATGACAGCAGATTCATGAATAATACATATTGCAGATTTGTGAAGGAATTGTAAAGGACGTTTGAGCAGATTTATGAAGAACTGATTGCAGATTGAGAAGAGAGTAGTGAAAGTAATTCGAAGACAGTCCAAGAGGAGTTTATGCAGATTTGATGCAAGTTCAAGAGACATAATTGAGCAGCATTGTATGAAGAATTGAACAAGAAGATATATGAATATATTTGGAGATCATTCTAGGAAGATAAAGTCAAGAGGAAGAAGATTGTAAAGTCCACCATCTGTTGAGGAAGCAACATTGAAGGTGGAACACTATTCTTCAAGTTATTATTTTTGCTAAGTTGGTGCTCGGCAAGTGGGGGTTGGAGCCTCTGGTAGGTTGGTGCCTGCAAACATTAGGGGTTGGTGCTCCTTGTAAGTTGGTGCCTACTAAATCAGGATTAGGGGTTGATGCTCCTTGTAGGTTGGTGCCTACTAAAATACATAATTGGTGATTCAAGTAGATTGGTGCCTACATTCTTTGTAAAAGCTTATACAATTCATAAAGTACAATTGTTGCTGTCAACTTGTTCATATTGTCATATTCTTGCATAGTTGATTTGTGTTAGAGTTTGAAATTGATAAAAGTTGAAAAGGGGTAAAAGTTTGTTGATATATTGATTCACCCGCCCACCGTCCCCCTCTCAATATTGTTGGAAATGTTGTCATTGATGTCAAAGTAAAAGGATGAAGTCATTGATGTCAAATGTATGGACAAGATTGTTGAAAGGTTATCACTGATATCATAAAGGATAAAGATCATGAAGGGTAAAGACATTGAACAAACTTAAAAAGAGATTGTTAGAAGAATTGTTATTGATGACAAGACAAATATATAGTCTTACATAAAAAGAGATTGTTAGAAGAATTGTTATTGATGACAAGACAAATATATAGTCTTACATATAGTCTTACCCATGTTGGCTTAATCAAATTATTGAATAAATTAGATTGTTGAAGTCATTTGGGTGGAGTATTGAAGGATATCAAAATCTGATCTGTGCAAGCTATCAAAATCACTGTGGAAGTCGTTCTATAGTTATAGATTTGTTTAATGCAGCTTCAGAATGAATAAATAATATATTCAGATTATTGAAGCTAAATTTGCAGATAAATTTGCAAGACTAAACTAAAAAGCCCAGATCAAAGCTAAGCATCATCCACAGATGGAAGACGATATGAAGTAATCAGCTTGATGAAGATACTTTGACAAGTACGTCTGTTGCAATCAGAACATTGGGGATTCTTGATATGATTAAGAAACAAACACTCAGATTTCTCTGTTGTAGTCATTTGATTTTGTTAAGCAATTCGATTATTAAGATAACACACTCAGATTTTTGAAGTTATTTGAGCTTGTTGAATGATATCATTTTGAGATCATTAAGATTATTGAATATATCTCTCACAAAGAGATACGACTACAAAGAGATACGCAGATGATCAAATTACTTCTAATCATACTTGAAGAACTCGAATGAATGCTAAGATCAATATTCACGTTTAAAGTTTTCAGTCTAAATTCTCGTACAGTTTCTTTTAAGATTGATATATACGGGAATTCCGTTTCTTTCCAGATTGATTTAAGAATGAAGCTTTAGCGGGAACATTAAAAGAATGATTAAATGCAGACATTTTTAAATGGACGCACAAAACATATATGCGTATCAAGAACGTATCAGATACACATCAAAAAAAAAATCAAATATGTATCAAAGTCTTATCAGATTAACACAGGTTTTTTCAAAACAAGATAATAATAGTTTTGCTAAGATAACCGATATGTTAAGAATAAAAACAAAGGTCACGTCTCCACTTAAAAGCTAGTTGGTGCGATAGAAGGATGCGAATAAAGCCTTTTGTCTTTTTGTGAAAAGACGTATGCAATTTGGTTTCTTTATGATTAAACAAGATCAGGTTAACAAGGTGTGTTTCTAAGAACTATACTCTTTGGCGCTTGAAAGGATGTATCTGCTGTAAATTAAATGATGCGATAATCACACAATGAAAAGGTATGAATGAGATAGAGTCATGTTGATTCATCAAAGTGTTGCAATTCTTGATCAAGTTATATATTCACTTTGAAATCAAGTATGTGGTGTGTGGTTGGGTAAGTGAGCATTCTAAATCTGAAGTCCCATCTCCTTGTGTGGGCTAAGTGTGAGATCATTCATCACCAAAGGCAGATTGGAGGATTGGGATAGTGCAGGTCAGATTGAAGGCATCATCTTGCAACCATCAAGTCAAGGTTGGTGCCTTGCATTAGGGGCTGGTGCTCCTTGTAGGTAGGTGCCTACTAAAGTTGTAAAGGTTTGGATGTTCCTTGTAGGTTGTGTCCTACTAAATCATCTTATTGTAAATCTGTAGGTTGGTGCCTATTTTGTAAAAATCATTTCAATAAAAGTTGTGTCAACTTGTGTAAATTGGTTCATATCAAATAGTTGATTTGTGTTTAAGTTTGAAGTTGATAAATAAGTAAGAGGGTAAAAGTTTGTTGATATACTGATTCACGCCCCCACCCCTCTCCCCCCCTCTCAGCATATCTTTGTGCTCTTTAGAAATAAGATGGCAGTGCCACCCTAAAATCTTGCCAAGTTCATGCTTCTTTCACCTTTATTTCCCAGC